>JAMZAV010000767.1:0-488371 GCA_024449915.1 Sweltsa coloradensis | reverse complement strand
AAACATAGACTTCTTCGCACGAAGGCTGGGATTATGATGAAGCGAAGCGAAGATTCCATTTCACTACACTGGAGAAAAAAATCCGGATGGTGTGTATTTTTGTCTGTCTGTTAACACGATTTCGGCTAAACCGATACTCCAATTGCGATGAAATTTTCTAAAGGCCTTCGAAATCTCTGAACTTAGAATTGCCACGTTTTTGAGCGCAATCGAAAAATTATTTCTCATGACGAATCGCAATTTTACGATTTTTTTTAATTTCTTCGACTTATAACACCTACATGCTTTATCTGATTGTTATGATTTTTTTCACAGAACCTTAATTTTATGAATTAATATATTGGTGTGAAATTTGAGCGCAATCGAAAAATTATTTCTTATGAAAATCGCAAAAAAAAAAAAAAAACACAGGCTAGTGCTAGTGCTGTGTCGGTAGAACCCCCGACCCAAACGCCGGTATGAAAATATAGATAAATTTGTAGTTTGTTAGTTCGTCGTTATTATCAGTCAGGAGTTGGTGGTGAAAATAAAATGCAGTTTTCTTTTTAGGTATAACTATAAGTAATAAAAGGCGGATTGTCTTCTAGGAAAACAGTTGTAGAACGTGTGAATTTGTCTTTCTAGAAATTTTACATAAAACAAATTAGCTATACGTCAACCAATGCGGTTACGATTATTTAAAAAATCATTGATTTATGGCGTATTCCATTGGCCGCACTTGTGCGCACTGAGTGCGATTGTCATGTTCCATTGGGATTTTGAGTTCGCATTACGTCACCTTCCGCGTGTTCCATTGGCCGCACTGCACTCGGCGAGTGCATAAAAAACCCGCACTGATGCGCACTGGCTTCAAGGGTCAGTGCGACAAATCGAGTGCAACAATTTGACGCGGGACATTTGTTTTTGTTGTTGGAGATATGGAAACGTCAGACAGCAGCAATGAAGAAGATAATAATGCTAAACTCAAACGAAGTGAACAATACAATTTTATGGGGTTTCATAATTTACGATGCCGTTAATTAGCAGCTATTCAGACAATGAGTATTATGTATGTATAGGACTAGGCCTAGAGGTAGAGCTTTGGGTATAACGCACCATTATAAGCCCAGGGGCTAGGCCCTAGCTCTAGGCCTAGCCTAGGCCATAGAGAAATAACGGCCTAGGCCCTAGCTCTAGGTCTAGCCTAGGCCCTAGCTCTAGGTCCTAGCCTTTGGGTTTATAATGGTGCTTTATAAACCCAAAGCCCTAGCTCTATAGAGGAGTAAAAAATATTGAAATTTCACTTTTAGGTGCACAAACCGTATAACAAGCTGAAAATTTAACCAAGTGTTCTCAACACCCTGATTAAACTACTGTGTAAAAATTACCCGAAATCACTTTAGCGGAAAAGGGTTTTAAAAAATGGCAAACGGGTAACTTTTCAAAAAAAGGGGAAGTTTTGTAACATCATTAAGAAATAGCTGGAAGCTGATCGTCTGGACAAAACTGCACATACCTTGTTTTTAACACTACTTTTTAATATCCATAAACGTAATAAAAGGCAAAGACCAACAATTTTAGTTTTATATAGTCTGTTTTGCACATAAATAGACCCCGAAATGGCATTTTTAAAACCGTTTCGCAATATTTCAATCTCATTCTTCAGACGAAATATGTAGAATTATCTAACACTTATCCAGCTGTAGAGTCATCTATGTGTCTGCTTCGATGAAAAAATTGACGCCTTGAAAAACGTACATTTAAAAACATTGATTGTATGCTCGAAGCCGCGTATGCTTATTGTCCACTTTTCCCGCCAAAATATAAACAGCTAAATTTGAATTTGAAACATTATATACCACGCCAACTAGTAACATATGTTACAAAACTCAACTAATACAACCATTTTACATCAGGCATTAGTAAGAATGTCATAGAACCTGTTCAAAATAAAATGGAACCCTACACAATAAATCACAAAATATGCACTTTACTCGTTCTTAACATAGAAAATCAGCATCACGTGACTACATACAAATTTATACACTCTCTCAACAATTCATTAAATTATAAAGAGCCTTTTAAAAGGCTACATGGGCTTACAATGGGCAACTTCAATGATTTATGGAGGACTAACCAATATTGAAATTTTCACTTTTAGGTGCACAAACCGTGTATAACACGCTGATTTTATAACCAAACCTTCCTTAGGCCCTCATAAATGTGTGGTGCAAAAGTACCAAAATCACTTAAGCGGAAAAGGTAAAACAAAAAATGGGTAAAAACGGCAAAAAGTGAAAAATATATTTTTTAGTTCACTATTTCTTCCAATTTTGCTTTAGAATCTCCTTATATACAATAAACAATCTTCACATAGAAACGTAAGTAATAAGTATATGCAATTAAATCTACATATTACATTTTATTATAGTATGTTAGAAAATAAAATGGGTCATAAATGGAAAGAAAATAAATTGACATTTTCTATTTCTCCCTGCTAGTATTTACTACTACATGGTCAAATTCCTTTGTTTAAAAAATAAATAAACCTCAGATGTGATTTTGTCGCTTTGTATTTGAGATTACTCATACGGGTTACACTGCTGAAATGATCCCGACTTTTCCTTATGTATATGAAACGTTTCGTAAAATTATATCGAATTTACACACATCCTTTTTATTAATATATTAAGACTATAAAAGTATCAACATGGTAAATTGGTTGGCCTAATGTTAAATTTAAGAGCTGTGCTGTGTTTTATTTAAATGTTGCTGTGTGCTAAAATAGTTTTAAAACCTTCATATTATTGATGAGCGAAGCGAAGACTTCAATTTCACTGAACCCCCAAAAAATTAAGCTCGGGTGTTTTTTTTTTCTTTTTTTTTTTTTTCGCTTTCTTTCCGGGCAAACGGCATATCCGATCTTGATGATAATTGGAGGGGACTTTCGTAATCTCTGAACTTAGAGCTGTATTGTTTTTGGATACAATCGAAGAAATATTTCTCATGAATATCGTACTTTTACGATTGTTTTCGATTTTTCGTGCGATATTTTCGTGCCATTTGGGCCGAATTCTGACCAAACGGGTGGGGCTACAATGTTCATATTTCACATGGACATTAAGGTAATGGCGATGTATTGCTTTCTGAAAGAAAAAGTTTTAAAAGTTATCCAGAATTTATAGAAATAAAGCTTTTAATCTAAGTTTTTTTATTTTTGTACGATATTTTCGTGCCATTTGGGCCAATTCTGACTAAACGAGTGGGGCTACAACGTTCAAATTATACATGGACATTAAGGTTATGGTTATGGTTATGGTGTAGTACCTTATCAAAGAAAAAAGTTGAAAAAGTTAGCAAAAATCTATAGAAATAACGCTTTTACTATAAGTTTTTTACGGTAAATAATACCAAATGACAGAAACAAGAGAAACTTGACAACATTCACCAACAATGCGTAGGCAGCAAAACAAAGCACTTGCAAAAGTAAAGATATCCCACGAAAACTAAAAACTTTTAAAAGCTCATCCATCAACGCGGCGGGACTTTAGCGTTTTCCTAGTATTGTGATTTTAATGGCGATAACATTGTTAATAAACTAACAACACAATATGTATTTCTAACACACAAATAATTGCCAAATTTCATGACATTGTCCAGTTGTTCAGCTCCTGCCCCCAGTTTGGCTTTAAAATAATACATGCACACAACGCATTAAAAATTGAAGCGACTGTCGATCCACCTACGTTATGATTGCTCATCTCTTCTGTGTTTACATATCTTTACTACCAATGCAATAAGCATACAAATTTGTTGACGCGTATTAAATCGAGTCCCTCACTGAAATATGTGTGGTATATCGTTTCTTTACCGCATCTTCCCATTCGTGTTATCAAGCGTTATGCTCCAATATACTTAAACCTAAATGATCGTATGCTCAACTCTACTCAGGTTATTGTAAATAATTACAGATAGAAAATGAATTGGTGAAAGGGTGCAAGAGCTTTGCTAAAGGATAATATCAGTTCAGTCCTGTGAGATATTTCGAACAGGACAGTTCGTTCAGTATTTTATAACTCGGTGCCAGATTATTGTGTTAATTCACTAATTTTGTGGAAGTTTTATTGTAGTCTACGAATGGTTGTGCCTGTTGTTTTACTTTTTTCTTTTAATGTAAATCATGAAAAATCATACAAAATAACCTGGAAATATGGGTGATTACTGACTGAAATGTATAATAATATAAGACTAATAAATTATACATTTAACAAAAACTCACACAACCGCACATTATTAAATAGGTGACAAGGACGATTTGCAATCCCTTCGGCGAAAGAATATATCAAATCAACATTTCACAGAACTACCGTGTGTGGTATTTGTGATGTCAAGGAAGGCCCATTAGTTTCCACAGAATATAAAACGATTTTGACTAAGAAAGGTTTTGTTACACTTATAAAATCGTTTGGAGATAGGCAGAACGATGTGGCTATTAAAGTTCTTAAATACCGAAAAAGTACAGTTGACAGTTTCCCATACAAATTTTACCAAAAATGTAGAACTGTTTATACAAACTCACGCAAACGTGAAAGAGCAAAAAACATTTATCTGAAGAAGCACTACGTACAATGTACCAACTGAGTCTAAACGCCGTGCTAGGAATGAATCACTTAAATTTGATTGGAATATCAACTGTTTAATTTGTGGCGAGAAAGAAGATAAATTTAAACTAGGGCGTTTGTTTTTACTTGTCGACATGAATCCTGTTCGAGTCAGAGAGTCTGTTTTGCAAGCCCCATTAACTAGAGGTGATCAAAATATAAGCAAACGAATTTCATTTGAAAGCGATCTCTTTGCTGTAAACGCGAGGATCATTGAAACTGTTATCAAAAATACACAAGCACAAGAAACATCAAATCCGCAAAAAAATATCAAACCAATAACAAATTAATATGACCAAGCCGCAGAACTTTATTTGGGATTCTTGCAAAGACTCGATTGAAAACGGAAAAATAATACAGCTCCCTAAGTTTTGGAAATGTACATTCAATTTTAAATGAAGCTGGAGTTGACACTGAGATATCAAATGCATTCCGTCCTTTTGCCATAAAAATAAAAATTTCAGAAAAGTATTCAAAACCGTGTTGTTTCATTCTCAGTCAGGACCATTTATCCGGAATCATGAGGGACCTTGTGTAATGGAAAAGTTGAACGATTTTTTCTGCACTTTTAGAACAAAGCTCTTGTGCACTGATTCCGATAAATGCCCTGCTATCGAAATGGACTGGATTGTACAGATATTTGCCTATGTAATCGAGACTGTTACAACGTGTTCAATTTCAAGACACATCTTAAATCACTAATGATGACAAAATTAAGGAAAAGCGGTCATGAAAATATGAATTCTACGAAATCATCCAAATACAAGTTAATGTTCATAACATTTTCTTTTTCCTAGGTCTAATACATTCGGGCAGTGTTACCACGGCGTTAACCTAAACTGATTGTGATTTCGCGAGTGTTTTCGTAAGACTTTGCACTAAAGAAACCATAAATCATTGAACTTTTTTATTTTTTATGTATTATTTATTTATCTATAACAACAGGTATCAAAACCCACAAATGTTAGGTATAACTAAAACTAAACAATTCAAAATATACAATTCAAAACAATACAAATACGTTACCTATACAATCATTAAAATTAATATAATATGAACAAGTATTAAAAAATTTAAATTTACAACAAATAAAACAAGAAAAAAAATTGCTCATTTTAAGCCCTTTTTGCCCATTTTAAGCCCATTTAGCCTTTTAAAAGGCTCTTTATAATTTAATGAATTGTTGAGAGAGTGTATAAATTTGTATGTAGTCATGTGATGCTGATTTTCTATCTAAAGAACAAGTAAAGAGCATATTTTGTGATTTATTTGTAGGGTTCTATTTATTTTGAACATGATCTATGAATTTCTAACAAAAAGTCTAATGTAAAAAGGTGTATTTGTGGAGTTTTAAAACATATGTTACAAGTTGGCGTTGTATAATAGGTTTGTTCTTTTGTCCAACTCAAATTGTGGTAGTTACACCTAGGTGAAAAATACAGAATTATAAATGGTGTAATATTTCACGGGTGGACAAAAGAACGATTTTGTTGTAATTTGACAGCAAATTTCTTGGTTATATTGCCAGCTGTCATTCAATTCAAACACTTTCAGAAGATATCTCACTCAATCCACAGTTTGTGCATTTTCTACGATTCTATTCCATATTATTTAATTATTACCAGTTTTATCTTCTATTTATAAAACAATCGCACATTATAACGGGGTTACTTTTCAAATCAGCGCGAATTTCCATAGTTACACCTTTTACACCTCCTCAAGAGGCAGGTGTAAAAAGTGTAAAGTTGTAATTAACCCCTGGACAAAGAAACATGTCTAGGAAGAAATACTGTAATCACAGCTGGACAAAAGAACGCTTATTTCTTCAAAGGTGCAAAAGGTGTAAAAATTGGTGGACAAAAGAACAGACCTATAATGTTCAAATTCAAATTTAGCTATGTTATATTTTGGCGGGAAAAGTGGACAATACAGCATACGCGGCTTCGAGCGTACAATCAATGTTTTAAAATGTACGTTTTTCAAGGCGTCAATTTTTTTTATTGAAGCAGACACATAGATGACTTTATTGCTGGATAAGTTTTAGATAATTCTACATATTTCGTCTGAAGAATGAGATTGAAATATTGCGAAACGGTTTAAAAACTCATTTCGGGGTCTATTTATGTGCAAAACAGACTATACCAAATCAAAATTGTTGGCCTTTGCCTTTTATTACGTTTATGGATATTAAAAAGTAGTGTTAAAAACAAGGTATGTGCAGTTTTGTCCAGACGACCAGCTTCCAGCTATTTCTTAATGATGTTACAAAACTTCCCCTTTTTTTGAAAAGTTACCCGTTTGCCATTTTTTAAAACCCTTTTCCGCTAAAGTGATTTCGGGTAATTTTACACAGTAGTTTAATCAGGGTGTTAAGAACACTTGGTTAAATTTTCAGCTTTTTATACGGTTTGTGCACCTAACTTCTTTATTTGAAGAGCTAGAGCAAATTCGTTACAGGCCTACTAGGCCTAAAGCTAGGGCCTAGGCCCTAGGCTTATACTCCGTGTAGCCAAGAATCATGATTATGCCGAAGTTTGGCCTAGGACTAATAATTTGTTTTGTTATCATTTTAGTTTTGAATAAAGTTGTTGTTGTCGGGCCCTTTGATCCAGTTACTATTCTAAGTCCATGCTTTGATAAGGTTTTGTGCTTGATAAAGTGTGGCTTACAGTGAGGTTTTTTGATATAGGTATTTCTCCTTTGTTTTAGTCCAAGAATATTTCTTATAGCTTGTTTCAGTAACTTGAATATTATGTCAGCTTTTGTGAAGCTGCCCCATATATCAATTAAATATTCAATACCATACCTATATGCGAATCAAATGCTATTTTTGTTGTTTTCGTGTTTGTGATTAAATAAATGGTTTTAACGAAAAGCATGCAAAGCCTAGTTTTTTGGTAACATTTCACCATTATTTCACAATGCATCTGCCAATTTAGATTTTCTAATGGTCAATTTAAGTTAAAAAATCTTTAAAGTCGTTTGGCCAAGTAATATTTTAGCGCAATTTTTTAACTTCAAAAATAACTTCTTGTGATCCACTTATTTGAATGGGCTAATTTATTGTGTTATTCCTTAGACATGTAAAAAAAAAAAATTGCATGCTTTTTAAATAAATTGAAAACTTTGTATAAAAAAATATTAGGCCTACTCATCTGTTGAATTTCAATTGAACGTAATCAAAAATCAAAATGCATAAAACTTAGCTAAAATTAAAAAATATATAAAAATCCATGCACAGTTGTATTTGATCATATTTAAAGAAGTAAAATGCAAAATTGCAAAAAAAATTGATCCCATAGGAAAAAAGTTTTACTACCTCAACCAAAATAGCAGTAAAAAAAGTTTTAAAAAAGGCAAGGGGGAGGGGCAAAATATGTGCAAAAAATATTTTGTATTCATACATTTTTATAGTCACAATAATATGCACACCAACTATTAAGTTTGTAGTGTAAAAACTGTGGATTTTTGATGATTTAGGTGAGTGTTCCCTTAAGGGGAGAACTCTTTTCTGGGTTTAGGATACACCAGGCTAGAACGGTGTGGAGGGTTTTCACGCAATTCTTTACACCTCGATCGAGTACGATCAAACAAGCAAGTAACGTATTTTTCATTTGAGAAAAATAAATCGCTGAATGGAATGTATTTCATAAACGAGCGATTGAAACGGAAAACATGTCTCTAGATGAAAGCTTTCCGACGATCTTATACTTACGATCGGATTATAGATTTTCGAAATTTTGCTGAAAATAGGGAAATTTTACAAAATTAAAGTTATCTCGTAAACGAGTAGATGTGGAGAAAAACTTGTTAACAGGTTTAACGTTTGGGAGAATGTGGTGAATACGTTTCGAGATTTTCAACACGGGCGAATGTGGCGAAATCGTTTTTTTCTCAATTTCCCTAGTTTACACAAAAACTAACTCATCTCGTTTATGAGCGATTGAATAAGAAAGAGAAAGTTCCATCAAGTCGCCATGATCTTAGTTACAAAGATTCGGGACAATCTCCTATTTATAGAATAAGGTTTCAATTTCAGTTCATATGTAATGTTTCAATGTCTTTCGTTCGAACGTACCGCCAGGTCTACAAAAACGTGATTGGAGGTTGAATGGGATCGGCCGTCACCATTGGTCGGATCCCAGCTAGACAAGCACAAAATTTAAATAGTTGAGAAAGTACATTCGTTTTCGACTGCTACTATAAAAGGATGTAAAGGTGCCACGAATTAAGTATCGATGCAATTATTAAATAACAAGAGTATAAATCTTATCTCGTGGTAAGATACCCTCCATACAATGGTAAATGATATTTTTTTTTTTTTGGGGGGGGGAGGAATTGCCGAGCTTTACACCGAAACGTCCGTATCTCGATAACAAGCGGTTGAATTAGGAAGAGTGCAGTCTCTTGATTAAAGTTCTATAACGTCGCGATGAACCTGGTTACAAAGATGCAGGATAATCTACCAGTGTATATACACCTTGATCTTTCTTGAAGTCATCATAATATGCCGTCGTGTTGTAAAGTCATTAATAAGGTACATTTTAGTAATTAAATAACTTTTAAACTATTGAAATTTCGAGTAACTCTAGCATTAAGTATAGAACTATGTTCTATACTAAAATGTTATTTATGCTATTTTTACCCAGGGCTGGTTCATGTCTGATGCCATATGGAATCACTATATTGTTCATATTTTTTTTGTAATAAATTGAAAGAATGTAAGTAATGAGTGACAATTGTAATGGTGTAAACGTGTAATGGTGTAAAAACTTAAATTTTTCTGTTCGCTTTCTATCGCACAGAGATGGTTTTTAAAGTGCTGAAGCAATCGAATTCACCGAGATATTGTTAATTATTATTTTACGATTTACTGTTACTATTAATTTAATTGTAATATTACACTTTTCCCGTAAAATCGCACTTTTAAACATATTCCAATAATGACCATAAACCCCGACATATTTTCTACGTTTTTACTTCCGAATCGTTTCCTTACTGCACGTAGTGTATTAGTCTATTAACTGTGCTTACTAGTTGATATTGAAACATTGAAGTATTTCAAACCAACAAAGCAAAACTTGAAGAAAAAAAACAGACGATTGCGAAAATTTGTTATAGCAAACATTGCAACGGATTGGTTACTGTTTGTTGTAAATTTTATTTTTTACTGAAATATATGCTTCTACAATCGGTATTTTCGAAGGCTTTTATTGTTGGTTGAAGAGGCTTGAGTGCGGATGTCCAGCGACCGCAGTATACAGTACTTTCGTACTTTTAGGATAACATCCAGGAAAACAATATTTGCTTGTTCTGTCTGTTTCTTCCGACATATAACTTATGTTTATTTCTCGTACATTCTCTTTTTTCAATAGAATCACAGTTGTTTCCGGCATGCAAGTACAGGTTAACTTACTCATAGTTCATACAAAATGTTTGCTTTTGGTCTATATTTACAAATTTTGTGTGATCAAACGGGCTAAAAATGCCAAAAAGAACAATTATGTAAGAGGATTTCCAACACCTGCCTCATCACCTCTCTCAAATGATGAAAAAATGTGGACGTATAGTCCACATTACGAACGCACATTTTTGGGTTATATTATATGGCGTTTCCGCGCTAATTTCGAGCTTCGTCCAGTCATAGACAAGGCTAAGTTGTAATATTTTCAAGTTTCAAGTTTATTTGGCACCGACAGTGGTGGCTCGTGCGTAATGTGTAACACTCTGATTCGAGCCCCGCCACCGACCAACCTAAACAGAAAGTTTGTTCTAAGTTTCCTTCAGGCGTTAATGTGAATGTGGGATGGACTCTTCTTAAAACGGTTCTCGGACATTCCCTTCACAACATAGCCTTAACTAAAAAATACCTAGTTAATACGACGACGACGTGAGAAACTAGGGCGCTTCAACTGGTTAGGTCATATTGCGCCGCCTTTGAATGAAAGTAAATGAGAAGAGTTAATGCTGGTATGTTTGATGATTAGATTGTTTTCTAAGTGTATAATAACAAAATAAATTTATGATGAAAGTAATAGCAAAATAAAAGTTATGTATGTGAATGAAAAGAAAGAAAAGAAAGAAATGTGTATGATGTGAATTAAATTTTGTTAAATAAATTACTATGGATGAGAAATTTAGAAAGTTTGTCGCCGTTATCATATGATAGAAGTTCTACATATGATTGGGAGAGATCAAATTGCGTGCGCAAGGCATCATAGTTGGTACATTCTGCTAGCATATGATGTTCATCACATGTGTCACATATGGGAATAACTTTTCTCTGGTTAAGAGATATCCGTGAGTTATATAGGCGTGTGTGGCCTATACGAATTCTAGACAATACCACCTCTTCTCTACGTGAGAGTCGAGACGTAGGTGGACGAATTTTATAAGTCAATGTGGGCATCACACTACGCAATTTCTTATTTTGCAACACATCCCAAGATGCTTGCCGCCAATCCAACAATCTTTGCTTGAATCCACTCTTGACATCTGGAACGGGAACTAGATTGAAATCAACGTCGCGACGCTGGGAAGCTTCCTTAGCAGCCCGATCAGACCTAGTTAATAACTTGAATAGGTGCATAAATTTCACCCTGTGTAGGTTTTCGGCTACAAATTGAAAACATCAAGTACCGGTATCTTATTTATGGCAGGACTGTAAGAGGAATCAGGATTCACATTATCTTCAACACATCTTAATTTGAATCGAAAACTGTATTATATTATTTTATCGTAGATGGGCTTCTTCGACATTATATGTTTTATTTATTGTTCAAATTGAGCGTGCTAATGCATGCTGTAATTGTACGTTGTTGACGTAGCATTAACTGTAACCGTTTGAAAATACGAGTACAATGTTAATTTATAATTACTACCCCTCTAGTATGACTACATAAATTGTAGTCCTTATTTTAAAACTCCAATGTAAATGTGTTTATACATGTACAGCTGACGTAGCATTAACTGTACCCGTTTGAAAATACGAGTACAATGTTGTTATAAAACTACTGTCCCTCTAGTATAGGGCGACGGTCGTCGCCCGGCAGACAAGCGATGCGATGCTTAGGCGACACGAACTCCGGCCCTATATACATCTACCAGAGTTGGGGGTTTTCAGCTATCTGCACACGCCGCCCCGAAAGAGTTACAATCTTGAAACTCGGTATATGACCTGGTATGTGGTCCATGACATACCAAAAAAAACACAACAACAACTCGTTCTGTGTTAAAAAAGGCTCTCAACATCGTCAAATTCCTTAAGGCTGGCTGGTGGTTGGGTGGGTGGGTGGGTGGGTGGCTGGCTGGCTGGCTGGCTGGCTGGCTAGGAGTTCTCCGCGGAGATTTCTTTAGCCTACAGAGAAAACGGTAAATCTTAGAACTATGAAACTTGGACCACACTTAGGTTGTATTTCAGACGCAGTGCCTTTTGCTTTCAAAACCAAAATGGGGTAACAGGGACCGGAGAAATCAAAATTTGGATGATAATCAAAACGCGTAATTACCAAGGCGTGGTAATTTGTACAAACTTGAAATTTAACATGCTATTAACCATTATAAATATCTTGCGTCCAAAACACAAGGGGCTAAATTTGGGATGACCATGGGCCCAAAAATGACAAAAACATATCTGAACTTTAAGAAATGAATCATTCAAAGAAAACGCTACAACTGAGATGTTTCAAACGTGGAATACATTTTGATATCTCTCATTCTTTATCACTTTTGAATATGGAAAGCAAAATTGGTTAACGGGTACCGGAAAAAAACCAAAATTATCAAAAGTAGGTAATTCCGTACTCTTATGAATAATACGCTATACCGAGAAAACGGTTCATCTTAGAACTTTGAAACTTGGCCACACTCAGATGTACCTCAATAACAAAAACCGGGCAATTGGGACCGGGGAAAATCAAAATCAAAATCAAAATCGAAATTAAAACGCGTAATTACTCAGGCGTAGTAAATTTTTACAAGCTTGAAATTAAACATGCTCTTAACCATTATAAATATCAAGTGCTTATGCTAGTGCGTTGGTCTTGTTTGTTAGCGTATCTGCTTCCAATGCAGAAGGGCCAGGGTTCGATTCCCGCTAAGTCAGAAGTTTTTTAACTTCTGATTTGGACTTATGTCTATCAGTTTTTTGTCTTAGGAGTTTGTAAACGGTGACTTTGGAGCCGTCCTAGCAAAATCAAACGCGTAATTACTCATGCGTAGTAATTTGTATACAAGCTTGAAATTAAACATGCTCTTAACCATTATAAATATCTAGTGCTTATGCTAGTGCGTTGGTCTTGTTGTTAGCGTATCTGCTTCCAATGCAGAAGGGCCAGGGTTCGATTCCCGCTAAAATCAGAAGTTTTTTAACTTCTGATTTGGACTTAAGTCTATCAGTTCTTGTCTTAGGAGTTTGTAAACGGTGACTTTGGAGCCGTCCTAGCAACGAAGCACATAATAAATTTCAGGTTGTTCTGAATCGGCCTTGTGATTCTGGCGTTGATCCGCGGGTGTTCGCACTGTCCATACCACTGATTGATATATTTCCTATTAAAAATATCGATATTTGGTTGGTTGTCGCTCACTTGTCGACTGCGTCGGGGGCCCGCAGGGTTGGCTTGGTCGCTTTGATTTAAAGTCCCCCACTGAAAATCTGTTATATAACGAGTGGGTAGTCTGTAAATAAAAATTTAATTTTTTTATTTATTTATTTAAGGGGTATCTTTGGGGGGACCGTGGGCCCAAAATGTAAAAAAACACAACTTTGAACTCAACAAATTTAATCATTCACACCTTGATAGCGAACGAACAACAAAAAGATGTAATATCCAACCAAAAAAAAAATTTGTAAAAAAAAACGGCAGCCAAGCTCTCCTTCAAAAGTCTTCGGCTGTGAATGCTGTGAGATATAGAAGTTGAGCCAAGCTTTTTATTCTTTCTCCCTAGTTTCGCTTTTAAAATAAGTAAGATCATTTCGCCTGTTGGCGAGCGCCAAGCCAACGATTTTTGTGGTAAAAAAGTAAAATTTTTAAACTCGAAATCATAAAAAAATGGCTTGGCCATTGAATTTGGTTCATGGCCAAGAATTTTTTTTTATGATTTCGAGTTTAAAAATTTTACTTTTTTACCACAAAAATCGTTGGGTTTGCGCTCGTCAAAAGGCGAAATGATCTTACTTATTTTAAAAACGAAACTAGGGAGAAAGAATAAAAAGCTTGGCTCAACTTCTATATCTCACAGCATTTACAGCCGAGACTTTTGAAGGAGAGCTTGGCTGCCGTTTTTTTTTTTTACAAATTTTTGTATTTGGTTGGGTATGATTACATCACATGTAGTCACTATTTTAAGACTTCAATGTAGATGTGTTATTATGTGTATAGTTTGAAGTAACATTAACTGTAACCGTTTGAAAATACGAGTGCAATGTTATTATAAAATTTACAGCCCCTCTAGTATGATTACTTAACTTGTAGTCCTTATTTTAAGACTGCAATGTATATGTGTTATTACGTGTACAGTTGACATAACATTAACGTGACATTTAATTTATTATTAGCGATGCATTGCTCTATTAATTGTATAAAACCTATACATTAACGGTATTTGGTATTTACGTATACGTAACTTTTAAAAATACACGCACTCTGTACAGGTATATTTAAGAAAAAATTTTACAGTGTAGGAAAACGCCAAAGTCGTTGTTTATCGATTGAGTGAGCCATGTGTTGAGTAACCGGTAACATTCCTTTTCTTCACCCTACCTGAGGCCTTCCCAGCCTATCATAGGCTAGAGTGGCGCATTATGGCCTTACAATTGACGCGCCCTTATACCAACTAAACTCATAAACGCTATTATTTTCACCAATATAATTATCAATTTTAAATGCAAATGTTCCCGGGTACTCAACACAAGACTCGTTCACTCGTATAACAACGACTTTGGCGTTTTCCTAGTCAAGTTGGCTAAGGCGCCCTTATACCCGAAATGTGGGAGACCTGGGTTCAATCCCATGGTCGGGAAAGATTTTATAATTCCTAGATTGTATTTTAAAAATTATTAAACGTTTTGAAATGTATATAACGCAGTGTAGTCTATTATCTGGGACAATACTATGGAAAACATAGCTAGTACGAAATACTTGTAAAGATTGCAAGGTTTACTCAATCTCCGAGCGGAATTTGTGGGCACCTTGAGCGTGCTAGATTCGATAAACCTTGGGCACGGCATTTCACGGCCAGGCAAATAACAAACAAAAAATATTTTTTCAAAATCAAAACCATTGTCGTTAAAATAATTTCTTCACATTAGCAGCCTATTTTTCAATTTATTATTTCTTGTAGGTTTAAATCTCAATGAATCTAGCTGATTTTGTTAGCAGTTCTCAGTAAACTCGTACCGGATGTCTGTATAAAATTTCAGCGCAATCTGTTCATCGATTCGGCTGATTTTCGACGTACAGACAGACAGACCCACAGACTCACAGAATGAGCGCCGTTTGAGTTAAATGGAGACAGTCGCTCCGCTCCCTCGTTTAATTAGGGAAACGCCAAAGTCGTTGTTAACGAGTGAGTGAGCCATGTTTTGAGTACCCGGCAACAACCTCTTTCCTCCCCTATACGGTACCTAAGGATGGATCTAGCCCAGTATGGGAATGATATCGGGTACTATACACATGGCTCACTCACTCGTTTAACAACGACTTTTTGGCGTTTCCCCAGTTATTTAAATTAAAGATTCAAAATGCGAATCGTGTTCAAAACGTATTAGCATTGAGTAGGTTGTATACTCAAAGGTATTAGCGTGAAACATTAAAAAAATTTAAGATAAAACAAAATCACCTAATTTTTATTCCCCATTTAACACCCCTCAAAAATAATATGTGGGTGTAAAAATATAAAAAAGTTCTAACCAATGGGTATCGAACCCCGATCTTCCGTGCGGTAGGCTAAATGAATTACCACTATGCCATGCTAGCCACGCACATCTCGTCCCGCTAGCTGCTACTCAACAAATAATATCGATATTTTAAAAAATCACATATTTATTTATTGTAGGCTTAAATCGCAGTGGATCTTGCTGATTTTGTTAACAGTTCTCAGTTAACTCGTACCGGATGTCTGTTTAAAATTTCAGCGAAATCTGTTCAGTGGTTCGGCTGATTTTCGACGTACAGACAGACAGACAGACAGAATCACAGATTGAGAGCCGTTTGAGTTGAATGGAGACACTCGGTCGCTCCGCTCCTCGTTAACTAGGGAAACGCCAAAGTCGTACGAGTGAGTGAGTGAGCCAAGTGTTGAGTACCCGGGAACATCCCCTTTCCTCCCCTATACCTAAGGATCTAGCCCAGTATATGAGGAATGATACCGGGTACTCAACACATGGCTCACTCACTCGTTTAACAACGACTTTGGCGTTTCCCTAGTTATTTAAATTGAACATTTGAAATGCGAATCGTGTTCAAAACGTATTAGCGTGAAACATTAACAAATTTCCAAGAAAAAACAAAATCAGCCAAGTTTTATTTCCCTTTAACACCCCTCAATAAATATGTGGGTGAAAAAATATAAAAAGTTGAGAGCTAATGAATATCGAGCCCCAACCCTCTGTGCGGTACACTCAATGCTTACCAATAGTCCATGCAAGCCACGTAGATATAGACCCGCTAGCTGCTACTAAACAAATGCTATCGATATTTAAAAAATCACATTTTTATTTATTGTAGGATTAAATCGCAATGGATCTAGCTGATTTTGTTAGCAGTTCTCAGTACCGGATGTCTGTATAAAATTTCAGCGCAATCTGTTCATCGATTCGGCTGATTTTCGACGTACAGACAGACAGACCCACAGACTCACAGAATGAGCGCCGTTTGAGTTAAATGGAGACAGTCGCTCCGCTCCTTCGTTTAATTACGATTTTTATTATGGAAATTTTAAAAATAAAACACATTTTAATTTTTTTTAAATTGTTATTACCTAAAACTAGATTTCTGTTGAATTCTCATATAATTCTCATTATTGAATAAGTTAAAAGTATTTTTTTTGAAATAAATGTTTAATTTCTATCTTGTATCTTGCTTTTTTACCAATTCTCCATCTCTTCTCCCCAGCGCAATAAGATGTTATTGGCTGTAGGCAGTACCAGAATAAAAAGGTAAGAGACAATATCGGAATAGACATGAAACGGAACGAACCGCCACCAATCAATTAGTTTTAGCAAAGTATCAAACGGATGAAATTTTGTAATTTGAAAGGATGTTATGGCTGCCCAAGAAAAACTTGCCCCTAATAAGATATGCATATCGTTCAGGTTTAAACAACTAATTATAATCATTCATTTTCTCATTTTACAAAAAAGAACCACAATAATTCGAATCTAATGATCATATCTTCACTTCTAGTAGATTCTAGTAGGGGTATTGTTGGCCGTCAGCGGTGGCTCATAAATGAGGGGGGGCGCGGGTTCGAATCCCGCATGAGGCATGGGAATTTGTAATTGTCCTTCGCTCTCATCACTCCTTGTCAATTCCTATTCTACTAATGCAGATAGTCTTCGTGTTATAAAACAAGTCTGACTCAATTAGCCTGTTCTGATGCTGGGCCGCAGAACGTGTTGTGGAGTTCTATCTATATCGATAATTGAGTTGTTTTGATCTTAGATCTATAACCGTGATCTTTTGATTTACTATTGCACGTGTGGATCATACATCACTTTAACCGCTAGTGACAGCCGTGTGTTGATAGCGAACAATCTTTCAATGAACGATCGATGCGATAGTGACCTGATGACACCGGCATTGGTTCTGTGAGTTACCGCATGGTACAGAGTGCGCGGCAGGTTGAGGTGCATCGTGCTGACATGCCGTCAGCTGCTGGGCTTACAGGAGGTTCAACACTGTTGCCAGGGGGTCTGGTCTTGCTGGAAGCGTATCTAATCAGGAATAAATAGTCGTATTTCAGACGACGATTCAATTTAAACATAGGAACATATAACCATGTTTTACACGAGGCAAGAATGCAAGAGTCGTAGACTTTCGTGGGTCTTTGTAAATGTTTATTATATTTTACTTTACTTTAAACAAAACAATTATTTTATATTTTAAAATTTCACTATGGAGCTTTTTATTTACAATATTTTAACAATATTACTATTTACAACTAGCTTAATAAATCGATGAAAATACCGGATTCGATTGATTGGATATTGCTTAACGTCTCATATTTATGCGACGTTAAGCAATATACAATCAATCGAATTCGAGAAACTGAAGTAATCATAATCATAATAAAATTCTACTCTCAAAGAGTTATAGTGACGTCTGGACGATATGGTCGCATAGCAACCATAGCAACGCCCATAGCAAAGGGGTTTCCATTCTAAACTCATGTCGGTTCAAACTACAATTACCGCCTTATCAAAGCTTTAAAAAAACTCCAAAAACTTTATTAATTGTAAGCGTAATATAAGAAGCAAATAATTCAATGTATATTCAATTTAACTTTTATCACTTATTTGTATTATTTATGCACAATTACAATGAATACTACACAAACGTGACGATTGCCAGGAAGGGCGTAGAACTAAACACAAACGAGTCTGTAAACTGAATTATCAAATAAACGTTAAAACTAAAGTTGTTTTCCAAACTTAGACTTATTATTCATCAATGAATGTATGTGTTTGTGTGTATGTATGTTTCTATGTGCGAGTGTGGGTGAGTACAATGCACACTGTAAACATTCTATAAAGGTAAACATAACCCACAAACTATGATAATAATATAATCATGATATAATAATAAAAAATAATAAATGAATGATAATGATAATAATATTTAATGGAAATAATGCAATTGATCATCGATATCTATATCATGTAGTTTTACCTACTACTTGTAGCTAGATGTAATTAATATATTTTTGTCCATGACTGTTGTATATTACTGGTAAATTAGCTTTAGGAGACACAAAGTGTTCACTGTACAATAGACACTAGACAGCCAGGTATAGGCTACTCTCTATAAAGTCTAAACGAAATCCAAGGTATGTGGTTTGCAACAGAGAGGAATTATTCAGTTGTAGTCAGTTGTAGGCCACATTTGTTTTTCAAGTCTGTTCCAAGCCACATTTGATTGATTTACGTCAGCTGACACAGCTAATAAATGGATTTGCAAAATCATTGAGGTCGGAAGCACTGTACGGCCTGCCACTCAGTAATGCTCTCTATTGGAGTCCTAAGCAAGAGCGCTGCTATTCACTCAGAGGAATTCAGGTGAACTACTGTACTCTCCGTAGAGTTAGTGAAGCTGCCTGTTCCACCGGCCTAGTCACTATGAGGGCGGGAAAACCATTGCCTCACCTAACAGTTCGCGAGAATCCCGCGAGAAAGCGCCACGCAACGTCTCCCAGTAAATCACCATCCTACACGCACAATATTCGGAAGTCAGTGTCCGGTAACGGTAAAGATATCGCCGCCAAGGAGAGTATTAAGATTTATTGAGGTTGTGAGGATCGTTGACCAATGGGAGACATTGTTTTAACAGCCCCATTAGTTTGCGCTTTCCTTTCATTATTAAGGTTCTATGTCACACTTAAGACAGCTGTGTCCAACTGATTGGTCAGACAGCTTTCTTGCTGTGAGATATGAGAAATTATCATGTAACACCTTTGATGTCCTACTGAAGCATGCCCAGTATTATTTTACTAATTGGCAAGGCGTCACACTTTTTGAAGAATGCTTTTATAATATTGAAGAATGTGTATGATTAAGGAGAAAGTGGAAAGAGAACACGAGAGAGGGCGTGTACAATGGATGCCGGATTTAGAAGCTACGCAGAATTGAATGAACAGGGAAGAGGAGCGAAGATTGGGAGTGCGTACGAAACCGTGTCAAGATTGAAATAAGTTAATTGAAAGTATATTATAGCCTCTTTTGGTTCATATACATTCACATATTATATAAATGAGTTGAACATTTGAGTTGTCAGAGTATCAACATTTTAAATAATGAGATAAACTTGGACCAGATCAAACATAATATTATATAATTAAATTTAAATTTATGAAAAAAAATGGGACTAACATTAAAATTCCATTAGTAACCTTTGTTTAATTAATTTGATTTTGAGAAGCCAATTTAAACTCCTCCACTGAATGAAAGCCTCTTTCCACGAGAAACAATTTAATTTTTTTCTTAAATTTAGTATGATCATTGAGGTTTTTATATTCTGATGGTATGAAGTTATAAAGGTTAACGCCCGATACCGCAAGCCCTTTCTGTCGCTTCGACAGATTGCTTTTAGTGATCTTAAATTATTCTTATTCCTAGTATTAATATTATGAATATCTGAATCACAGGTGAAAAAATTAAGATTTTTGTGAATAAATGTTATAACTTCATAAATATATACACATGGCTTGGGTAGAATGTTCAGTTGTTTGAAAAATGGCCTACAGCTATCCCTATTCCCGATTTCGTTATTGCTCTTATTGCCTTTTTCAGTAGATTAAATGTCTTGTAATAATTATGGTAATTACGAGAGACGTATCGATGCGCAAGAAAAGTGATTGAGATGATGGTCAGTGAATGTTCAGGTCAAAAGGTGACCCTTCACTCTAGTCTAGTCAAATTTCCATCTTGAACTGGACTTTCCCCAAAATTAGTTTTTTATACTTTGACATCGGATAGGTCAAAACATAACTCATCACTTCCCATTAGTTGTCACTCTCAACTTTCAAGACCAATACATAAAAAATAGAATACATTTTTGAATATTTAAGACAATTTAGAAATTCAGAAATTAAAAAATCCATCCCGATCGGGGTTCGAGCCCGAGTCTCCCACATTTCGGAAAGGCGTCTTAGCCAACTAGACCACCGGAGACAGTAACTATTTAACTTCTGAATTGTAGTTACATAATGGATGGAACAATAAGGCATCGAAAAACTGTTGCTGTTGAACTGACAAAAAAACATTATTTATAATGTCATTACCTTACGCAGGTATGAGCGAGGGTATATTTCTCGATTTGGATGGTCGGGAAACACTCCTGTTACCCCGTAGGTGGAATTGTTGATATTGAATCCAATTCAGAAAATTAAAGAATTCATCCCGATCGGGGTTCGAACCCGAGTCTTCTACATTCCGGGCAGGCGCCTTAACCAACTTAGATCGGGATGGATTTTGAAATTTCTGAATAATGTATTAAATATTAACAATTCCCCCTACGGGAGTGTTTCCCGACTTTCCAAATCGAGAAAGTATTCATTTAGTTTAGCATAATTATTATTGCTAAAGGAATTGGAAACAGTTGGGTCGCCTGCATTGGTTCTTATCAAGGTATTTATTTTTTATTTTATTTTTATTAAGGTATTTATCAAGGTCTGAAACTCATGCACGGAATGACACCAAGGGACAAGACATTTGAAATCCTAGTTTGAAATATGCGCTAAAACTACTTTTCTTATGTATCCTAACAGTAAACTGACACCAAATTCAACAAAACGAACATCTTCAATACCATTAATGTTTGTCATTATTTCATCATTACCACTTTTCACACGCACACGCACACGCACACGACAGCACTTATTGGTTTCTATTATTGTGTTTATGTAATTTTTATTAATTTTTATTGTATTGAATTAATATTATGTTTTGTATGTTGGGATGTTCTTTTCTAGCAACTTATAACGCAATGCGTTACAACAATAAAAAAAATGGTTTGAATCTTGATTTATGTGTGAAATGATGCAATTTATTCTGCATTGCAATCTAAAACTAAACTAAAACTAAAATAAATATATAAATATAAATATATTTTGCATTAACAACGGCATTATATAAGCAAAACAAATACTTTACCGGATGGAAAGTGAACTGATTAATGTAATCATGATCTGCTTTTCAATTGAAAAATGTAGGTTCATGGCAAAAATATACCTTTCATACAATTTTCATTTCAACAAAATTATCAACCAGTATTTTTAATTAATCTTTATTTGAGTGGGTTACTTATCGGAAGATAATTAAATATACTTTATAATATTCATTAATCACGCACAATTTCACTTGATTATAGCTCTAACTTCTACAACAAGTTTCCATCAATTTACTTTTTTTCGTTACCAGTTAAAAACACTGAAATCAATCAAGTATAATCGCTGAAAATTAAACCTTTGACTCAATTTCTAAGCAGTCAAAGCAAGAAAATGCGAAGTTCGTTCTTGACTAAAAAAACGAGGCTAAGGCGCCGCAATTTATTAGTGACGGTAAGCTGGAATGAAGAGGCTCGATGAATTATTGCCCAGACGATTCTTTGTATAATTTCACGAGACAGAGGTCAGGTTGAGGAAGTAAGTTATTTTCTATTCCGTACTAGTTTCTCTTACGTCTTGAGAGACCTTTGACGACCGCCACCTTGACCATGGGTATAGTGGTTGTTTTTTATAAAGCTATGGCCGTTTCAAACATAAAGTGAAACAAAATTTAATTCTAAATGCCTACTATTGTCTTGATAACCATACAAATACGCACACTGAAATTTGTTCTGTTGCTTGACATTGTTGATTGACTCCTTAATCTCAAGCGAATATACTATTTAGATTTTTAGAGAGTTTCTTAATTTTGATGGCACCTCTAATATAGTTTAAAATTAACAAATCACAAACAATTAAATAGAACACACTATTTTTTTCTCCTCGAATTTCAAGAAACTTGAAAGAAACATTGAACCATCTAGTTGGGACATAATACACGTAGATAATGCCAATTGACACACTTTGTCATGGTACTGACACAAAGTTTTATTTCAAATATTGAAGCAGTTTTAGCAGGGAGACAAAATGAACTCTCTACAGCCCACGAGAACGAGACAGACAAATGACCTCGACTGTGACATTAGGCCTCCTGTGACCTTGACCTACGAACCATGATGCGGCGTTATTATACTACGGAATAAGTGTTGTGCTTGGGTTTGTAGACAAGCTCGCGCTGTCACACAACATTCCAATACTAGGAAAACGCTTAAGTCCCGCCGCGTTGTTGGATGAGCGTTATTGGTGCATTGAGCTGCATTGAGTTACGCGATTTTCTGTTGTTCTGTGAAAAAATCATTACTTATTCCAAGATTTTTTAAATTAAATAAATTAAATTAAAAATTAACTTAATTTTTTTAATAAATCGTAATTTTTACGTAATCTTAAAAAAGAAAAAAATCGTAAAATTGCAATTTTCATAAGAAATAATTATTCAATTGCGCTCAAATTTTACACGAGTATATTAATTCATGAAATTAAGGTTCTATAAAAAAATCATTACAATAGGATAAAGCATGTAGGTGTTATATGTCAAAGAATTGTTTTAAAAAAGAAAAAACCCGTAAAATTTCGATTTTCATGAGAAATAATGTTTCGATTAAGCTCAAATTTCACACGAATATCTTAATTCATGAAATTAAGGTTCTGTTAAAAAATCATTACAATCGGATAAAGCATGTAAGTGTTATAAGTCGAAGAATGTTTTTAAAAATCGAAAAAAATCGTAAAATTGCGTTTTTTATCAGAAAAATTTTCCCGATTGCGCTCAAAAACGTGGCAGTTCTAAGTTCAGAGATTTCGAAGGCCTCCATAAAATTTCATCGCAATCGGAGTATTGGTTTAGCCGGAATCGTGTTAACAAACACACAAAAATACAAAAAAAAAAAAAAAAAAAAAAACATTCCGGATTTTTTTCTCCAGTGTAGTGAAATGGAATCTTCGCTTCGCTCGCTTCGCTCGCTACGCTCATCCAATGAACGTGTTTTGATGCTCGATTCTTTCCAGTGTATGGACTTTTAGGAAAGGATATGAACTAAGTTACAAAGTCAAGTAAAGAATATACCGCTATACCCTATATTGGTCGCAAATTATAATATACTTATCTACCTTTCACAAATGCGCTCGTTTTCCTAAAAATCCATTAATGTTAGCATGTTCTAGATGGAGTCGTGTTTTCGAGCACAGCACATTTTCAACACATTACTAGTTTATTTCCGGCTAATTTTTATTCCGCTAAAGTACGAGAGCGCAGGAATCGGTTGCCCTGGCCTCAAAACTAACGAGAAGATGATTTAAGCCATAAAATTGTATAGGTCTTAAAGAAGAATTAAGATAAGAATTAATGACTAAAATTGTAAAATAAACCAAATAAGGAAATAATATTGTAGTTCCTTAATTGTAAAACTATCATGAACCGAATTTAGCAAGGTTTAAATAAATAAATAAATAAATACAAATTAATTCTGATATAGTCTGCCCACTCTGTCACGTGATTGATTTTCATTGGGGAGACATTAAATTTAAAGCAGATCAAGCCAACCGCATATTTATCTAAGAAACACTGATCAATAAAGCTGGACAACACCAGCAGACAGTGCAAGAATCAATAAGGCTAAATCGGAACCACCTTTGAATCTAGTATGTATCTTCGTTGCTAGGACGGCTCTAAAGTCTTCCTTTACAAAATTTCCTAAGCCAAGAACTGAAGGACTTAAATCCACAAAAAAACTCGTGCCTATAGCGGGAATCAAACCGTGAACCTTCTGCATTAGAATCAGAGCCTCCAACCCACAACTGATTTTAAAACAGCTTTTTCTTCAATTGTGCTTTTAAGAGAGAAAAAAATAAACTAACAAAAGTGTGAATTATTTTCCCCTACAAAATTAAATTCGCAGAAGGACAAAACGATCATTCACTACAACGACTTCTTCCAACTTCTGCGCATAGCTTGTTATCCAACAAACCAACATGGCTGTTGATTGGTTGTGTTTTCTTATATAATGTAATTCATAGACTCGTTGATTTGATCAAAATTAGAAATAACGTAAATGAACAAAAAATAAAAGGGCACAATATTTTTAGGGTAACTTTAAATTTACCGATGCCCGTGGGTCTCCATGTTATGTTTTGAAATGAAAGTTAGTTGTTATTGATAACACTTATTCTAAAGTTTACTTATCACGTATGTAGCTAAAAGCTTACTTTTCTGTTGGTGTGAATTAAATGTAGATTATATAAACAATTGTGATTATTTCAAATGGGCAACTTTTGTTATTGTCATTTATTATTCACTGTAAATTGCAAACACAACTCGCCTTAATACACACACACAACTGTTTCTAGGTCCACGTGCTAGATATTCTAGATTATAGTTTTCGGAAGAGGAAGTGTTTTGTCTACAATTCCCACACATTCCTCACAGGAAAGGAAATGATAGTTTACATACGCTAGTGTGGGCTAAACGAACACTAATTTCTTGAAAAAATGCCATTACAAAGTTTCAAAACCATTATTTGAGAACGGTACACGTGGCTCATTGTCTGCAATTAGAAGACTGCTCCATATAAGTCCCTGGTAAGATCTGGGTTATCATATACGTTGTGCCTGTCAAGCGATGGGTCAACGGCGACACGAGGCGATGTCAAGTGGACGGGCGAGACCACGACCACTATCCCAGCAAGTACACGACGCACTACATTGTGAAAGCAAGTGTGATCCACAAACAATGAGACGATTAACAGATCTTTTGGGCGGACGCGTCAACCCACTTACTTTTCGAAATATTATCATTGTAAAGTCAATGCACTGTACTTTTTTTTATGCGATGTATGAGTTTGAAACATTCCTTCTGTATACCTAATCTTCAAGAGAAAGAAAAGGAAATGTTACTTAAACGTGACGTGATTTGGTAAAATGGTAATATGTGGGTCTTCACAAATTTATAAATTGTCGAATAAGGCACGATAAAAACAAGAAAAATTCCAACATTTGTAATGTTAAATGTCAAAAAAACTTCTGGGGCTGTGCGCCCTGACCCTCACTAATTGGAGATGCGTCCCCCCCCCCCACACCCACACGACCATAGTACATGGGTTCATACTTTTCACGAAACAATTGTTTCATGGACAGTTCTAAAATATTCTTATAGGCCGTCGAGCGTCCGACCACTTATTTTAGAAATTTACCACTGAGCATAATATAATAAACCTTTCCCAGTCCCACACGCAGAATAGCACTCAAATAAATAAATAAATAAATAAATAAATAAATAAATAAATAAATAAATAAATAAATAAATAAATAAATAAATAAATAAATAAATAAATAAATAAATAAATAAATAAATAAATAAATAAATTAAATAAATAAATAAATAAATAAATACAATAAATACAATAAAAAATAAATAATAACATCAGTTTTGGTGTCGGTCCTCATTATTTTTTTTTGCAAAAGCATAGGCCTATCATATTTAGTGTCCATGCTGGTTTGTCGGTTCCCACCATGGTTGCCACCTATGTAGACATGGTGCCTACTCCTAGTGTTTAGGACGAGCCGGAACAGATCGGATCGCGGAACAAGGGCCGCCCAGTGAGATCATGAGGGCGTAGACCACTCACCAGGCCAGAGATCACCACCACGCTATTCATAAGGTCAGAGATAGGAGGAGATGTTGATATTGAGTCGAGGAATTTAAATAAAGTTGTAAAAAGTCACCCACTTTTCGCGAGGTCACTGATTTGAACCTGTATTCAAGTTCATGTTTTTGTAAAGTCGATTATTAAATATCGTAAAAAAATGATTGGATTATTTTAAGTTACAGTAATTTATTTTGCTAGCGTCGCCATGACCTTGACCTGATGGTACATGATAGCGCATGGCTCATTATAACTACGCATTCCTGGTGGTGCCATATGGACCCTGACACAGAAAACTTTTATTTTAAATTTAAATAATGCTTTTAAATTTACTATTTTATGTTTCGCGTGCTTGCAATTTAAAATAACTTAAAATATTAAAAATACTAGTTTTTTATTTCATGGGTTTAAATATCACTCAAACGTCTCGGGAAGTTCTCCCTGCCCTTTCTCAACGACCGAAACTTACAAAATAATAGATAAACAAGACTGAACAAAAATATTTCATGTCAAAACCTGCAACTGGAAACCTGCTTTGCTATAATATTATATGATCTTAGTAGGCCTACACGTTTTTCTGGTTCTTCTCCTCTACCTTGTCTAGAGAAGGGATACAATGGAAATTCTTTAAAATGGGAGCCTGTTTCACATAACTTGAGATAAGAATCATATGTGTGGGAGGGAAGGGCAATGCATAATATTGAACACATGCAACAACTTCTAGGCTAGGGTATCTAGCATTGGACTTGTTTGAAGCGTTACTTCTATGTTATCGATTTATCACCATTAACAAATCAATTATGGCGATTTACAACTATAATAATAAAAAAGGTGTGAAACGGGTCATTTCGCCGTGTCGCGTGTTTACATGCACTTACTAGTATGTGAGTTCGATGTTTCGGAATTGCTATGTGTTTCATCTTCAGAACGACTGTTTGCTGAAAGTGCGTATTTGGGCCGCGAAAGTCTTAAATGTTTTATAACTATAATATCAATGTTTAATACAATTCAGAAGTTAAAAAATCCATCCCGATCGGGGGTCCCCGAGTCCCCCACATTCCTTAGCGCCTTAGCCAACTAGACCACCGATACAGTACCTATTTAACTTCTGAATTGTAGATGCATTAAAGATCTGTTATCTGTTATCTGAGCGTTTCCCAACTAACCAAATCGAGAAACTATAATATTGTTAGTCCCTCAAATTGTTTTCGATAAATGAGATATTTAAATCTTTGTGGTTATTCTCCTTTCGGAGTTTTTCACTGTATAGTATTAAATTTTGAAAAAGAGTGGTTCGTTAAAATCGCACATGACAAACCTATTGTCGTGGCAAACCGTCAGAACATATTATTTAATGTACTAAACCATGCAGTTCGTGAGTGGGGATCGTATTCGTGAAACCTGGACATAAATAAGTTTATCAAAGCGTATCTGCTTGTTAGCGCTCGACGTTATCCACAGGTTCGAGTTTCGGATGTGTGTCAGGTAACGAGCGGTCTAATACGTCATCTCTGCGAGCAGAACAGGTGTTTCTTACCACTTAGTGGCCGCAAGCAGGAGACTTCGTGCGAGAACTTTTATCTTCGTTTGTGTCTGTTGTGGGCAATGTCTGTATCTATATTTGAAATCGTTTCGATTGTCTCATTCTTGAATGTTAGTAACACATCAAACAATAATTGTTAACTCGATATCGATCGTGTATAACTATAATTATTATAGTTCAAATAATAGTTTAATAATAGTTTAATTATTATTATTCACGATCGATATCGAGTCCCGATTAACCTTTATAATCGAAAAACCAATAACGATAGATAATTAATTAATTTTTGTTCTTAAAGTTTTTTTTTTTACAAATAAGTCGCGTGTCAAAATAAAAATCGTTCCGAAATAATTGTTTGATCAGTATTTTTTGCCAGTAATAACAAATCACTTTGAAGCATAATTACACGAATTAATTATTAATTTTATATCATACACTATAAGGCTACATCAGCTATAAAAAAAATCTCGAGCAAACTAAATGACCGAGATTGACTTTTATAAACCATAAAAGCAACTGCAAACTTAGAAAAACGAACTTTAGTTAACGATTATTAATCTATATTAGATATTAGTTTGACATTTTCTATTGTTGGTGAAAAAAAATTGAGAAAGGGTTGATAAGAAGAAAAGTGTATGGTTACCTTTGAAGAAGCCACTTTTTGTTTTTATAAGTGTTGCTAGTTAATTAAACGGTTAACATAGAAAGTTTAACTAATTTAAAAAAAAACGTTTTGATACGCAAGCAAACGTTTGAAAAATAATAAGGATGAGGTCAAGTTGGACTCAAGCTTTCTCACAATTACGACCCATCGAAAGTCATTCACGAAGAAACCCTCACCCACATCACATGTGTGTAATCTTATAACGCACAACAGGAAGAACACCTGCAAAGCTTGATCCGATAGGAGTAGTCACAGCCTCAGGGCACTCCTATCGTGACACATGTGTTGCTATCTTATGAAGCACAACAGAATGATCCGATAGGAGTAGTCACAGCTGAAATAAGTCGCCTCAGGGCACTCCTATCGTGACAAACATGTGTTGCTATCTTATAAAGCACAACAGAATGATCCGATAGGAGTAGTCTCAGCTAAATAAGTCACCTCAGGGCACCCTATCGTGACACACATGTGTTGCTATCTTAGCCCTCATCAACATCAGTCAATCACTGTCAATGTTGTTAATATATTGGTTGTAATACGTCCATCAGGCTTCTACTCGTCGAATTCACTTGGATTGCAGCTTCAACCTAGAAAATAAAGACAGAATTAGAAGGGTTATTTTGTAAAAAAAACATTATTTCTAAGGATTAGTCCTTCGTACTCATTACCCTGATACCGTGTAATAAAAAAACGTAATTAATTTCCCAACCTATTTTTTTTACTTCAAACGTAACATTTTACGAACTTCATTAATTAAATAAATTAAATAAATTCATATTTAGACCCACGTCATATAACTGATTTCCAGTGGGAGGCTTAAAACCAAAGCTACCAAGCCATTAGCCAACCCTGTAGCATTCAAAATTATATTTATGTAAATTAACGACTGTAACCAGTTTAGCTGTATGATTAAGCTATATTTCACTTGAATTTCAATAGAGCCGTTTTTGTAACGTTTTAATGGAGCATATACCATTATCTGTACGATTGCTTCAATGGAATATTTCCATCAACAATACTTTACGGGTGACATGAGGTGATGGATGTGAGTGCAGTGAGTAATAGAAGGGAAATGTCCAGATCTAATTGAGAAAGGGCTCATTCCCAGCATTTTCCTTTAGACTGTAGAGTATAGACCACTTAGGGAAACATTCAGTCAGGATTGCCAGAGGCTGTAATCGAAGCGCTGATCTTTTGATCGAAGTCCCACGCGTAACGCTAGCTACCTCTATAGGTAATCTAGCTCTTAGAGCATGCATTATTTATATGGGAGCACCAAGAGTCAATTATGTTATTATATCAAATGAATTTTATAACAACTTGTTTATTGTATTAGAAATTAGAGAAATAATTGAGTTCAAACAAGATGAATGTAGCTTACTATCAATGACAATCAACATTAGGCCTTATTCCAATGCACCGTTATTCATTCCCTCCCACGATATTATGTTAAACAAATATTATTCCTTACACTAATTAATTGTTCAGTATTGTTAATAACTATATAACAGTACAAATAGAGTTGTAACATAGTTTTCTCGATGACAGCATTCTTAATAACAAAATTACAGGCTACAAACAAAGATGGGTTTGTTGTTTCTTCACTGTATTATTATACTCATCATAAATATTAAACATTCTGTAAAAATGACGCAAGAAACAACGTTAACTGACAGCGCCATTGTAATTCTTTAACATAAAGCTTGATCGTACGCGTAGAAGAAACTTGAATTGATATCGCACAAACACACATAAATAAGTTCTAACCATCTTCAGACTCCATTAAAAAAATTACCTTAAAAACTACTTACTTACTAACTTTACTAAAAGCCTACTAATAATGATTACCTTACAGATACACTCACTGAAATTTGCTCTGTTACTAGATATTATTGATAGACTGCTTAATGAGACCTATTCTTTAAATTACTTGCAATTTGTTGCATATTGAGAGTTTATAAATAATGACATTTTTATTATCTTGACTTAGTATCAGTCAACTTGAGTGTGTATAAGTTGAAAGGACACAAACAATTTTAATTAAGTTGATGTATTACATTAAATGTACAATACCCTATGTCATAATAAAATTAAAATGAAATGAATGCATACATAACTCTTACACGTTTAATATGAAACTTCAATTCGATTTTTCATCAAATGAGTATTTTTCTCAATCGATATCATTTCTGAATTTATTGTCATCGAATACAAAAAATACAATACACACTTGAATGTCGGCATCGACCGATGATTTCCAAATTATATAATATTCTCAAGTAAAATAGATAGGCCTAAATATATTTGTTCAGCTTTCTCAACTTGAATGGGATTACTAATAATTGCATTTGCACCCTTTCTTATCCACCATTAATCATAAATAGAAAATAATACATCATTTCGGGTCTACATAAAAATAAAAAATTCTTAGTATGAATTACCAACAGCATTGATAATAACTCACAATTGTTAAAGATTATTGATCAGAGATCGGTATTGGATAGTCAATTAAAAATCGATTTTCGTTTTCTTCCTTCATTTTGTTGATATTTCTGTGATTTTATGGAAACCTCTTAACACGTTAGAAACATATACAAGCTCTAAAATTGAAGTACTTCTTATGGCATGTTAGGTATGCATAGGTGTAGACATGACAATATTAGCTTTTCATTTTGCATATCGTAAATATTGGTAGATCGTGGCTTGTGTTTATCTCTATTTTTACAGCTAATAAAATGCAGGATGCCACTATGTAGCTACCTGAAGCTCTTGATAGCCCGCCAGGTAAATGAGTTTGATATGTGCATGCCAGTGTCAGTGTGTGCATAACATCCACACAATTGTATTTGTACTTCTTACTGTGTAAACTCTGTATCATACAAGTAGTGCACACAAAGTTTCATTCTTTATTTCATGACACAGAACGCATTATACACAAAACACATTAATTTATGTATTTAACTTCTATCCTCTTCCGTTTAAAAAACTGATTTACAATGTACAAATAAAACTAGTAACATAATAGCTCGTTCCTATTTACAATGATTATTAATTTATTAGCATAACTTATCATCACTGGTTTGAAATACATACTACGTGGCGATTTTGTTAACACGAAAAATATACAATGAACTTTCCATTTTATCAAACCAAAGTAGTTAATTCATCTTGGCTCAAATCGGTATACATTTAAAACTTTTCTAAATCACATTTAAATAACTTTTTACAAGGTATCGTGGGCTGGTAAGCAAAACTCACTAACTCCAAAATGGACGAAAATAAACCAGTAGTCCAAGAATCATCTGTGCTTTTGACGACTACGCGAGAAACTAGGACGCTTCAACCCGTTAGGTCATATTATATATATTTTATTTTAAAAAATCTCTCTTTCATATGCAAAAACTAGCTAACTCTTATCGGGACAATTATTATGAGCAACAAGCGGCGGCTATTTTCACTAACTCCATTTCAGCAATTACTTATGCAACAAAAAGTGTATAACTGCACGTTCTTTTGTTTTTACACTAGATATATGTAGTAATATCATAGGCCTCCGCAACCATGATGGCTGGCCATCCGAGAGAAAACACTAAAAGTAACTAACTACGTTGTTTTTGCTAGAAACCATTAGCAAATGTGAATTGGAATGTGTGTTGTTAATTTATCATTTAGATTTTTTGTTCACATTTCCACAACCTGAATTTTTACTTTGAAAAATAAAATGCGAAATAAACAACGTGCTATTTACTTAATTATCAGCTTTGTTTTTAAAGTTTAAAATATTTAAATTGTATTTAATTACTGTACTACACAATTATTTTTAATCACAAATTACATTATTCTTTGTTAAATCCCTGATTTTATACAGAACCTAAAACATTCGAACTCATTTTTCTCAGAACTTAGGAAATGGAGTTAGTGACTCGAGGGACCTGCACCAATTTATAAAAGCATACATTTAATTTAAACACCCGGTACCTGCATTAATTAATAAAAAGCATACATATAAATTTAAAGACCCGGCACCTCCACCAATTACTAAAAATCATACATTTAATTTAATGACCCGACACATCCACCAATTAATAAAAAGCAAACATTGATTTTAAAGACCAGGAACCTCCACCAATTTGAAAGACCATATCGCAAATATCAGCTTTAACTAGTAAGTAAGGGAGTAGCCTATTTTACTCTCCGAAACTAGAGGCGAGCTCTATCAATCCTCGACATCGGTACTTGACTGACTTCACTTGACGACAATCTTTCCTTCCCGACGACTCTGCCATAATTTAAGCCTGTTACTGAAAGATACATTGGTAATATAATTAATTTGAACCATAGGAAACAATAATTCTTTTTAGTTTCTTTGGATTTATTGCATAGGTAGACGGATCGGTTATAATGCGCCATCCTAGCTTGAGGGATGTGGGGAGGGGAGACCCAAAGTCAGAAGCTGTAAAGGGTTGTTTTCTCACGTGATGACAGTCGTCGTCGTCAACGTTGTCGAGAGAAAAGTGAAGGACTTAGGGTCCTGACGACGAATGTCTGAGCTCGTCTCATGTATCAACTAGCAAAATACGCAAAAACAGTCTTTTCATAAATAGTATTACTCTTAAGAGTTATTTAAAAGATACTTGTTGGAAACTCTGACAATGCCTTAACCTTCCTACTTAGCATTATGTGACTGAGTAACTAACTGATGGTGCTGGCTCAAGCATTAAACGCGAGACTGATGCGGAAGGTTCCGGATTAGAATCCCCTCGAGACTGGCAATCCTGACTGAAGTGTTTTTCCGAGGTTTTCCACAATAGTTAATGAGAATGCAATGGATTGAGTCTTTGATTGAGTTCTCTTAAAATAGCCCTCGGTCATCCACCCCCCTAACTCCAATATACCTATAGTTAGACATCTGAAGAGCGTCATGCATTGCACCCTGGGCAGTAGGTTTACCGTTATGAATTAAAAAGTAAATATAAATTTATGTGACTAGGCCTAAATGGGTAAAGACTCTTAATACGAATGTATTTATTTTATTATACTTATATAAATGCCAAGCAAGGATTTTTACTCGCATTTAGTAACTTATCACCTCTACCAATGGCCAAACAAAATAAATTAGATTTTTACTCCGGCACCTCCGTCAAATATCTAGGAAAACGCCAAAGTCGTTTTTAGACGAGTGAGCGAGTCATGTGTTGAGTACCCGGGAACATTCCACTTCCTCCTCCCACCTATAAGGTTGGATCCAGCGTGGGTCTTTCTTCCCTAGCCCATCCCACGCTCAGTTTTGCATGTTAATTTTGCTTGCACATGCAAAACTGTGTTAACTTGAGTTGTGCAAGAAATGGCATAAAGAGTGATGTTATGTTTCGACTTCACAAACTACCATCACAGCTTATACCATGTCCCTTTGGTTATCAGGTGCCAAAAATAAAGCCTTGCGATTGCATTCTTAACGAGCTTGCACAGTTATCTTGGCCACTTTCCATTCAAATACCAACTTACTGTCCATTATGATGATGTTTGAGCTCAGATTTTTAAACAGTTTCTGATATCTTTCAAGACACTATTTTGGCATGCGCAAATCTCGAAACACAGCAACAAGCCAACAACAATAATAATTTGGCTTGTGCAAGCCTGGCATGGCATTACATGCTTTACAGTTGACGCCCCCTCATACCAACAAAACTGAAAATCCTATCATTTATACCAGTATATCAAATCAAAATAAATGCAAATGTTCCCGGGATCTCAACACAAGACTTGCTCACTCGTCTAACAACGACTTTGGCGTTTTTCTTGTCTTAATCCACTCTATGAATCAATGGGCAACATACGTTTAGCCCCACATATGCTATAACAATGAAGTTGTTCGGGTGTGTCTAGAATGCATACTGGCCTGCTAGCCTACTAAAACTTATACTGCACTTGCAGGTGGTCATCAATTGCTCGAAGGAGACCTATTGTCTATTACAACCATTCTTGTGACAAGTAAATGGAAAGTTAGGACGCAAAAAGCAAACCATTATTTCAGATTTAATATCAATCTGCAGCACCACCTGAGTCAATTTAAAGTCACAAAGGAACCAGCAACTTTCTAACTAAGTACATTGGGTTTCCAGGACAGAGCGTACCTCCTCAGCTGCGCCGCACTTAAATATGACATTGACGCCCTGCCAAATAACCTGAGCGGTCCAGGGAAAGAAGCACATATTTACTGGATAGCTAGGAAGAAAATTATTGAAGAATCATGCTTCGGCATAAGAACAAATTTAAAAAAATATCAATAAGATAACAATAATTTATATAATATGTCCTGATGGTCTAATGGTTAAGACGCTCACCTGGAATGTGGGAGATCCGTGGTTCGATTCCCGGTTGGGGCGGACTTTTTTAATTTCTGAAATGTAGTTTATAATATCAAGAATCATAAATTGTAATTTACGCAACTAATGGTTTTGAAACTTGTAAAGATGATCTATTACCGGTACCAATAACGTTCACACCTGTTCATTTGAATAAATATAAATACAATTCTCTCAGTGCAAGAAAACCATGACACAAGTCAATAGTTCACCCACTTGACCATACAAACCCGTTGTCTGAATGCATTCCGCCGTGTGTGGTGAGACAGGATCGGGGATGGGCGGTGAAGCACTCGTCTCGGCAGGTAGACGCGTCAGAGGTACCTCCTAGGCTGGCGAGATGACACCCATGACATGTGCGGGATTAGAACCCACGTCCATACCTTAGGACCAGCGCCCTAATCGTATGTGCCACCGCGGACGGCTTTATTGGATGAGCGAAGCGAAAACTTAAATTTTTTTGTTTAAAAAAACTCGTGTGTTTTTTTCTTTTTTTGTTTGTATTTTTGTCTGTTTGTTCGCGCTCTACCGGGCAAACAGCATATTATGCGATCTTGATGACAATTATTTGAGAGGAACTTTGAAATCTCTGAACTTAGACTTGCCTCGTTTTTGGGTACAATCAATTAAATATTAAATAAGATTATCGTACTTGATCGTTTTTTTTTATCGATTTTTAATGAGATATTTTCGTGATATTTGGCCCGCGACCGGGCAAACGACTACTCCGATCTTGATGAAACTTTATGGGAACGTTTAAGATTATATATTTAATGATTTCTGAGACATTTAAAGAAATATTTTTTATAGAATTCGTACTTTTTCGATTTTGTCCCGATTTTTAATACGATATTTTCGTGATATTTGGGCCAATACTCAACCATAAAAGCTCATCCATCAACGCGAGTGGAAAAAGCGTTAGCAAAGCGGCCTAGAACTTATCGAGCCAGATATATACTGTATTTTAAACATTCCCACCATGAAACGTTACGAATAAACATTTTTTGCAGGAAGCCTGTCCAGGGTGCAATTGTTCATACTATATTGGAGTAAGGACAATTTGTGAACGGATGTCCGAGGGCTGTTTAAGAAGACTTACCCCTTACATTTGGACTGAGGAAAACCTTGGTAAAACCTTAAATAAATAAATTTTTATTTAGAGTCTACCCACTCAGTTATATAACTAATTTTCAGTGAGGGACTTTAAATCAAAGCGACCAAGCCAACCCTGCAGGCCCCGACGCAATCGACGAGTGAGCGATAACCAACCAAAGATCGATATTTTTAATAGGAAATATAGCAATCAGTGGTATGGACAGTGCGAACACCCGCGGATCAACGCCAGAATCAACAAGGCCGATTCAGAACAACTCTTTTATTTATTTATTTTATTTATTTTATTGAAATTTATTATGTGCTTTGTTGCTAGGACGGCAGTAAACGGCTCCAAAGTCACCGTTTACAAATTCCTAAGACAAGAACTGATGGACTTAAGTCCAAATCAGAAGTAAAAAACATTCTGACTTTAGCGGGAATCGAAACCCTGGACCTTCTGCATTGGAAGCAGATACTGTAACCACAAGACCAACGAGCCACACTTCAGCACACACACCTTCAGTCAGGATTGCCGGTCTCGACTGGATTTGAGCTCGGGACATCCCGAATCAGAGTAGCGCGCTTGACGCTCGAGCCAACACTGTCGGTTACGTATAAACATTAAACACAGCTAATACGCTTTGATAATCAATTTAATTAAACTGAACAAATATTTAAATTGTCAGTTAACTATTGGAAACAATAATAAATTAATACAATTACTAAAATAATTGAACAAGGTTGAGTTTTAAATCGCTAATTTCAGAAATAAAATACCTGACATAATTAGACGAGTGAGCGCAGCGAACGTAGTCTACAACGCTACTCGATCGGTCCTTGGTCGTGATTAATTCTGTTAAATGTTAAATGTTAAATGTTAAATGTCTGTCTGTCTGTCTGTCCAGGCTCATACGGCCGAACGGCCAAATAGACCGAGCTGAAATTTTAAACAGACATCAGTGACCAGGTAACTGAGAACTGCTAACAAAATGAGCACAATCTGTTACGATTTAAACCTGCAAGAAATAAAAAACTGAAAAATTCGTTGAAATGTATGGGAATTATTTTAACGACAATGGTTTTCATTTTGAAATAATATATTTTGTTTGTTATTTACCTGGCTGTGAAATGCCGTGTCCAAGGTTAATCGAATGTTGGACGTCAAGGTACCCCCAAATTCCGCTCGTAGATTGCGTAAACCTTGCAATATTTTCACGTATTTCCTACTGGCCATGTTTCCGTAGTATTGTCACAGATGATGGACTACACTGCGTTATATGCATTTCAAAACATGTTAAATAATTTAAAAAATACAATCCAGAAATTACAAAATCTTTCCCGACCATTAAACCCACGTCTCCCACATTTCGGCTATAAGTGCGCTTTAGCCAACTCGACTAGGGAAACGCCAAAGTCGTTGTTAGACGAGTGAGCGAGTCATGTGTTGAGTACACGGCAACATTTGCATTTAAGTTTGATAATTATATCGGTATAGATAATAGGGTTTTAAGTTGAGTTGGTATAAGGGCACGTCAACTGTAAGGTAATAATGCACCACTTTAGTCTATGATAGGCTAGGGAGACCTTAGGTAGGTAAATAATAAATTGATAAATGGGCTTAAATGTGTAGGTTCTATTTTAACAACAATGTTTTTTCGGGAAGAATTATAATTTTTGGAATGTCAAGAGGTGCGCGGCACTGGCCAAGATGCATCGAAACTTGCACGCTCAAGATTACCCAAAACTCCGCACGGAGATTGAGTAAACTTGCAATCTTAGCTCGTTCTCGTACTGGCTATGTTTCTTATACTATTCTGCAATGTTAAAACACTACAGAAATTATTTATTTATTTGTAATTAATATTATTAACCTAGATGGTTGGCATGCGAAATAAAGTACGATGTACATGAATAATCCCATACAATTTTTATGTCTTTTGTAATTTTTTATACTATACAAATTTGCGTTTAGCGACAGAAGATACGATTGGTTTGTGCATGGACTTAAAAAAGTTACATCCATGGTTTGTAGAAACTCCATTGAGATTCGTGGATCTTGATCACTGCCTTGGTACAAACAATTAAAGATCAAACAGGAATAATTAAAACATAGTATGGGCCGTGTTTAATTTGTTATTTTTGCAAACAAAAACACATTCTACGCCGCCATTAATTGGCGTGCTTTCTGTTTGTTTATAAAACTAGGGAAACGCCAAAGTCGTTGTTAGACGAGTGAGTGAGCCATGTGTTGAGTACCCGGTAACATTCCTTTTCTTCCCCCTACCTTTGGCCTCCCTAGCCTATCATAGGCTACAGTGGAGCATTATGGCCTAAGCTATGACCTAAACTTAAATACCCTATTATTTATACGAATATTACTAGGGAAACGCCAAAGTCGTTGTAAGTCGAGTGAGTGAGCCATGTGTTGAGTGCGCCGGAACATTTGCATTTAAGTTTGATTATAATATTCGTATAAATAATAGGGTATTTAAGTTTAGGTCATAGCTTAGGCCATAATGCTCCACTGTAGCCTATGATAGGCTAGGGAGGCCAAAGGTAGGGGGAAGAAAAGGAATGTTACCGGGTACTCAACACATGGCTCACTCACTCGTCTAACAACGACTTTGGCGTTTCCCTAGTTTATTATGTGGGAATCAATTACACCTACGGGAGTATTTCCTGATTAGTGAAATTATGACATAATTATTAATTATAATGTTCTGTTAAAATTTATTCTCAACCGCAAAAATAAAATAATTAAAAGGGTCTTGATTGGTGGGTTACCATAGTGGTAGCTAGTTATCTGAAATACCGGACCCAAATGAATTAAATTTACATACTGATACTGAAAGAGGGGGGGGGGGGACAATTGATCAAGCATAAATAATAATGCAATCACGCTTTTTATTAGCATAACAAATTGCATAGTTGCATAGGCGGATACAAGAGAAGTTTAAGATATTCTTGAATGGAATATTTTCTAAATTCTGGATAAGAAATCCTCTTGTCGAATGAAATCGATACGAAAAGAACTGGACATTGGATAGTTGAATTTCAATTTATTTGACACCGAAAACCATATCATCTCTAACCCATAATTTAATTTTATTGTCCGCTGTACCCCATAATCAACGTAGCCACAAACCAGTATAAACAAAGAATGGAAAGGAAAGGAATATGATAATATAATTATAGGAACAATAACACAGTGACCTAGAAATATTTGAAATCCATTCGGATCAATAAATTCGAAAACATTCCGTAGGTATATATTTCTGTTTTCTTGACTTTTACTCCCAAGTATTTCCACATGCACCCGCCCACTATTATCTACGGTGCATCCTTCACGTAGTTATGCAGGAGATAAATAATAACAACATCGTGAGAAGATGAGTTTAGAATTAATATTCTAGATTCCATTCTGGTATTTTTAGACCTCGAGCAATAAATATATTGGAACAGGAATACTCTCACACCCACGACACAAGCACGAGATTACTGATTTTCTTGTGTGTTGCATACTTTATGACGCAGTTTCTTGATGCGTACTGTGGGGCGTTAGTAGGTTGTGCGGATGTAAGGAGACAACTCCAGTGGTCTAGCGGTCTTTACAGGTGAACATATTATATGTTCGCAGTCCACCCAAAATTATTTCTGCTTCTCTGTGCACTCCATATAAAAATTAAGAACGGATGAGAAAAAATTGTGTTTAGTTTTTAAGATGACCTTAAAAATCACGCTTCATTTCGAAAGTAATATTGGTTTTATGTTATAATGTTTCTAAAAGTTCACATCTTCTTTACTTGTAGATCTATTAACGTGTATAAAATTTACATTTTAATATATGTACATTATTGGTAGTACGTTATGCCCATTGGTCAATAATATACAAATGGGGTTTTAAAACAAGTACAGGTTACGGCAGTGCCGAAAATAAGGAGCGAAATTTATAACCAACAGATTGTCGAGACACAAAACATAAATCCATTGAAATATCTTGGTGGAGGTGCCGAGTACACAAAAATGTCACTATTAAAATTGACTAGTTTCGCCTCCTGATCCCAAGACTAAAAAAAATCCTTGTCATCTTTGTTGAAGGAGTTCAGTTTTATGCGTGACACACGCACAGATGGACGGACGGAAGGAAAGGGAGCAGCAACCTAATACGTAAATGTTACTAGGAAAACGCTTAAGTCCCGCCGCGTTGTTGGATGAGCGTAATTGGTGCATTGAGCTGCCATGTGTTATGCGAATTTTCTGTTGTTCTGTGGAAAAATCATTACTAAGTTGAAATTTTTTTAAATTTAATTAAATTAAATTAAATTAAAAATTAACTTGATTTTTTTTTAAAAAAATTTAATTCATCGTAATTGTTTAAAAAAATCGTAAAATTGCGATTTTTATAAGAAATAATTTCTTGATTGCGCTCAAATCTAACACTAATATATTAATTCATAAAATTAAGGTTCTGTGCAAAAATCATTAAAATCGGATAAAGCATGTAGGTGTTATAAGTCGAAGAAATTTTTAAAAAATCACAAAAAATCGTAAAATTTCGATTTTCATGAGAAAAAAAATTCCGATTGCTCTCAAAAACGTGGCAGTTCTAAGTTCAGAGATTTCGAAGGCCTCCATAAAATTTCATCGCAATCGGAGTATCGGTTTAGCCGGAATCGTGTGGACAAACAGACAAAAATACAGAAAAAAAAAACATTCCGGATTTTTTTCTCCAGTGTAGTGAAATGGAATCTTCGCTTCGCTCGCTACGCTCGCTACGCTCATCCAATTAGTTCAGTGACCATCATAGACTTGAATGTTGTTGTTGTGACGAATTAAAAGAGTCTCCATTTGTTTTTTACGTTTTGACGTAGGATAAAGGAGAAAATAAATAATTATGCTCATTAAATTGTTTTTTAATGCTGAATTTCTGAGGGCTGTAGCCATCATGCATGCATCATGCATATGAACAAAATATAGCACCTTCTATTGCAATTGGGTAAAATGTCCGTCTTTCTCGCTTGTACCTAGTCTAAACATGTCAGTACGACATTACATCTGGAAAGCCCCGGGTTATTTATACAGAACGAGGGAAAGAGTCAGCGGCGCTTGTGTTTCGGTGATGGCGAATGACTTCGCGGTGTATACGTGGGTGTCAAGTTAGTTGTTGCCATCCGTCTTTCAGATAGATACTCGCCACAGGTGGTCAACGATAACACCCACAGGTTGTAATTTGGGTGCTGTTCGAAAAATATTTGAATTATGTCTTTATAAAGACATAGAAGAATTTTAAAAAATACAATATGAGGATAAATAAGTTTTTTAAATTATTAAAAATTATTAATTTTGTTTCTTCGCGTATATTTTAATTGTTTTTAACAAAGCGTTCTTATGTTTGGCATAATTTCAATTCATTTTTTGTTTGTTTTACATTTTGTGACGTAGTTCTAAAATAAAAGTACAAAATATACATATAAGTTATGAATGTGACAAAAATGCATAATATAAAGTTCTCTTACTTTACTTACTTACTATTTAACTTTAACTCTTTTTAACTCTTACTATTTAACCGCTAAACTCCAAAAATATATTTCATTCAGCTAACTAGTAATGAATTTAGCAATCAACAGAAAAATTATTGGGGCCACCATAACCCCCAAAAAAATTGTCAAACATGACATTTTTCGAGCTAGGTCCCATCGGCAAAAATCTCCCATAAGAAATAACATGGGGGCGATCTTTATGCCCCGTGACCTTGGAGGATTTTGATCCAAAAAATTATTGGCCATTATTGACGTACTCTACAGCCTTTTCTGTAAATCCTCTGTATTTTGTTTTGTAATTTGGGCAAATAGTTCGGTCAAAATATGCAGATTACCAAGATGGGGTGTGATTTTGTAATGCATATTTTTGCGTGTTTGAGGGTATATTTGGGCACAGTTTCAAGACACGATGTTATAAAGGGGCATTTTAGATTGGTACTATGCTCTAGTATCTATGTGGACCAAAAAAGAAGCAGGTTAAAGCCGATTTAAGAAATTTCCCAAAACACCAATTTTCGCAAATTACTGGATCCAAAAAATTAAGAAATTCGTGTTAAATCACAGTTACAAGATATAAGTTTTTAAACGGTCATTTTAGTGTAGTATTGTGCTATAGATCACGTGGTAAAAAATAATTGTTGGGGTTTTTAGCCCCTTTAAGCTTGATCAACATAAGGTGGTAAAACATTATGTTATGGGTTAAAGCTCTAATTCTCACCACCAACAATGTGATTTTAATGTAATCTTCATGAACAATGTTTCCTCGCGACGCGCCGAAATAACCCGAAACTCACACACCTTGCTATAATAAATTAATATCGTATTAAGAATTCCAAGTGTTATTTTTAGGTGTCTCGTAAGTCGTAATCATGGCTTATGTATAAAATAGTATTATTTTGTTGGCCCATATAACGTTATGCACACATTTTTTTTCCAAATAGTTATTTGTATTGAAAATAGATCGATTTGCTAAATGAATGAACAATAATTATATTAATAAACAAGTTATTTTCCTACTTGTTCGCCCTCCCCCCCCCCCCTACTTCCACTCACACATTCCTCAACACTCACTTGGGTGACTGGTTTCTTAACTGGTGTTTCACGATTCGTAATATTGACCTACGGGTGAGACTCCACTGTATATACATGTCCGTTGTGAATCAACGCACTGTTTTGTAAGTTTTATCATTTACCTTTAAGAATGTTAAACAGAGTTAGTTATAATATATTTTCAAGTGTCACATTTTTTGCAATTACTCAAAAACACAGTTCATAGACAATTTACAAATACAAAAATTATTATGGAATATTTACTGAATTTAAAAATCTAAAAAACTAATTTCTAGGATTAAATCAAATTGTATCTAAAAAAAAAATTAAGTAGTTATTTGCATAATACGTGTATGTGATTGGGGAAAGGGGGAAAGGGTCCTAGTTTTTGTATCATTGTATCTTTTCACCTGTCATTATTTTACTAACTCACGCACATTATTACCTTGTTATCGGTACTAGATTGAATAAAACTTGTATCATTTTCTTGCAATTTCCAGTTCTACATTAATGTGTTTGCGTGATTGTTTCAATAAATGTGTCAATTGTAGAAAGAAAGTAACACAAAGAGAACATAAACACGTAGGCCCAAGTCATTGAAAATTGAAAGAAATCGATAACTTCAAAACGAAAAATAATATTCGTTTTCAAGATACGTTTATATCTTTGTAAATCCACCGAATCAATAAACACTCTCTTTTATAAAAACGATGTTTCTTTTCAGAATTTCAAAATCGTGACGTATTCCCTTCAAAAGTAGTTTGATTGTAACGGATTTGATTTTCCTTTTGGCATTAGGAAGGAACAGAGGTCGTGGGGTTCGAAGGTCACCCAATCCCAACAGATGGACAAAAAGATTGCTTTCATTTGAGATATCTGTTTCTTGCCGGCGTGTAGCTTGCAAGCGTGACCGGTCTGCTAGTCACGTGACTGGGTCTACGTGAGTTCGAGGGACGAGATAATCGAGGTGATCTACCGAGCGATCTAACGAAAACATTTAGACACTAACGCCAGCTCGTTGAATGCCCAAGAGGCGTTTTACATTTAGCCAAGTGCATTTAAACACTTGTTAAACACGATAACCGTCAGACGGGTTAAATTAAAAAGCTACCTTCTTGCAATGTGATCACTTAATCTATAGGGACTCTTATTCCCAACAAGAACGCAAGGAGATGTAATTATTGGTAACTAGGAGAAGAGTATTCCATAGATTAAGTCGTGAGAGAACCATATGCCAACAACAATTTGCTCATTCGACCCAAAACAACATATTTCTGGACAGTTGACCGGTGGTAAATATTTGAAGTAGGGTGATTTTAATTGATGGGGCTAACAGCTGTCAGAGTCCGACACAGGTTATGTGGGAACTGACGTCAATAAATCCACGATTCGTAGTAAATATCTTGAGATGACGCAGGCTTGTCCATAATAACATAGTTCAATTTTTCAGACTAAATTTTAATCGCATATGTTTGACATTATTTCTTCATTATATTACTTGTATAAGTATTAAATATGAAGGAATCATAAAAAGTTTGATATTATTTGATTATAGAATAAAAACGTCAAATTAAATAAAATTTTGAGTATTAGAAAACAACCAGCGGTTTAGACGAGGTCCTTTAACCGGTGCCCACTCGAACGCCGAAGTTAAGCAGAATCAGGCGTGGTCAGGGGGAGAGTGGGTGACCGCTCTGCCCTGAGACACACGTATACCGCTGGTTAGAGCAGATGGAGGGTTCGAGAGCTAGTGTAACGGCTTCGTTCTCCTCGACGTCTGCTCGGCAGTACGGGTAAGTGGAGGAACCTATATGACTGTCAAGGTTACACCGTCCTTTCGGATGGGACATAAAGCTGTTGGTCCTCTTGGTACTTTTCGAAAGGAGTAGGCTACGTGCCGGTACCGGGTTTCCCCTCCTCCCTTCTTCATCATCATCATCATACGTCACTGATCACTGGTCACTCTAAAATGATTAAATTAATTAATAAAATAAAATATAAAAACAAGTCAGCATTTTCCTAAATAATTTACTATACATTACACAAAATTACAAATATTCTATATGACAGGGGCGTACAGTTTTTTTTATTTGCACGATATTTTTCACAAAAAGTAACAAGCCTGGTTACAAAAGGAACCAAAAGAGGGAACAACCGATCGTCAAAGAAGAATACAAAAATGAAATAATGAGTAATTTGTTGGTGGTATAGGGGTACGGGTTTAATTTGGGTGACGCTTGCTTCGCCCTCGGCCCCTCAAAGTCACCAAAAACAATCTGTACCATACTTGTTGAGGGGTAATGACTACAAACTGGCGTTTTGTGGTCCGCCAAGGTCTTGTGGCGAGAGTTCTGCTTCCAATGCAGAAGGTATTGGCAGAAGTATAATGTGGACTTACGTCCATCAGTTCTTGGCTTAGAAAATTTAAAACGGTGACTTCTTTGAAGCCGTCCTAGCAACTAGGCATAAAATAAATTCTAAGGTTGTTCCAAATCAGCCTTGTTGATTCTGGCGCTGTCCGCGGGTGGAATCGTGTCCAGCTTGATTAATCGGTGTTTCTTAATTATATATGTCGGTCTTTAGTTGATCATTGTTCGCTCGTCAATGGTGTCGGCGCCTACAGGGTTGGCTTGGTCTGCTTTAATTTAAAGTCCCCTACTGAAAATCAGTTTTGTAACTGAGTGGGTGACGTATCTAAATACAAATGTATTTAAATGTCATTTAAACAACTACAATTGCTTTTGTAGAAATCAATCCAGAAATTAAAAAATCCATCCCAATTTTTAATTTCTGGATTGATTTCTATAAAATCAAATACGCCTACAGGAGTGTTTCCCGATTAATGAAATTGAGAAAAAAACTACAATTGTATTTAATGTGTATACAATGTTCAATTGGATCTTAAAACCATTGTTTATAAAAATGGTAGAAGACATTGATATTTGTAAAAAAAAAAGGATAATTTTGATTATAAGTCGTCGTTATGTTAACAGGGAAAATGTCAACTTTATATTCCCATTTTTCAGCCAAAAATTAAATTCTGGAAAATTAACTCATTATTTTCAGCTATATTTAGCTTCACCTCCTTTGAAACATTCTTCATCCTTGTCGACTCTTGATTCTCACCTCTGACACTAAATATATCCCAGTCTCTCTCGTTAGCCTCAAAAGGAGCATACCCTCAAGCAGGCAATCGTGTTAACACATGGTGCTGTACTCCCACACACTGCTATCCACGTACTACGGGCGTAGGAACTTGTGATACATGCATACTGCATACTAAGATGACTGCAATCAGGCAAGCAGACAACATGACTATCTACTTACCCTGGCATGTGGTGAGTCCACCTATTGTAAGGAGAAGAATTGTCATATGCTAATTCGATTGTGTTGCGTGCACAAGTTCAAATCTTATTTGTCGTGAATAAAATAGAAATCTTGTAAGTAGAAAATAATTGAAATACGTGATTACTTGGATCAACAACCAACACATTGTATCTCACATCATCTCAGAGCTTTAATAAATAATCTCACAATACAATGACAGATGTAGCTCAAGCGAAACGCGCGAGACTGATTCGGAAGTTAACGGTTCGAATCCATGCGCGGCAATCCTGACTAGAGGATCTTCTTGAGTCGTTGATTTTGAATGCAAAGGATTGAATCATCTTTAACAGTTCTAGGATATCACTTTACAATAGTTTTAATTCCAAATTCCCTAGTTATCCACCTGAAGAGGGGCTTGCAAATATCCCTGGATACGTTCCCACGATAAAATTAAATACAAACATTTTGAAATACACTAATTAACGACAAAGTTCGATATTTAATGTGAAAGTTTACATATTGATAAACAACGATAATGACTATCATGTCTGTGCTTTGAGTACAATGTAAATCTGTACTTACGTTGGCCAGTCCAAAATCCGAATATTTTGTTATGCACGTGTTCAAACATGTGTGGGGACATTCAGTTTTATTCAAAACAAACATTATTTTGTCAATTTAACTCGATCAATTGTTTTTGTGACATAAAAAAAGTTTTTACGACCCACTCAGACACAGACTTTAGTTCAAAGCGAATCAACCATGTCAGCACAAACGAACGAATAACAAATCGTCTACCCACTGAGTCAAAACTGATTTTGAGAGGGTGAAATTATAATTAAAACAGACTAAGCCAACCCTGTATGCGCCGACACCATAAACGAGCGATCAATGACCAAATATAGACAGGAATATTTAAGAAATTGTAATAGAGAACAGCAAAGTGGTTGGCTAGAGTCCCCCCGCTGGTGATGCCAGAGTCAACAAGACTAATTCGGAGCAACAACTTAAAATGTATTATGTTCTTTGTTGCTATAGGACGGCTCCAAAGTCACAGTTTACACATGCCCCCCAACCCAAGAATGAACGGATTTATGTGCGAATTAAAATGTATTGGTAAATTTTATGTAGGTCAAATATGATTTACGAGGTATGTGGAGATAAATAAACTTTATGTTGAGAAGTAATAGCAACCCGTGCCATCATTGACCACGTTTCAGAGTAGATGAGAGTTCTCGTTTCCTTGTGATTTTATTACCCATCTGCCCGCGTTCTCAACGCAAACTTTGGAATATGTTTTTTCGTCAGTTAAAATATGAAATGAATTAAGGAAACTTAGTTAACCGGATCTTCTACAGAGATGTTTTTATTCGTTTGGTTTTATTGCGGCATGCAACTTTCGAAACGGCTTAGCTTAAACTTGAATATGATTAAGATTTAACTATAAATGCATGTTGTAAATATTTCCAGAATTCTTCATGTAAATTATACGTTAATAAATTGTACTGTAAAACATTTATAATTTGCGCACGGAGATTCTTAAGTCGTAGCTCAAAACCTCTATCGTAGATGGCAAAAAAAACTGCATGGCGTGTAATTTATTTCAACTTGCTTGTCCCCATTTCCGTTCAAAGAATTAAAATTTTAAGGGCTCATTACTTCTCACTTGTTTTTTTGAAATTGCTTGCATCACAAATTTGTGACGTGTCACATTTTTGATTGAAATATAATTAATCTTTTAGATTCTATTATTATTATTTATTCCAAAACACAGAAACGTATAATTATTTGATTGGTAACTTCTATTTAATATTCTTTGAAGCTAATTTTATTCAAGCACGATGCGTGAATAACACGCGTTTCTTGATTGACATCCAATTAAAAAAAGAGAGCCGCAAATTGAATATTAAAAAGGAGGAATATTAGAAAAGAAGATTATTTAGTAACGAAAAAAATTAATGCTGAAGAAGTGGGTTAAACGTGCGCATATCCAGCCAAATTTAGGTCTAAGTTGTACACTATTCTCATAGAGACTCGAATAATTTTTTATACCTTTAAACTTAACTTATATTAAATTGAGAGTATGACTTATAATTGAGGCAATTATTCCACATTGTTTAAATTTGTTTGAAACACTCAGTGATTTTGTTTATTACTTTTATATGAATGAGAACACACTTGAAAAGTATAACCTGAACATAGTCATTGCCTCTTTATATTTAAATGAAGCGGGTCGCAATGAATTAACTAATCTGTACATAGCTCACATTGTGCATTCCTAAATAAAGTATTACGTTACCACACTGATTGTGAACGTTGGCAGTCCATTTCAAAACATTCAATGTAAATAATTATCATGATACAACTAAGCAATCTAATGGTAATAAAGATCGTTAAAGGATGTTTAATTTGTTTAAAACTATGCATATCTGCCTTCCGTGTAGACATCCGTTTAAATCTGTTTGCTACAGCGTCTAGACAGACATGTAAATAGCGTCTAGCTAATGTGGCTTGAACTTAGTTCGGGCACATGGGACGCTCAAGTTTATGACTATAGATAACACGCATGTCCCACTGACACTAGATTTGTCTTGATCTTACGGGAGATAGTTTGGTTAAATCATTCCATTGATTGATGTGAACTTGTTACCAACTGATGTTTTCAACAAGTTATCTATAACTCTTCTCAAATAGTAACATCAGTTGTCATACTGGTATGAGGAACTGATTTATGTTCTCTTGAGAAAGAAAACAATAAATTAAAGCGTATTTGAATGTATTAATCATTGGACTTTTTTTTGTTAATGAAACACTTTTTAATAAAATAAAATAAAGTATTTCAACAACTTTCCAGCAGTCTTTATCAAATAATAACAAAAAATGTTTGGCTCAAGCGTTTAGCGTGAGACTCTTAATCGGGATCTAGCGGGTTCGAATCCCGTCGAGACCGGCAATCCTGACAGAAGGTGTTCCGTGGTTTACCGCAGTCAGAAATTGAGAAGTGGGTCACACTCACACACTATATTAATTTATTTATTAAGTACTATCCCTGCAATTAGTTTAATATAACGCGATAAGATTTATAATATGTTTTGTCATTAAGGCTATTGTACCACCTCTGGCCGATAATTTGAAAGTTGAAGAAACATTGCTGAAAAGTTTTCTGAATGAAAGAGGGCCTTACTTAAAACAGGAAAAAAAATTGGGGCGGGACGTAACCTTACTTTTGGCCATTATGTGTTGTTTTTTTGACAATAGTGTAGCCAGCACAATTATTGCAAAATTAATTTTTGAGAATAATAATTATAATATAATAATTATAATGCATCCTCAAATGTAACAGATTGTTATCGAACGGTTTTTTGTTTTTAATTTTTATGCTTCATAGCAATAATTTCATATCAAAATAAATAGTATAGGTGAAATGAGTTGTTATAATAGAAATTTAGTTTTTACTTTTTACTTCTTACTTTTAATTTTTACTTTTTACTTTTCACTTTTTACATTTTACTCTTTAGGTATTACTTTTTACTAAAACCAACATTAAATTCTCTGTACAATTACCTCTAGGAACTGCTCTCGTTCAAACTATGTTTTTGAGGGCAGCACACTAGAATATATATTTTACCTGTTGCAATTACCATGTAATGTACTACTGACAAATAAATAAATAAAAAAAAAAATAAATAAAAAAAAAAAAAATAAATAAATAAATAAATAAATAAATAAATAAATAAATAAATAAATAAATAAATAAGTAAATAAATCGGTTTTCTGAATACAGTTTCTTAACACCTTTAGCTACAACTTCAACTATAAGGACAAATAGATTTCTAAAAATACAGTTGGTGTACGATTTTTTCTGTCAAATGGTACCAAATATGAATTTTTTTATTTTTGTATCGTCTGGCAAAAAAAAATCGTACACCTACTGATATTTCAGAAATCTATTTGTCCTTATAGTTGAAGTTGTAGCTAAAGGTTTTAAGAATTTATATCCAGAAAACCAATTCACAAAATTTAATTTTGCACTATCTGTGCTGGCTACACTATTGTCAAAAAAAACACATTTAATAGTCGATAGTGAGGTTATGACCCGACAAAAAAAATTCGCTGTTTTATTAAAAGTACTCTTTCATTCAGCCAACTTTCATGGACTTCTAAGGTTTTGACCCTACCCTGATTACAACAGCCTTAAATGACAGTTCGAATTTCAGTGGTTTGAGATGTAAAAAATTTGAGATTGTAATAGGATACATTCATTTCTAGCTCTATAATTAATCATATTATGATTAGCATCCTGTTAAGGTGAGAGCTGATGAAAAGGGAGGAAAATTATTACACCCACAGTAATGATAAAATAATAGTAGCTTCAGAGGTGAGAAAATAATTATACTTACCAGCTCCTTTACAACATGTATGCACGCGAACATGTTCGAAAATAATTTCAAACGAAAGAGATATTTATCAATGTCGAATATTGCTCTTATAAATATTGGATGCATGATTATGTATGTTATGCAACATAAATCACGATGCAAAGCCCATAGTATTAGCGGCTAATGCATCATCACAGCCGCGAATCTGTGTGGGAGTGGGAGTGTAAGGTCACGGGCCGCACGGGCTGTGAAGAGGGTGGTAGTAGCAAGAGATAAATCACAGGCTGTAGGAGTATTCAACCAGCCACACTCTAATTACACGTGAGCACAGAGAGTAACGAACAGTAATTACAAGAGAGTGCTCATCAAGGCTGCACGAGTTGCGAGGCAGTTCACAGTTTGGTGTTCAGTGGTAGCAACAAAATTTGTATAATTATGGAAAGATACATTTATTACTTACAATTATGACACTAGTGTCAACAACTATCGTTAGTTCAAACGTTGTTCATATGCAAATGTGTACATCTCAAACTAATAAATAAGAGGAATAGAATTCTTAACGATGATAAATTAACCTTTTTGTATAATACTAGGAAATTTATGAAGTCGGTTTTTTATTCAAGGATCAAAGATTATAATAACTTGCCAACAGAGATTAGGGAAATCAAATCGTTGGATAACTGAGTAAATTTATTAGAAAATCAAGAGTGTTAAAACTATTTATGTGGGTACCGTATAGAATAACTTGTATTGTTATTATGAGTATAGTTTGTAAATTTGAAATTTTTTTGTTGATTGTTATATTTTTTCTTTGTATGCATACGTAATTTTTTTTTTGAAGAATTGTTATGTTTTAAATTGGTAACGGAATGTTACTCTGATCATTAAGCATAAAATGTTTGTTACAGCAACTAGCAAAAAGGCAACAAAAACTAGGAAGTGTATTTGATCCATACGTCTCGATCAATGCAATAAGGCACATTATAAACAAGCCAGGGAACGGGAGCAGTCACAATAGGGAGCGAAGCTACTGAGTCAACGGATTGTTAAAGAAGACTAGACAAGAATAACCTCGTACAGGGTTTATAACTTTTGGTGGAGGTGCCGGGTTAAGCAATCAAACATACAACCTTTCCCAATAGTCGCCAAAAATTTCTTAAAGTCGTTGTTGAAGGACAATGTCCAACATATAACACATGTTAATCGGTGGTCATGTTCTGTTTTATCTTAAAAAGTGACACACTCAGAGACGGACAGCAAAATGGCGTGTGTAGGGAGAGGAGCTTCACTTTCTGTATATTATTATGATGTGTAAGCAAGTGTATTTACTTCATTGCGAGCCCTATACGGTATAATAATATGTTGGAGCAACATTATCGTTGATAGAAGGTAATCACAAACTAAACTAGTTCACAACACATGACTCTTCGAATCCGCTTCCCATACAAGGTTTTAGGAACTTAGCAGTGGGCTTAAGCCAAGACACGACCAGACAGGAGAAGACACTTAAAAAACAAAAAGGAGTAATTCTCCTCGTCATCCAACAACATGTAAATATATACGTGACTCTCATTAGCCTACCACAGACTGACTGAACGACATGAACAAATCAATACGAGACTTTCTATAGTTGTTGTTCAGACTAAAACCAAGAATCTCGAGAGTCACGTTCGTAAATCCATTAAAGCACACAAACAGATCCGTCCTGCACCGGACCGTCTTGGAGGATGGTGATCACCCACTAGATCGCTAATCGGGTCAGAACTGTCACGTGTGGCACACTTCGTAGGTCGTGTGATAGTGCGCCACACACTCGTAGCACTCGTAGCATGCAGCGGGCGCGGCGAGTGAGTGAGGTGGTAACAGGTGTTTCTGGTGGGGGGGAGCTAGGGAGATTGACAGATCAGATGTAGGAGGCTGAGAGAGAGAGATGGACAGATCAGATGTAGGAGTGAGGGAAAGAAAGAGGAGATAGCTTAGCTTTAGTTTAATTTATTAGTTCATGTTTGTGTTTCCGGTTTTACACGCTTTTTTGTGTTTGGCTGTCGATTTGCTTCGAAAGGAATGGAAAGTTAATCTAAAAGCATGGAGCAAGAAGCAGATGACGAAATAAATAAGTAGATCGTTCGTCGCATAGGACTGAATTTTTCCACAAGATTTCTTCATTTGTTAATGCAAAAGTTAAGGATTAATTTAATTAACAGTTGTTAGACATTATCCTCCAACTACCCTTACAACATTCTAACTCACTTGGATACCATTTTTTTGCAGCAGGATTTTTTTCCATTTTTTCTGTTATGTTTATATTAATCATTGGAGTATCTCTTCATTTAAGTTTAATTTGTGTAACATAGTAGATCGCTTAAGTAGAACGTTTACGGGTGCATTCCCAGGTATTTCGTATGTGATCTAGTTTTGTGTAATTGCTACAATTTTAAATAAAGTAATTTCGTTTGTTTCATATCCCTTCAAGATTTACAAGAAATTACATACCCTTCAAAATTCCATGTGCTCGTATTGATGTTTTTAAATTTTCCCCCATTAACCGAATACAAGACACCTACAACAAATTATTAGCCATTAATCCAGAAATTGACATCAACCAAATGAAACTTCAATTATTTAAAGCAGCTGTTTATGCCAGTTTACCAACATGACTCATCACTCTTGTCACCTTATCAACTTTTCACCAGTTTTGTATTTTATAACCTCATTTCCACCCCCCCCCCTTCATTCATCTTTGGCTTTAAGCCGTTTTTATATATTCTTTTGTTATTCAATTTTTTCTTGTTTGTATTTGTTGTAACATTTTAATTTAATTTTATCGTACTTGTTCATATAGGTATTTAATCATTTGTATGTGTAACGTATTTTGTATTGTTTTGAATAGTATATTTTTTAATTGTTTAGTTTTAGTTATACCTAACACTTGTGGGTTTTGATACCTGCTGTTAGAGATAGATAAATAATAACCTGGAGATCACACCGGGAACAACTTACGTGTGCCCTACAGCGGGCAGCTTAATGGAATTAATATCACGACAACGATCACAGGAATGTGTGAAAGCGATGTGAGACCGTGATACAAACGGGAACTTTACACTAATCTCTGAGTTTCTTCCCTTAAGCCGAGTAGCAATCTTCTCTGCTAACCAAACGTGGAGTCGACGCGTGTATTTAAGTATCGAATACAATTTAAACGCAAGTATTTCACCAAAATCAGTTTAGTTGGTATCCATGAAAAACTTGCCTTTCCACAACGACAAACTTATTTGTTATGACTATCGACTCCGGTTAATATCATTACTTATTAATTCCACGATTCGCATTTTACTGAGAAAACATCTGGGAGAACCGTGAGACGTTATCATCTAATAACATTCGAAATAGACGCACACATTTATTAAAATGCCATAAAGAAAAATATAGCACAAGGAATTCAAAGCATTTAGCATGTTCACATTTTAAAATTAGGCTAAACTTGTCATAAATTAAAAACTATTTAATTTCTTATTAATTACACAAGAAAAAAAGTAAATAATAAACACACGCAAAGTTAGGAGGGAAGTATACAAATCGATCCCGGAATCTTTTCTATTTGTAAACGAGTTTTTAAATTAATTAAAATGTTCTATGAGAAATTGCTATTGACCTAGTTTGCTAGTTGGTTAATCGAATTAACTCGTAGGAATACGCATTTCTACGCAAACTACTTTCGGACGAATCACGTTTGCGTGGCTGTTTAGCGAGGTGTGAAGAATCTTCCTCGTGAGGTGCTGACTAGAGGAGGGTGGGGGCTGTCAATCATGCGCAGACCGTGGGAGAAATACGCCTGGGTGTTCTTGATGGAGAGAAAGCGGGAATCAACTAGCAGGTAGATCAATATAATATGATATGCATACTTATACTAATTTACCTACTGCACTGATTCATACTTTGGTATCCTACTTTCTATGAATTATATTAACCACGCTTCAACAATTGCAGAATGCAACGATGAAATTGTAAATGCTCCAACCCTTTCAGGCCCAAGTTTAATTGGTCTGAATTAAATCATTTTAGACAATTAATTGAAATATTTAGATTTTTCAGTGTTCAAAAAAATTAATTGGTTTTTTTAAGCAAATTTATAAATTTTGGCTTTTGAATTCAAGCTTAATTTTAAGTTCAATTTAAATTTGAACACATTTTTTAAACTAGATTTTTTTAATGTTTGCATCTTTAATAATAGCAATAGGCGTACTAGTGATATTATTTTCGGGACAAACCAATTTTTTTTTCATTTTTAGCCTTTTTGCAGATGTGTATTTTCAATCTTCTCTACAACACTTTTTGTCCCATTGGCATGGAGGAAAAATGCATGTTTTATTATTCACCCCCCACCCCCCCCCCCCCAAAAAAAAATAAAAAAAATAGGGTCAAATTGAAAAAAACTTATTTGTATCTGGATTAAAATTTAAACGTTGATGTACATTTAAATGTATGTGGGGTCTGAAAGGTTTAATGTATATATGTTGTTAATGTTGAACCTATGCAGAAAAGATTATACTAATATCATAAGTAGTGAAAAACCGAAAGAAAATAATTACATCAACCAGAATTTATTGTGAAGAAATTCATCTACGAACATCAAACTACAATGTTTACAGATAAGTCGGACAGATAGATCCGATAACTCACAGTTCAAAAAATAAATTGATAAAATGCTGGTTTGTTATCAGTTGGAGAGTTTACATTATATCATTTAAAGTCATTTAGAAATATGATTAAACAAAATGTGTACGTGGTCAAGGGAAAATACAACGAAACTGTAAATAATTATGTATTTAATTGAATCTTGTAAATGAAACGTTATCAAACAAACAATTTTTTTTAGTATAGTATTAAAATTCCGTACAAACCGTCTGTTCAAAAGTACTTATTGGCATGCTTTTTCTGTTATCTTGTATTCATACATAATTATGATAATAATTGCATGTTTTAATGTCATCATTAGAAGAAAATTAATAAAAAATAGTAATTAAATAAATAAATAAAGGAAATATGACAAGAATTTAGTAATGCATGAAAACTAACATGAACTAAAAGACCAGAAAGTATTTCAGATAGAAAGCAAGAAATACAGAACGAAAGAGTAAACTAACTCGTAAAATACACGTTATACGTTCTAATGGCGTTGTCATGTCTGATATCGTCGGCTATTGGCTGAGCAACGCTCCCTCCCGGGACCCGAATCTCAAGCCCACGTGACTCCACTCACTCGTTCCATGTCGTACTCGTGCGTCATGCGACAAGGCTTGTGGCGGGCAGCGATTCATCAACCATGTAGTTCCGAGTCTCGAGTGTAATAATATGTTGAGAGTGGTGATTACATTTTATAGCCCTTAGTACTCTTCATCAATCAACGAGAACTCGGAATTATTGGGTTATTTGGAGTGGGCAAGTGCCGTTAGAAAATCTATTCATTGTAGGCCTACGCACAGGGAAAAAACGGAAGACTAGAATATCGTATCGATGACTAACATTTTTGTGAACTAAACTCTCTTAAATTTATTTTGTTTGAAATATGTTGAAATGGTAATTCTAACCTAGGATTTTTTATAATTAAAGCTAGCTTTTAACGAAGAAGTTGCAATTTAGTAAGTTAACACTTTCTTTTAATTCGGTTTATTTGTTTACTTTTCTCTGTCACTAATTATTTGTAGATTAGCGGGCAAATCACCTTTGAACTTTAAATTGTTATTATATGGAAATCGTGTTCGCGGTAGTGATAAAATAAGACACACAATACTTGCAATGTCAATAAACTAATAACAAATACACATCGCACACTTGTTCACTCAAGTTTAAATGAGAAATTGGATCACTTTCGATACGGCAACAATAAATTATGTTTCTCCTTGCCCTACCGTAGTAATAAAGTGAGCAAATCAAGAGGAAAATGTCTCCGTGAAAGTGGCTCTATCACCTCAATAAGGGCCTATACCACGAATATAAGTGAGTGTGTACCGTTTAACTGACGCATCGGTATTCAAACACTTGGCGGAAATTATTGCTGTGACGTTTTTTTATTTATAATCCCATTGAAATATATTTCAATTCAAGAAAATAAAATGAAAATGAATAAGTTCGTTAGCTAATTTATCCAGAATGTTTCTTTGGTGTATTTTCAAACTCACCAAAGTCACTGCTTTTCTCCGTACTCAGCTAATTTGTTCGACGAGGGTCCCCTCATTTTCGTCCAGCCACGCTAGACACACATTTTCTGTTAAAACATATTTTTAATATATTGGTTTATTATGTACACAAAATCAAAACCAATGTTTTACTGTGATATTTACACATTCGGTTTAAAATCAAAAATTTACATTAAATACACTATTGAGAAGTTTTTTCTATTTCACTTAACTATTTCTTATAGTTGACTCTTGAGTTGATGGATGACCGTACGGTATTTTTAATATCTCCTAGAATTTTCGCATTCGAGAACAATCAAAATAGTGCGATATATCTAGCCACAAAGATTGGACAATTCATCAATATCGGACTGTTTAGTCATTTGTCAAATAGTACGATAAACCTAGCCACAAAGATTGAGAAATTCTTCAATATCGGACTGTAGTCATTTGTCAAAATAGAGCGAAATATCTAGCCACAAAGATTGAGAAATTCATCAATATTGGACTGTAATAATTTTTCCGGTAGAGAGCGAACAGATAAACAAATCAAAAACGCCACATATTTTTTCGGGGTATTGATATTGAAGTCTTCACTGCGCTCATCCAATTATCTTCTTGAGAATAAGGAGTTACTTGATTATTTAGAGTAAATTTGTTTATTTTCTCAAATCTATTTAGCAACGATGTATCAGAGTAGACCGTCCGATGAGTAACAAAGTTGAAGGTCAAGATTGCGAATAATCGATGTTAATTTAATTTCTTTCCTTCTTTAATGTGTCGGATGCGTGTGTTTGGTACGACATACGCGGTTCAGGAGTCAGGGGTCAAATGATATATGACCCCGTTAGGAAGTGGGTCTTGGTAAGAGGTAGGTAGTAGGCTTGTCCGACGTTTTCAGAGAAATTACTTCTCTTTTAGCAGCACATTCATTTTGGTTGACATTGTTCTAGGGGAAAGTTTGAATAATATCCATTTGCAAATTATGCGTATTATAATTATTGCGTGAAGCGGTAAATTGCCAGTTAGTAGGTGTGTACCTGGATTATACTTACACCCAAAACACTCAAGAGTATTTAAATGAATAAAACCCGTATCCGGCGTTCAAGCGTCATTTAAAAACAAGTTTGAATTCATCATTATCTGTTGCCACGTCCAACTCTGCGTTGGGTCGGCATTGAAGACGAATAACGAATGACGAATAACGAATAATGACGAAAAATGACGAACTATAAATGAAAAACGTATTATAGGTAGAGATACGTATTCTTATAAAGCTTTTTCAAGTGTCATTTCATAGAATTTGTAGCGTCTATTTTTGGCCACTTTATAAATCTTGTGAATAAAGTTTCTTTCATTTTTTTATTTTAAAATTATCACCAAAGTTGAATTAATATCATCTAAATAAAAATGTGCTTAAACAAATTATAGATACTAAGTTAAATAAAATAAAATAGGACTGGAAAACCATAGTTTTAATTGAAAAAGTTGCGCATTTTAGCATCTATTCACAACACGCTATTTTTACGTATCTCTAATAGGTAGCTCAAGTGTAACAAGATTCAGGCTTTCCCAAGTATGATACCCGCCACCTGCAATCCTGACTGAAATGTTTTCTTTAATTGTGTAAATGAGTTAGCGGAATTGAGTCTAATTCAACATCCTTCAAATATTTCCTCCAAAATATCCGAACTCCAGCTTGGCTTGGGCATGCCATTGCCCCTAGGTAGGTTTTCCCTGAGAAAAAATGTAATTCCTAGCTATTTTAGTAGGGGATGATCAAAGTTTATGATAAGGTTTAGTAATTAAGCGAGCGAATCGAGCGTTTCCATTTGACTCTGCCGGAAAAAATAGTCACTGGTTTTGTTGTTTTTTTTTGTTTGTTTTTGTATGTCTCGCTATAACGTTCGAACGGAGGCTCGGATCGAGTTGAAATTTTGATTATCCGCAAGCTTCGTTCCCGATTGAATGCCATTAGTTTTGTGGCAAAATCGTTCAAAAAGTTAAAAAGTTACATTAAAGTTAATCGAAAGTTTTTTTTCAAACTAAACGGCGACAAAATCTGAGGTGGCCAAATCATTTAGAATGTCCGTCCGGTCACGAATATGTTAATTTTATTTTGATCCGATAAGTAGTGTAGATGGAAATTACATTATAACAAAAGTAACGTTACCATGGCAACGTAAAGTCGCACGAGAATTCTGGGCACTATGCACTGCCACCTAGAAGTAATCAAAATATTATCGATGAAACAGTGTATTATTTGTTACCAATGAGTATAATAGTTTTCCCAGGGAAATGATGTCAAGGTCCTCTAGATGGCGGTGGATTTTATCCACAAAGTAAAACCCAAATACCTTGGCCTTGGCAATAATAAATAATATTGGAAACATGGCGCCGTGGACAGCGAACGTCGCAAATTTAAAAATTTAAAAAAACTTGCAATGTGGGTCTAGCTATAGCACGTGCTCGCTTATCAACGCGTCCAACTGAGCGTTTCCTAGTTTATTCACAGGACACAGTAATACATACAAGTTAAACAAAGATAACCATAAAGATTGTGTAGCCTAACTAGGAAAACGCTAAAGTCCCGCCGCGTTGATGGATGAGCGGTTTTTTGTAAGTTTTTTGTTTGCGTTTTTTGCGTTTGTTTGCACTTTTCCTTTGCAAGTGCTTTTTGAATGCATTGAACGTGATTGTTGTCAAGTTTCTATGTTACTTGTTAATTGGTATTATAAACCCAAAAAACTCATATTAAAACCTTTACTTCTGTGGATTCTGAAAAACTTTTCAACTTTTCTATTCAAAAGGTACTCATCACCATAACCTTAAATGTCCATGTGAAATCTGAAACATTGTAGCCCCACCCTTTGGTCGAATCGGCCCAAATGTGACGAAAATATCGCACTAAAAATTGAAAAGCTAATATAAAACCTTTATTTCATAAGATTCTAGCTAATTTTTCAACTTTTTCTTTCAAAAGGTTATCAAAATCCATAATCTTAATGTCCATGTGAAATATGAACGTTGTAGCCCCACCCGTTTGGTCAGAATCGCCAAATGTGACAAAATATGCACTAAAAATCGAAAAAAAAAATCGTAAAAGTACGATATTCATGAGAAATATTTCTTCGATTGTATCCAAAAGCAATACACCTCTAAGTTCAGAGAAAACGAAGGTCCCCTTAAATTTTCATCAAGATCGCTTATGCCGTTTGCCCGGAATCCTGCTAACAAACAGACAAAAATACAAACAAAAAAAACATTGGAGATAAATTTTTTGGGGGTCAGTGAAATTGAAGTTTTCGCTTCGCTCGCTACGCTCATCCAATTAGTAAATGTAACATAGCAAAACAACAACATAATACAATACTTATGGACAAAATACGAATTTAAATTATTTCTCGGATAATGTATTCAGCTGATGATGTAGATAAATATTGTGAATAAATGAGAGTTGTATTGGACTATTTTGATAGTAAACCCATTATTTTAAATTGCATTTAGAGTAAAAAGAAATTTATAGCTATAGCAAATATGAAGCATGTTTGCACAGTGGGTGTATCAATTTGAGTTGCCCGAAAAAAATGCTTAAATTATCATTAATTTATAAATGTATGTCATTAACATTGAATGCATTAAATGTGCATTTGAAATATATAAAAGTAGTTTGTTTTATCAATAATTTCGATTCTGAATGACCGACGATTACAGTGAAACCAAAAAAATAAAAATCTCAAAATGATGTATAAAATGTAACATATATTTTCGGAGATAAATCGTGTTTATGTTTTCAAAATGCCGTAAATAGACTGAAGTTTCTAAGGTAGTTCACCAGAAGAGAAACAACACACATTACACCATTGTATATATAAATTGCACCCTATAGGGCACACCAGCAACCAATCAAATTGCGTAATAGACTGTATTCATATCCACATAAATAAGCAACTTTGAAACTATTGAAACTATTGAAGGTGTTCTCCAAGCTTGATCAGAAACAAGGTAGGTTTATATCATGTTTTTGTTGAGTGTGTATTTAAGATCTACAACCCACTCAGAACACATCCCATGCTACTTGCACCCACATCCTTAATAAGGACAGCTCCAACGTCCTAAAAATGGAGTTGGAAATAGAGTTATGGGTAATTTCGTGAGCGGAATAACGGAACAAATGATATGATCATATCCTTTGTAAGGTGGTCGTGTTGTACTAAATTTACGTAAGTCATAAAACTATATAAAATATACTCAGGCTTACGGACACAAGTAAAATTAAATAAAATATGTTGGATATGTGGTATAAGGAAAGTATTACACGCACATTATAATATGATTGAAAGTCTGGTAGATTGAAGTTTAGGCTTACAAGTCTAAACATTGTTTCGTCACACTATTGGCTAAATTATATTCCCATGGCATGTAGTACCAATCCCACACAAAAACAAAAATTCGTATAAAACAGCAGCCAAGCTCTCTTTTAAAAGTCTTCGGCTGTGAATGCTGTGATATTGAAGTTGAGCCAAGCTTTTCATTCTTTCTCCTTATTTTCACATTGAAAAGAAGTAAGATCATTTCGCCTGTTGACGAGCGCCAAGCCAACCATTTTCGTGGTAAAATAGTGAAATTTTAAAACTCAAAATCATTAAAAAAAATTGCTTGGCCATTGAATTTGGTTAGCTCCAAACTTATTCTTGTTATATTGAGAGTAGACAACATCAAAATGCATCAGTCAAGTTCATAACGAGAACTCTAAAAATTCAATGGCCAAGCATTTTTTTTAAATAATTTTTATTTAAAAAATGTTGCTTTCTTACCGCGAAAATGGTTGGCTTGGCGCTCGTCAACGGGCGAAATGATCTTACTTCTTTTCAATGCGAAACTAGGGAGAAAGAATGAAAAGCTTGGCTCAACTTCTATATCTCACAGCATTCACAGCTGAAGACTTTTGAAGGAGAGCTTGGCTGCCGTTTTTATACCAATTTTTGTTTTTGTGGAAGATGTATCATCTTTTGCTGTTAGTTTCCTATCAAAGCGTCGAAATTCAGCGAGAAGCGAGTTGTTTTTTGATATTTTTGGGCCCACGGTCCACCCAAATTTTGACCCCAACCACCAACTGCCAACTTAATTTTTTAATTTTTTTAATTAATCGTAATTTTTTTGAAAAAAAAAATCGTAAAATTGCAATTTTCATAAGAAATAATAATTCGATTGCGCTCAAATTTCAAACGAATATATTAATTCATAAAATTAAGGATCTGTGAAAAAATCATTACAATAGGATAAAGCATGTAGGTGTTATAGGTCAAAGAATTGTTTTAAAAAAGAAAAAACCCGTAAAATTTCGATTTTCACTAGAAATAATTTTTCGATTGCGTTCAAACTTCACACGAATATCTTAATTCATGGACTTAAGGTTCTGTGAAAAAATCATAATCATCGGATAAAGCATGTAGGTGTTATAAGTCGAAGTTTTTTTTTTAATCGAAAAAAATAGTAAAATTGCGATTTTCATGAGAAATAATTTTTCGATTGCGCTCAAAAACGTGGCAGTTCTAAGTTCAGAGATTTCGAAGGCCTCCATAAAATTTCATCGCAATTGGAGTATCGGTTTAGCCGGAATCGTGTTAACAAGCAGACGAAAAAAAACAAACAGAAAAAAAATTATGGATTTTTTTCTCCAGTGTAGTGAAATGGAATCTTCGCTTCGCTCGCTACGCTCGCCACGCTCATCCAACTATACCATACCTGTTTTATTTGGGAGGCTCTACCATTCTAAGTAGGCCATGCAGATCTTCCTTGTAAGTTGTAAGCAATTCACGTAGACAATTGTACTCATCTATTAAGTTGTTATGCCCAAATTCCATCCCACCCATCAAAAACACATGCAATTTTAACACCTTGAGACATGGTGCACGTTTCTTTGTAATGATGAGCAAGTTGTGTTCATCCATCTTAATGAATAATTGCACTTTACCTTATTAAGACGTGCATTAGTAAATATGGACGCGACGCTTTAGGGCAGCAAGTGGGTGGACCTGCCGACGCCAGTGAGACGTCTCGCACACTTAGATCCTTCCCACCGCCGCGGTGATGAGTGACGTCATGCACACTAGATGTTCCCACCGCCGCGGTGATGAATGACATGTCACCTGAGCACAGCGTGAGGCGGCAGTGCTTGCCTACCGACTGAGATACATTTTATTAACCTGCAGGGTGCCACAGGCGAAAACATCTGCGAGCACGAGGTATTGCAGGCACGTAGAGATAATATCAATTAAGTTGAACGGGTTGCTTTGTCTAAAACGCCACAGGAGATGGTTTGTGAGACCAATCGAGAATCAACACATTGTTTTTCATATCATCGCCACATGGCAGATGAAACTTCAATTAGATAACATTTTCACATGGTGATTACTAAGTTATTTGCGATGTATTCACATTAACTGTTTTTTTTTCTAAATTTAACATTTTAAGTACATTTACGTTTACATTTACACATACATTTTATTTGCATTTGCATTTGCATTTGCATTTGCATTTGCATTTACATTTACATTTACATTTACATTTACATTTACATTTACATTTACATTTACATTTACATTTACATTTACATTTATTTATTTATTTATGTCTCTATTTGCAACAGGCAATGTAGCCCACTAGTGCAAATTTAATAGAGAAAGGAGGAGGGGAAACCCGGTACCGGCACATAGCCTACTCCTACCGAAAAGTACCAAGGGGACCAACGGCTTTACGTCCCATCCGAAAGGACGGTGTAACTTTTGACAGCCATATAGGTTCCTCCACTAACCCGGACTGCCGAGCAGACGGCGCCAAGGAGAACGAAGCTGTCACACAAGCTTACGAACCCTAGTCTGCTCTAGCCAGCGATATAAGTGTGTTTCATGGCAGAGCGGCGACCCACTCAACCCCTGACCACGCCCGATGTTGCTTAACTTCAGTGTTCGAGTGGGAACTGGTTAAACGACCGCGGCTAAATCGCTGGCTTACATTTAGTTTACATTTACATTTACATTTACATTTACATTTACATTTACATTTGCATTTACATTTACATTTACATTTGCATTTACATTTGCATTAACATTTACATTTACATTTACATTTTTATTAATAATTTCTATCGCTAATAGACATTTTAGATATGTTGATAGTTATACGTATTTCATTATGTATGTGTGAATGATTTAATAATTGTTGTTTAGTTTATGTATGGGATTTATTATATATAATTTTTTTGAAAAACATAGAAAATTCCTTTCTTGACCAATAAGCGATGTTTCGTGCATTTCGTGTATTATATTTTAAAATGAACAAAATGAACCATACTATAAAATCTATGTAATAAGAATGTATTAATGGATACTAAAATATTGAGGTAGTTGTTATACAGAAATCGTGATGTAACATTAAATTTCATTCATCATTACTCTCGCAAATGAGGTTAAATTTTTATCATCCTTCTTCGGGCGCAAAATGAGGAGTGTTTTTTCATTGATTTAGAACTATTTTCTATTATAATACACAAAAGGAGAAAATCACAGAATAAGACAGGGAAGCAGACCATTGTGGCCCATCCACCGCAGTGATCCTGTCCATTTGTTTCTTTGTTTCATTGTTGTTGAAAGCTTCTTTAATGAAAGCTTCCTGACTTGTATAATATTACTTATGCTATTATTTAAGCTTTATTTATTACAAACCACCACGACCGTCCATTTCCAATAAGCGAGGTTATCTGCGCTAGGGGTGGCCTGTCGACCTATATCCTGCAGTGCGTAGGAAGCCTTGCAGGATACTAGTGTCGGTTGACCTATCACCTAACAATTTGTTTACACATATTAAGCAGACGTTTATCAGCATGGGGATTATTTACATAATTAAGCGAATGTATAGCCGATTAATAGTAAGAAGAAGATGAGAAGAACAAAATTCGCCATGGTTTAATAAGGAGAGATCCTATGACCATGATCAATGGTTATTTTATTGGTTCATTCAGCGATCTAGTCCACAAGGCTAATTTTGTATGCACATAATATTAGATAAATATAAGTAGGTTTTCTAAATACGATATGATTTTTGAATGTATTTGTTTGTTTACTAATTTAAGTCATTTTCTATTATGAAATGTTAATGATCATGCCCGTGTGCATGCTTTATAGAATACATTGAATAGAACCCCCGGAACAAACTAGGAAGAACATTGTAAAACTTATAAGGTCTAAACAAGTAAATAAACAAAACAATATTGTAAAAAAAAAATCGTCGATTGCGTCGGGGCCTACAGGGTTGGCTTTGTCGCTTTGATTTTAAGTCCCCCACTGAAAATCAGTTGTTTAACTGAGTGGGCAGACTCTAAATACAATTTATTTATTACTAGGAAAACGCTGAAGTCCCGCCGCGTTGATGGATGAGCGTTTTTTTTGTAAATTTTTTGTTTGCGTTTTTTGCGATTGTTTGCACTTTTCCTTTGCAAGTGCTTTTTGAATGCATTGTAGGTGATTGTTGTCAAGTTTCTATTGTTACTTGTTAATTGGTATTATAAACCTAAAAAAACTCATATTAAAACCTTTATTTCTGTGGATTCTGACTAACTCTTTCTACTTTTTCTTTCAAAAGGTACCACATTACCATAACCTTAATGTCCATGTGAAATCTGAACGTTGTAGCCCCACCCGTTTGATCAGAATCGGCCCAAATGTGACGAAAATATCGCACTAAAAATTGAAAAACTAATATTAAAACCATTATTTCTATAGATTCTAGTTAACTTTTTCAACTTTTTCTTTCAAAAGGTACTACATCACCATAATCTTAATGTCCATGTGAAATATGAACGTTGTAGCCCCACCCGTTTGGTCAGAATCGGCCCAAATGTGACGAAAATATCGCACTAAAAATCGAAAAAAATCGTAAAAGTACGATATTCTTGAGAAATATTTCTTCGATTGTACCCAAAAGCAATACACCTCTAAGTTCAGAGAAAACGAAGGTCCCCTCAAAATTTCATCAAGATCGCTTATGCCGTTTGCCCGGAATCCTGCTAACAAACAGACAAAAATACAAACAAACAAACAAAAAAAAAAAAAAAACATTGGAGCTAAATTGTTTGGGGGTCAGTGAAATTGAAGTTTTCGCTTCGCTCGCTACGCTCATCCAATTATTTATTTACAGTCAACAGAAGTTACAAAAAAGCAGAACAACCTAGATGTAGAAAAAGATTAAAATAACGAAAAACATAGGACGTAAGTGCAAAAAAACAACCATCAACAACATGACATATTTGTACAACAATTTCATATCTTAAACGAGGGTCGACTTAAAAGTTTCAGCCAGTGGAAGAAACATTTATCACCAAGTCTAAGCTTGCTTTATTTGGATAAATTTTTCCACCAGGATAGCTTTTAAAAAGCGGTTAGGGGGTCAAACTTCATAAATAAGGTTTATAAATACACTGTAAAAAAAGATCTGGTTTGTTTACCTATCCTGGAGGGTGGAGCTTGGGTTTCAAGACCAGGATTGAGAAAATCTACAATCCATTGGTGGGCCAAAATTATATACCCATGGGTAAAGCATAAGTTATGTCCATGTTTATTTTTAGTACAATCCATGTATTCACGTAATTCCTCATCCATGGATTGTAGATTTATTCTATGACACTTACAAAATACACACCCATTGGCTTGCTAACAAAACTCGTCCTAGGTACAGAAATTTACCACATGTCTTTTTTATTTTACTATCCATGGAAAATGCTTAATAATTAATCCTTGGGTTTTGAATTTTAACTATTCAAAATAGTATTTAAACCAATCCACTAGGCTACTTAAAACATTAATTTAGGATGTGTATATTTATTGCTCCATGTTTCTTTAGATCACCACCAATGGATAGGCGTATTATATCAATCATGGGTTGATAATTTTAACCATCCATGACACATCAAAAGCTATATCCGCTGGGCCATTGAAATCATTGACCCTGGATGCTCATAAACGTGGGTTTGAATTAAATTAAATTATCCATGGGATATGTTTATTTAAAGCTCCATGTACTTTTTATCACCACCCAATGGATAGGCGTATTATATCAATCATGGGTTGATAATTTAAACCATCCATTACACATCAAAAGCTGTATCCACTGGACCATTGAAATCATTGACCCTGGGTAAACCTTAAACGCGGGTTTGAATTAAATTAAATTACCCTTGGGATATACATATTTATTAATCCATGTCTCGTCTATTTTAACTATTCAAAATAGTATTTAAAACAATCCACTGGGCTACTTAAATTATTAACTCAAGATATGTATATTTATAGGTCCATGCACTTTAAATTCACCACCCAATGGATAGGTGTATTATATCAATCAAGGGCTGATAATTTTAACCATCCATTACACATCAAAAGCTATATCGCTGGAGCGTTGAAAATCATTGACCCTGAGTTTTCATATATCCTCCAGGACTGGTTTGCATTAAATCTGTGAAAAAACAAAAATGTTTAGTAACAATCAAGATGTATCCTCAGGCTGGTCAGCATTAGATCTAGAAAAAATATGGTTTAATATCATCAAGGTGTATCAAGGGTAACAGCACTCTCCTCTAAGGCTGGTCAGCATTAGATCTGGAAAAAATATGGTTTAATATCAATCAAGGAGTATCAAATGGTAACAGCTCTCTCCTCTAAGGCTGGTCAGCATTAGATCTGGAAAAAAATATGGTTGTAACAGCTCTCTCTCTAAGGCTGGTTTGCATTAGATCTGGAAAAATATGGTTTAATTTCAATCAAGGTGTAACAAATGGTAACAGCTCTCTCCTATAGGGCCGGTTTCCAATAAATCTGGGGGGGAAAATTACCATTAGTTTATTCATTCACAAACAGGTTTCCACGGCTGCACTGCACTGTTAGTAAGGCGATGTCCATGCTTCCTTACTATAATCTTCGATTCCGGGTTAATCAACGATATGGAAGTCAGTCAATCAGTCTCCAATACAATATGATGACATTAAATCTGAAACAAACAAAGTTGTTATCTTATAGCAACAATCCTGTCATGTGTTTCTGCTTGTTTGTAATAAATCTGAAACAGACAAAAAGAGTAATTAGCAATAATTATGTAAACAATGGATCTTTTTTCACCAAGCTTTTCTTAAATTAACGATGACCGATGAGGTTATATTAGAAATCTTGAAACATTGCTTTGCGGCCGCTTGCATCGGTCCGCCCTTACAAAGTGAACTGAGTGAGCTGACTGCCTGGCTCTGACTGACACGGTCGTCCGTCGTAGTCGCCACGCAGTCGCAAGCACGTAGAATGAACTTCGGATTTCGTCTGTCTGCCTCCCACCCCTACCCCTCCTTTCTAGGTAGCAATGAATGGGCACACCAACCGGGCGTGTAATTTATTCTTGAATAGAACATGAGTTGTGGTATGGCACAGATGTACTATCCACTATGACCCTAAGAAAACTTGTCACCATTGGTATTATTTTCGAGCTATAGGTACAATTGGCAAAACTCTGCTGTAAGAATTAACATCTCCGGAGATGTTCTTTCTGCCCCGTGACCTGGAGGATTTTAGTAAAAACAAATATTTAGCATTATTAACGAACGCATCAACCTATTATGTGACCACCCATATTTTGTTTTTGCAGTTTAGTCAAGTGGTTCGGTCAAAATATGCTGATTAGTGAATACCGAGATGGGGTGTGTTTTGGAATGCATATATTTCGTGTTTGTTTTTGAGTGTATATTAAATTGTGCACAGTTTAAAGACACGATTTTCTAAAGGGGCGTATTCGATTGGAACGATGTCCTAGTCTAATATATGTGTGCATGGAACTAAAATAAAGCAGATGAAAGCCGATTTAAGATTTCCCCAAAAAACTATTTTTCGTCAGGATCAAAAAGCTTAAAAAATCGTGTAAAATCACAGTTACAAGACAAAAAAATTCAAACTGTTATTTGTTATGTTATGCTTTACCCCTATTGTATGATACAAAAATTAATTTGGTGTAGGTGTAATGGCCCTTTTAGTGCTGGGTTAACGTGGTAAATAATAACAATAATAATATTTCTTGCTTGATGCTTTCACAGCCCGAAATATTAGAGAAATTAATATTTTTACGAGTCATTTCGCTGTGTTCGTTTTTATTAAATTACCTGACGTTTCGATACGACTGTGCGTATCATCATCTGAGGCAACACTGAAAAATTTACATTTGAGATTGTTTTGTTGGAATTCTTTTTGCTTCTTCTTTGGCTCTGATTGTCATTGTCCAAAGATCTGACTTCCTTGATGCTGCTGCTGCTGCTGTTGTTGTTGTGGCAGTGGTGGTGGTGGTTGTTGTTGTTGTTGCTGCTGTTGTCGATTGAAATTGCCAAGCACCCCAATAATTTTAATGGGGATATTGGTGGTTTTAAATTAAGCAAAACATGGATTCCGATGATAGGGAAACTACTCTCAAGAAGACAACAACAACAACAACAACAACAACAACAACAACAACAACAACAACACCACCACTGCCACAACAACAACAGCAGCAGCAGCAGCATCAAGGAAGTCAGATCTTTGGACAATGACAATCAGAGCCAAAGAAGAAGCAAAAGAATTCAACAAAAACAATCTCAAATGTAAATTTTTTCAGTGTTGCCTCAGATGATGATACGCACAGTCGTATTGAAACGTCAGGTAATTTAATAAAAACGAACACAGCGAAATGACTCGTAAAATATTTTATTTCTCTAACAATAATAATAATAATCAAAATTGATCAATTATACCAATATTTTTTCGTGCGAAACGTACCCAGGGTGCAATGAATGCCAACATTACCATTTTATAGTGAACATCAATGAGATTATGCCACCAACCAATTATTTCAAATTTTTTGTTTAGCTCGTCTTTTTAATACAAAGTTTGTACATAAAATTTAAAAAAAAAAAATGTTTGACAAACTCTGCATTATTTACGGAAATTCTAGTGTAGGGCATTCAACTCATCCTCATACAACGTAATTGTCAACCCTTGCATGTTTGATAAAACATGAGCGTCAATTTACAATAATGTATCCCATTATTTTCAAATGAGACTTATTATTACAAGGTTTCTGATTTAATCCGGCTTTGAGCACTTTGCAATCCTTATGCTTGAATGGTTCTTGGGTGTTTTTTTTAAAATCGTTACAAAAACTCTAGTGTAACCTACGTTTGAATTGTTGTATTTGTATGCAACAACACTAGGAGCATCATTGTTTGATTCGACTTATAAAAAAATCTATTCATTGCACACAATTACAAATTTCACTATTTATTTTTTAGCAATCAAACCATTAGTAATTTGAAATAAATAGTTGTTACCTACCTATTTAGAATATGAGTAGAATAATCAGTGTGTAATTCAGCTAACTCTCTTCCTTTACAAACACGTACACGGCGTATTTGTTTTTCCTTCCGCATTTTTAGAAGTAATTCTATTTGGGTGCTTTTTCAACCGAAAAGAAAATTACTATCTTAAATTTAATTTATTCGCAATAAGCATGCGCAAATCCTACTTTTATATACTGACAGACATTAAAGTAGGTAATACACCGTACATACAATTAATGTAATCACAGATTTGCATCTAAAACACAACATGCAAATTGTACTGTGAGCATCATGCACCATTTCTTTATTTTGCTTTTATTGCCGAAAATGGGTTTGAGATGTTGGACGTACTTTGTAATTTAAAAAAATTAACCAGGGCCTAGTTGGCTTCGGCTTTGGTCCCTTCTGTGAAAAATATTACGGACGCCATGCTCTTCAGGAATTCGAGTTAGGATTATTGTGAAGGGATGTCCGGGGACTGTTTGAGAGGACTCAATCCCTTACATTGCATAAACGACTGAGGAAAACCTCGGACCAAAACCTTCAGTCAGGATTGCTGGTCTCGACGGTATTTGAATCCGAGACCTCCCGAATCAGAGTTGCACGCCAACACTGTCGGTAGATAATAAGTATTGATTGATATCAATTCTAGCAAAAATATGCACCGACTAGGCACCTGCCCCTATTACCATTGTTACGTGCCCGTGCACTCAACGATTTAATTTACAAATGTACTTTAAAGGGGCTAATAAGTCAACAAATTATTTTTTACCACATGATCTATAGCACAATACTACACTAAAAATACAGTTTAAAAAAAATTATATCTTGTACTGTGATTTAACACGAATTTTTAAATTATTTTGATCCAGAAAATTTGCAAATATTGGTGTTATGGGAAATTTCTTAAATCGGCTTTATCCTGCTTCCTTTTTTGGGCCACATAGATACTAGAGCATAATACCAATCTAAAATGCTAATTTTTTACATCGTGTCTTGAAACTGTGCCCAAATATACCCTCAAATATGCCCTCAAACACGCAAAAATATGCATTCCATCTTGGTAATCAGCATATTTTGACCGAACTACTTGCCCAAATTACAAAACAAAATATAGAGAATTTACAGAAAAGGCTGTAGAGTACGTCAATAATGGCCGATATTTTTTTGGATCAAAATCCTCCAAGGTCACGGGGCATAAAGATCGTCCCCATGTTATTTCTTATGGGAGATTTATGCTGATGGGACCTAGCTCGAAATATGTCATGTTTGACAATTGGCCCCAATAATTTTTCTGTTGATTGCTAAATTCATTACTGGTTAGCCTGAATGAAATATATTTTTTGAGTTTAGCGGTTAAATACCCCTTTAACGAAATAAAAGGGTTTATAGATTACGAAAAAAATAGGGTAACGTTTCCCATGATGGGAATTCAAGGGCAAGCTGTTTATCAACCGTTAGATTTATTGACAAGTATCAAGTATGGAGTTCGTCAAGTCTACGACGTACTATTTGAATGGACGTGCTACCTCAATTTAAATTATCCGTGTGATCTAATAAAGTTATTTAGTCTATTTATTTTATTGAAAATATTAATGTTAAATTTATATTGCGTAATGTGTATTTAAATCAGTCCAAGCCGTTCACGATGCAAATGCAAAAATGTTTTGCACTACCGAATCACGTGCTCACAAATTCCAGTGGTCTAGACGTTCTGACCGATCTTCTTCGCTTTGACGAGGGGAGACGACAAAGAATTTGTAAATTTCTAATTAGAGTCTGGCCGTTGGATACAATAGCGCAACTCTGAATCGAGAAGTTGTCGATTCGATACCAGCCATAGACAATCCCGACTTGAAATATTATCCCATGGTTATACTCACTTATAGACAAATGTTGGGAATAAATCTTAGTAGACCTTGGACATTCCTTCATAACTATAGGCCTGGCCTAGGCCTATAAGGTACCAAAACCTGGGTCCAGAATTATTTATTTATTTATTTTTATTTTTTGTATTTTTAATATTTATTATTATTATTATTATTATTATTATTATTATTATTATTATTATTATTATATTTATTATTTATATTTATTTATTTATTATTTAAATACAACTATACAACCAGTTTACATTAGATCATACCACAAACACAAAAACTTGTAAATAAAAAGCCAACCCTTTTAAAACGCTAATATAATTATTCAAATATCAATCAATCAATCAATCAATCACGTCGTAAATACACTTTAAAAAATCATGCTTTGCAAAATGATTATTTATTTTTTCTGGTTTATGTTTGATTGTATTAGAAAAGTGCTATCAGTTTACATTTTGTGTTTTGTTTTTTTATTATTGAATATTGTTCTGTTTATGAAACCATTTTGCCAAACATGATTTGAAGGAATGATCGTACCCCAACCAAATTTGGCATGTGTTGTCAGGAACCTATAAATACCCCTGAATTTGATAGTTTTCAAATTCACATCACGTTTTATGACGGCTGGGTAACACCTCAAAATCACCCCAACACCCCTGTATAAGGTGCCTGAGTGTGTAGCGCACCGCGGCTTGGCTGCGGCGCCCTAACGGGCACCTAGATAGTATAAAAAATATAAATGTTTCTTGTTCTATCCCGGGATAAACATACGTGGGATATAAGCGGATAAGAAGCGGATAAGCGGATATAAGCAATCGACAATATTTACGTTTTTTTTATTCCCAGGGCATAGAGGGATAAGTCTTCATGAATTAGATTTGGAATCATCCTGTGCTTATCCCACATAATTCTGCCCATCGGAGCCCTGAAGAGGGTCACACTGGATAAAACGGTTTATAACACCTTTATCAAATTTCACACCTACGTTAATAGACAATACATCTATGGTATCTAGTACGTGTATTCCTAAATTAATTAATTGATTTTGAATTAAAAAGTTGAAATCACCGTAATTTACTCAATTTTGGTCATTTTTGGGAATTTATTCCAAGTGTAAAAAATTTTTTCACGCACTTTGCAAACTGGATGACAACGTTTAATTAAGTCAATGTGAACACGCACACGCAGGATAATTTGTATTTATCGTAAGATAAACGGTTTGGTGCGTATTTTGGACTTCTGTCATGATGGATCTTTAAGACTTATTATTTGCAACCAAATGCGGATATCAATATAGAAGTAGTTTATTAACATTCATGCAATATTTGATAAGAGATTACCAACTGTTCAGCAGAAAATCATCAACATTCGAGTGCGCGCGTTTGAGTTGGGGCCATGTTTAAGGTTCAGGATAAAATGCGTTTTACAAGAGAGCCAGGAAGTTTATAGTTTATACTGCATGTATTGATAATTGGATGAGCGTAGCGAGCGAAGCGAGCGAAGCGAAGACTTCAATTTCACTGACCCCCAAAAAATTTAGCTCCAATGTTTTTTTGTTTGTTTTTTTTGTTTTTCTGTCTGTTTGTTCGCTCTCTACCGGGCAAACGGCATATGCGATCTTGATGAAAATTTGAAGGGGACCTTCGTTTTCTCTGAACTTAGACTTGCTACGATTTTTTTCGATTTTTAGTGCGATATTTTCGTCGCATTTGGGTCGATTCTGACCAAACGGGTGGGGCTACAACGTTCATATTTCACATGAACTTTAGGATTATGGTGATGTAGTACCTTTTGAAACAAAAAGCTGAAAAAGTTAGCTAGAACCCATATAAATAAAGGTTTTAATATGAGTTTTTCGATTTTTAGTGCGATATTTTCGTCGCATTTGGACCGATTGTGACCAAACGGGTGGGGCTACAACGTTCATATTTCACATGGACATTAAGGTTATGGTAATGTAGTACCTTTTGAAAGAAAAAGTTGAAAAAGTTAGCTAGAATCTATAGAAATAAAGGTTTTAATATGAGTTTTTTTACTTTAAGTGCGATATTTTCGTCACATTTAGGCCGATTTTGACCAAACGGGTAGGGCAACAACGTTCATATTTCACATGGACATTACGGTTATGGTGATGTAGTACCTTTTGTAAGAAAAAGTTGCAAAAGTTGACAAAGTTAGCCATAATGTATAGAAATAAAGGTTTTCAAATGTGTTTTTTGAGGTTTATAATAACAACTAACAAGAAACAATTGAAACTTGACAACAGTCACCTACAATGCATTCACAAAGCACTTGCAAAGGAAAAGTGGTCCCACGCAAACTTAAAAACTTACAAAAACGCTCATCCATCAACGCGGCGGGACTTTAGCGTTTTCCTAGTATTAATAAATTATTTATTACCTCGGTTTAATGTTTTATTGATGTTATGTCATATAATTTTTTCTCATTTAATGTTTGTTCCAGTGTTTAATTAGTTTATTATAATAATATGTAGTTGTTAGATAGTAGTAATTAGTTAATGATTGATGGCAAAGCCTACTGTGTGGTGTGGGTCCACGCTCTAATCTCTTGCTTTCAGCAATATGTATTGTCTGTATTCGATTTTGAGCTTCTTATAGTTTCATGTACGAATGAGAGTATGCTTCAAATTCACCACTTCCTACAAAGCGTGATTTTTTTATAGAGCTGAGCGCGTCGTGAGTCACACGTGAGTGTGAGATAAGTCGTGAGTGATTAAAAATATACATAACTCACGCGTCAATGGTGACACGCGTGATTGTGGGTGTCACGTTCAATTACGGAAAAATGAGTTTTTTTAGGGATGATGTTTTTGACATAGTTATATGCACAATGTTTTTTACATGTGGTATATACCAAACTGAAACTTATGCCTGAACAACTTTTAATTTCTTGCTCCTGACCGCGTTCAACCCTTGGCCAGTTGGTCTTCTCATCAATGAAGGTATTTTTAGATATATATCTTTGTTTGGTAATTGTGGGTTTTCCGGTCAGGTAAGAGTCTCCAGGAATTCGGTGGTGAGGCGACTATGTGGCGACGGATGACAAGCTACCCAAAGATAGAACTGCTAAAAGGCATGAATATTGAATATGTATGGGTGTGTGAGGGAATATTAAATTATTAGCATGAGTGTGCGTGATTAGAGAATGTGTGACACTCACGCGCTAATTATTACCAGGGAATCAGTCACTTCTTTAAATATTTTACATTCTGTTAATTTTTAATGCTGGTACATTCTCTTCCCGAACCGTCAAATTGAAGAAAATCGTAGAACGCAAAATATTTATTAAAGGCACAAAAAAAAACTCATTCCTTGGTCACAGGTAATTCCACACTATTATTTTTTATTTTTGCCCCATATAAATAGCATTTGTTTATTTATTAATATTATGTAATATATTTTCCATGGAGGTCGCCATTATGGGAGTCAGTGGCGTATCCGAGAGGGAAGGGAGAAGCTTCAAGTAATAAGTTGTTGAAGCTTCAAGCAATAAGTTTTATCTTATGAGTTAATGTCATAATAAGGTCATAACACCCCCATTCTTCACCATCCCAGTTATGTACCACCCTCACGTCACCACTCTGAATAAAGAGATATATGTTCTAGAGCTAATTTGTATATAATAGGTGGTCCTAGCTCGTCGGTCCGAGTGCTATCTTTGGTTTTATAATGTAAATACCCATACATGGGTGGCAAAATTATTTTTGTCAACAAGTATATAATTATAACCTATGCCTGGATGCGTAAATAGGATTATACCCTAGATATGTAATATACTACTCAAGGATAGTGAAGAATATTGTAACTGTATAGAAAAATTACTTATCCTTATGAAGTTTTAGTATAATCCGGGTAGTTGAAAAAACCACATAGTCGAGGTATATTAGATTATCCAATGGGTTAGTTATTTTTCTTGTACATAGTTGATTATTAAATATATAATGGGTGTACATTTGCATGTATCTAATGGATTGCGTTTTATAAAATATGTATACTTGGACACATGTTTGGTTTTTATCTATCCAGGAGTAACTTTTTTACCCGTCCTTGGATAGTGTTATTCTTCAATTTTTTTTACAGTGTAAGATATACAGACCCACCTTCATATATGCAAAACATTCTATTTATCTGAATGCGTTTATGATATAGTATAAGGAGTGTGTTATTTGATTTTAAAACATACACAGAATTAAAATGATCTTGAATGAAATTGTTCACATTCGTCTGAAGATGGTATTAGTTTAGTAGGTTACCCCGTCATTAAGGATGTTCCTAGCAGGGATCGGCACACTACAAGATCAAAAGCACACACTCCACTCAAGTGAAGTGTGCGGACGCTATGGAGATGTGGGATTGCATTAGGTGGGAGACTAGCGTGACAATTGTTGGGTTCGGGCTCAGACGGGCGTTGAAATTCCTCACTCACGATGCAAGCCTCGTCTTTATTTACTGCGACAAACACGCCTTGGCATTCCGCACACGCAGAACAAAATAACGTTAGATGAGGTGATATCTGTGTCAAATACATAGGTGTTTACTGCGATAACACGATAAAGAATGTACAAACTGTTGTGTCATTATTCTCATATTCCATACTTCAATTCACTGTCCCCTTGAACAGCCATTAGATAATAAGTTTACAGAGAATGTAGTCGTAATTAATCGCAAGTGCCATAATTGTTGATAATGATTGTTATCGTATTTAAAAGTGGCAACTTTGTATGTGATTAAAATATCTGTGTATAAAAAGTCAATCGTTTCAAAATTATGTGCAAAACATGTGAATTATTTAATTCAAGTACCTATTTGAAATTATACCCAATTTTTACAATATTGTTAATATATTTTTTTATTATTCCGTGTCCTTATGGCACTAATTTCTGTACAACAGTTTTCCAAAAATCTGTATTAAATACATGTTGTAGACTATATTTACTACATAACAAGCAAGACAGATTTAAATTTAATTATATCAAACTTTAGAGTTTGAAACATAATCGGAATATGTCATAATCTAAATTTGATTAGGTTTAAGGTACAAAATAATTGTCAACGATTCCCTGGAATTTTTTTTTAAGTTTCTCGTGTAAAATACATTTATCCACCAGAGAAATAATTAATTCACAAGTTGATAAATAGAGGGCCAAAAGCAAATTCATTCAAATTTTGAAGAAATTCATTTTTAATAATTTATACACTAAAATGTTTCGTACGATAAATTCAAAATCCGAATACAACATTCAAAGATGAAACCAGTAAATATCCCACTTAAATAATGTGTAAAACGTACGATAAAATAATAATTAATATTAGGTTAATCAAGATGTTTATATATGTATGTGATTAATTTGTGTGCTGCTGACACTGGGAAGAGGTTATTAATTGAGTATTTTAAAACTGCAATTTGTGGAAATTAGGACCCACTTTCTTAACTTATCAATTTATGCAAACCGCCGCGCACGTTCTCAGCATAAGAAAAGTTAATATAGTTGAATTTGAAAATCTAAATAATCACAACTGCCCAAAAAATCGTAAAATTATTTCTGTACTCCTGACAAACTTTTTACAAACTTTTTAGCGCTAAATGTTGTTATAGTTGATCTCCAAATCAACGTAAAAAACAAACTAGGGTTACAAGGGTTAAACACAGTTTAGGACGGGTTTGATTCCCATAGACCAGGCTACAAGAAAATTTTAACAATGAGATTTCTCTCTCACGTAGCAAAAAATCAAACGCAATTGATTTCTCTATTCATATAATTTACATACCTCCGCTATCGCAATATCTTCGATAACGCTTGTTGCACATATGGAGGTACTTTCTGTACCCAATGTCAGGTAACCATAGAATAAATGCAAAGTCATCACAGCTAGACGTTTATTATGATGTTCGGCGCTATTTGGTTTCATCTTCACTGTTTATGCAATGAGGTTAACATAGATTTAATTTAGGTGACAGGTAAAACAACCCACATGCATTGGATGCCCTACCCGGAATAGGAATTTGGAACGCAGCTTGCATGAGTCATGTTTACATTTTTATGCTATTATTGTTTTAAATAATACGGTGACATGGTTAATTAATTGTAAAAATTCAGTGTACCATAAGATCTATTGATTAAATCATTGACATGCCAAGGACAAAATGGTGATATCGTGTTTTAAAATTAAAATCATGGGACCACAAGAAATGCTTACTGTTGGTGTACTCTTTATATAAGCTCAATTTTACCATGAACTTTGTTGTGTAATTTTTGTTCGTTTTTATTTGAAATAAGCGTAAGTTTTCTATTCTTGTGATTGTTGTGTATTTTGTTGTTTTTATTTAACATAAGTGTAAGTTTACTATTCTTGTGATTGTTGTGTATTGTGTTGTTTATATTTAACATAAGTGTAGGTTTACTATTCTTGTGATTGGTGTGAATTTGTGGTTTTTATTAAACAGATGTTAGTTTATTATTCTAGTGATTGTTGTATATTTTGTTCCTTAACATTTGTAAGGCAATAGATAAGAATAAAGGAATAATAAACACCCATGAATGTTGTCAGATTTTACTTCCCGTCGCTTGGATGCTTGTAGTACAAGAGTTGTTGCACAACAATGCGAAACCTCCACAATAATTTTACTTTGTAACTTTTAAAATCAAATTTAGTTCTGATTTTGAAAAAAAAAAAGATGTCTATTAGAATCAAGAAAGTGATAGAATAAGAGAAAGAGAAGAAGAAATTGAAGGAGAAGAGGGCATGACAGGCTTGATAAGCCGATACATCTGTGCTGAAGAAAACGGACAGCATAGCCACCCTCTGACCCGACTTATGTTGGATACAGGTGTATTGAAGTCAGTGTTTGATTGATTAAACACATAATGTAAACAGAATCACATACGTGTTCAAGATGTGATTAAATGCTCGAAGTGTAATCAAAATAGTTTAAATCTTCAGATAGTTATAATAACGTTCATCATAGCTGGTTACACCCCGACCTTGTAACACACAAACACCGCCAATGCCGTGCACGCACACGTCACTCAATGTTCGCACGAGGTGAAACACCACTTAATCAGTGTTCTGTTTGTGCAGTTGCATGCGAGCCGCCTTGCACTTGCCGACTCATCGCTTGGAAGTCGTTACCCCATTATACAAGCGGCCGGGCCACGACGGGCAACAGCAACGTGAGAAAACCACAAGTCACTCGCTGTGGTACTTAGCATTATTCAATAGCAGAGAACGTCGTAAGATAATATAACAAGGAGGTTGGCTTTGTTTTGTTGTTGAAAATAAGAAACTAAACTCTTACTTTCAGTGAATAAGAGAGGAAGAATAACTGGATCATAAGGGCTGTTTCCGAACCATTTTACTACTTTCGATTTTTAAAAAAAAAAATGTTAATTTTGAAATTATATTTTTGGCGTGAATTCAATATGTTACAGTACAGAAGGTGTTCATTCCTTATTTAGGCTTAAATTAAATTTAGTAAAACAAATAGCTTACAATATAATATCTATGGTAATAAGAATAATGTTAGTCAGTAATTTGATTTTTATTGGTAGTAATGTCATCGTTATAGAGAACGTTTTATTTTACATTTTTGGCGTTTGAGCATAAAAATTATCCAACAAAAACCGTGTATCGATCTGTCGTTTTTATCGTTAGACTCGGACGCACAGAAAAGTTAGTGAAGTTCCCTCTAGTTTCAATTAACCCGTGTAGTAGGAACCTTTCAAAAGAGATACGTGTTAGTGATTTCATATTGTTAACGCTGATATTATTTATTGCATTTGATTTTGAAGAAAATATACTCATTTTTGAATTACCACTTTTAATAATGTATTAATTGGGTGTCAGATCTCTTGGGATGCTTAATGTTTTTGCGATTGGCTAAACACTTCTCTACTACGATTATATAGAGAAACTAACTTCCTTGCATATTTATGTACATTTATTTATTTAACGTCTCTCCTATTCAGTTAAAAATCTGAATTACAAGAGAGGACAATTAAATAAATATAATTGTATAAAATATGCAGACACAACAATGAACTATTCATTCTATTGTAAGGTTGCTGTATTTGGAACGAAGGTTAACTATCAATGATAAATAGATATATTTTTATGGAATAGGCCTTATCGATGCACTTTTTAAATCGTTCGTTGCATGAGTGTTTATAAAGTTTAGATTTACAACTTGTACAATATTTAGCACGTGTAGGCAGTAAGATCTTCGAACCTCTATAGGCATCCGGCTATTTTAGGGTCATGAAGTGCAAATATTGACTGCCTTATTATATTTGACAGTAAGAACACTTGACACTTTTAAAGAGGTAGAAGTCCATTAAATAATGGTAATCATTGGCATCGAGACACACGTATCGTGGCCTTCATTCTGTAGGTACTCAGACATGGACACTTAGACTGTTGTTTACTCTAGACGAATGCGTTCAATGAACCAGTGTACTGACATGTTCGCTCGTCACAGACAAGACAACAATATTGCACAAAGTGTTGAAATAGTAATCGACCAATTGAATAGGGGTGAATTAAATAATACAATATATTATATTGTGTCGTTATTTTTAAATATTGCATAGCAATAGCAAGAATTTGTTTCTCGGAAATGCTTTTAGGATTTTGAAGATCACAGTAAAAAAGTATTAGAAAACAAATCCTTCGTGCTGGACTTTCTTTGTGTTCTCTATTTTTTTCCAACCTGTCAACTCTTCTCCTATATAATCTAAACCAGCCATTAGGCCTTTTCCACATTAAAAAAAAAACGTTCATAAATATTTATTATCAAATCTTCAGATGTGAAGCTCTTCAAATCAAAAGATCACTTAGACCTGTTTTTTTATTACTGTAGTTAAATCAACTTGGGATGAATTAGGGTTACTCACTTGTTTTTAATGCGCATACACATACCGTCGTAAGGTAATCGTTTCTAACCTTCACACCTGCAGCGTTGCTGGGCACACGCCTACTAAGAGGCTGACTTGTTTTCGTTTACATGTACGATCGTATCAACGTAACTCGGGAGTTTTTACTAAAGTTGAAATCCCAATTAGCGTTGCAACTCGGTGCATTTACATAAAAAAATAACGCGTTTTCGATCAAACCCGCTTAAAATGATCGTAATTAAAACCAGGTCTTAGACATTCCAATCAGCAGCTACCCCACAACCAATACCATGTGAACATGAACATGAACTTGAACATGAACATGAACTTGAACGTGAACATGAACATGAACATGAACATGAACATGAACATGAACATGAACATGAACATGAACATGAACATGAACATGAACAAACATAAACATGAAAATGAACGTGAAGCTGAACATGTACATGAACACGAACACAACATAACATAAACATGAACAGAACACGAACACGAACACGAACACGAACACGAACACGAACATGAACATGAACATGAAATCAAACACAAACATTGTTGATTGGGTTCATTTATTTATTTTATTCCGCAATACATTGATCAATTAATTAATTAAATGTGTCACGAGGATGCCAGAAGAAAGCAAAGCTCAAAATACACTTGGTGACTGCCAAACTTATGATAATAAATATATTTATTTTCAATTATATTCATAATCATTAGAAGAACTTTAAAACTTTTAAGAAAATATAAGAAAACAATTGATAAATATATAAATGTATCGGTAAAAAATTGCTAGAATTTATTTTTACTGTGTGTAATGAGCAAATCTCCCTTATCACATAAATATTTTCACCATACTCTCTCGCTATTCAGCAAATGTTTTTTGCAATCCTATCAGCAGCGCAATTGAAACCAGTTACAAAAGTATACTTGATTGTATCCACATGAGTTTCTGCACTACGAGGTCGCGACTTATTGGCTTCCTAAAAGTGCAGGTCACAATCTAACTAGGCACGTACACTGGGTTCGCTCAAAAGCTACGGCTATGCACGTATCGAGTTTTTTATCATTAATAATTCGCAGGAGAGTTTTTCATTGCGTGATACTTTTCAATCAATGTATAAACGATCTAGCCCACAAACCACTTTCTAGATAGTTTTTTTATGGCACTACACCTATCTGAAAATTATGTTTGGATCCTTGTCGGATAGTGAAAAAATATTCGTCGCCATAATTTTATGGTAATGAAATCACACACCTTAGTAAATAGTTGTATTACCTTTCGTTTACAGGATAAGGCACAGTACGGTTCCGCTACGACTCACCGTTTTGCTTGTTTTACAGTTACATTATTCGAAGTTTGCTAATAATTTTATCATTGTTTCTACCTACTGTCCCAACAATAAGTATAGATATACCAATAAACTTAAATGTGTTGTTTTAACTAAATTAAATTTTTTTACATATTATGTTGAGTCAAAAGAGTTTTAATTGCAGGTGCCGATTAAAAATTGCCTAACTAGTTCGTGAAATTATGGTTATTCACCGAAAGCATGGATGGGAATGGTGCTATAACTTAATTTTCTATGCAATAGCATTTAGAATAGAGAACCGCGATTATAAATATGAAAATTATAATTCCACAATTTATTAAATACCAAAGAATGAATTTAAATCAAAAACATAATTAAAAACAACGAGTGTTATATGAGGTATGTGTAGACACTATATGTATTTAACCTTGGCTTTATAGTAGGCGACTCTGACGCTGTTATGTTAGTTCTTTAGACATATAGGTAACAAAACCAAATCCGCAATGCTTTGCTCAGTTAGACAAACATCTTTGTGTATCATTACAAACAAATTTCAATTTTACAATCCATTTTATTCCCACAAAAATCCAAATAAACACAATAAAATAATATTTCTCTACAACACAATGGATATACCGTTATTATATATACACGCGAGGAAAATAAACAAAATTACAAATATCCATGTGGATGGTCTGGCAACATTGAATTGACTTTTGTTTAAAAAGGTGTACAGATAGTCTGTGGGTTCATGGGTCAACACATTTTTCTCCGTAATTTTGACAACCAAAAGTAAAAAAAAAAAAAACATTAGAAAAACATGTACATACATATATAAACAAATCAACACATTTAAAACTACGGAAGGAGCATTTCCAAACAAAGTGGGAATTATTTTGTGTTTTCAATAACAATCAAATTAATATATCATGACTCATGAGTTTGTAAGCCACAAATCAAACGAAATGTGAACACTATAGTCAAATGATTACATACTCGTTCTAAAACTATGTATCAATCACTATCCATTGCAAAAAAGTGTGCATCGATTTAAAGTTTCAACTTAAAAAAGACTCAACACTAAAATGCAGTACTGATGAACACTTGTTTACTTACTCAAGTCATGAAAAGAATTTTCACTTTCATACAATTAATAGCATTACGATGAGTCGTAACATTACAGTGTGTAACGAATTTGTAAGAAAAGCGGATACGTTAATCATGAGGAATTTACCAACAATTGCAGATATTATAATCGTTATTATTAATAATAATGATAATAATAATAATAATAATAATAATAATAATAATAATAATAATAATAATAATAATAATAATAATAATAATAATAATAATAATAATAATAATAATAATAATAATAATAATTCGACTTGGCGAAGCTTAGGGCCATAAGGCCTTTTGTTCTGCTTGACCAAGAATACAGATAAAAACAGTACGCATAACCAGATGTAAATATAAGTCAATTCATAAACTTCATATCAAATTCTCGTAAATAAATTAAATTGAAAATATCAAAATTGACTGCCAAGGATGCTTAGGTAAACTTAATAAACTTCATTTTCAATCCAACTGATGTAAATTCAAAAATATCAAAATTGGCCGCCACACACACTTTTGTACTTTCCATCTCTGTAGTTTCTCCAGCAATCTTCATCCTTCATTATGTCATTCCAGTATCCACCTTCATTGATTGGGCATTGATTAAGCTTAGGTGTTAAGTAAACATTATTGGTATTATTTAATTCAACTAAAAAAAGTGTTTATTTAACGAGAAATAATACAAAAGAATTAACCAAGGATGTATTTGTATCGTCATATCAAGTAAATAAGTTGTCGCTAGAGAAGTGTACGTCGCTCCGGGCAGAGTATATTGTGATCGAATCCCGACTCCTTAAAACTTGATAAAAATGAATTCCCAGTAATAAGAAACATTTTGGAAAGACTCAGGTTTAAAACACACTATTCATAAAAATTATTTAATTTTGTACATTTACAAGGAAAAGTGTTAATAATTAATCATTTGATTTTACAGTAATTATGTAATAGCACAAATAATTGGACAGGCTAAACCATTCTAGCTACAAATTGTTAAACATATCCATCAATATTTTTTGCAAGTGTTCCTTACTTTATTAAGCACTTTTACAAATTTCTTCTGCCCGCACTTAAACGAATATTACGCATTTCACATGTTTTAAAATACAAAATTGTTTGTCCTCAAACATGCGTTCATCTATTTTTTCTAGCATTCCCTTAGTAAAGTCAATGTTATTCGATTGCCCACAAACAAAGTAAAACAAAGGATCTTCGGAGGCTACTTTACTGAAAGGCGTGTATACCTTGAGCCGCTCTATCAATATTTGAACTTTCAATAGGGCAGTATGACATATTTAAGTCCGCCAACAAGCTATGAATTCGTTCTATTAGAGTACACAAAGATCAAACAATGATAGGCAAAAACCTACATACCTAAATACAGAAGATCTTTAATGCCTATAACAAAATGAAACATGTATATTTCACTTCACAATCAAACTATTTAAAATAAAACAGGTAATATTTGTATGACTGTTCAATGTGATGTTTATATTAACATAAATAATTTTTAAGTAAATAAATTAGTTATCCTAGTATTGGTAAGTAGTTATTTACAATGAGTCTGCACAAGCACTAAAACAAGATTCCTCGAAGTAGGGAGCAAAGCTCACCGTCATTGCTCCTCGCGTGTTCTAGCCTTAATAGATGGTGGAGGTGCCGGGCACAAGAATATTCAAACCCCAAGGGGGGGGGGGGCTAGTCTGCCCTCTAGCCCCCAGGGTCATCAAAAATATTAAGTTGTCATCTAATATCAATAAAAAGCAATCCAATTGGAGGTCGTGTTCGGTTGTTCCACACGCACAAACAGACGAACGCACGGACTTAACAGTGATGCAAATATAGGAGAGCTTCGTTCCCTTAAAAGTTAAAACCAATAAATTATGTTCAGAACTCCACTTCAAATTGGGTTCACTCCTGCAGAACAATTCATTTGCATTTGTTCCTAATATTAATGATCCATGTTTTAATCTCCACGTATTTTATTTCATTAAATTGAATAAATAATACAAATATTACGGTAATATGTATGCTGTTTTGGAGAACTTAAATTATAAGTTTAATGAATTAGTGGTGGACTTTGTGTTCTTAAAACATTATTATTATGGTTATTATTATTATTTTGTTCTTAGGTAAAGTACAAAAAAATTGATAAAATTTGCTCTACAATTAAGTATGACCAGCGTTAGTTTGTAGACGAACAATTTCATATTGTGCCGTGAGAACACGTAATGCATTACCTTGTAACTTATTAATGTTACAAAGAGTGGAGCAAAATGATGCCCCGAATATGAGCTTCATTTCCCGTGTGAAAACGACGTTAGCCATCACCAACCTGGTAAATTACTGACGCGATAATTATTGTAGTCTAAATAACATTATTTGATTCTTTCGATATTTTGGTAATATCAATGAAGAAACAGAAACAAGTCAATTATTTTCAGTTAGTGAAATCTTGATCATCACAAAAAATATTTCTACTGAGTTTAAATGAAATTTCGCCATTATCAAGTAGGCCTATACACAAATCCATTCCATATAATAGTTATACCCGTTGCTATTATAGCCCTTAAAATCTGATTTCTAATAGGTCTGGCTTTCCATATTAAGGATTCAAACCCCTGTCTCTTGCTCGAGTTTAGAGAGGTTGAACACAGTTGTGGAAGGTGACTTATTGTGATTATGCCAAATATAGTTAACTGAAAATACAATTGTTATATCTCTCTGACAATCAATTTGGATTTCGAAATTCATTAAGTACACAGGATGCAATTCCAAAACTAACCACAGAAATACATACTGCTCTAGATTCGAAGAAAAAACCACTTGCCGTATTTTTAGATTTAGCCAAAGCATTTGACAAAGTCTCACATGAAATTTTGATAAACAAGTTAAAGAAATATGGGATTCGTGGTGTGGCGAACAATCTAATCAAGAGCTACATATCTTATCGTGAACAGATGGTAAACATAAATGGACATCGTAGTAGGCCTAGGAAAATTGAATACGGAGTATCCCAGGGCACTGTATTAGGACCTCTATTATTTACTATATTTATTAACGAACTATGCAATGGGGTTATCGACGGAAAAATTATAACATTTGCTGACGATACAGTACTATTATTTGTGGGCAGTAACTGGGATGAAGTTTTCAAAAAAGCGAAAAGAGAACTGTGTAAAATTAGGCAATGGTTGGATGACAACATCCTCACTCTCAATTTGAACAAAACATAATTTATCACCTTTTCAACTACTATTACCAATCAGCCCGCCCAAAACAACATCCAGCTTCACTCAACCCACTGTGTCAATCAAAGAAATACCACTACCTGTGATTGCTATGTAATTAAGAAGGTAGAAAATATTAAATATTTAGGAGTAATAATTGACCAACACCTCAAGTGGAACTGTCACATAAAAATGATAACAACCCGGCTAAGGAATTGCCTTTACATTTTTTATACGTTAAGAAACGTTCTTTCAAAAATTCTCCTAAGGAATGTCTACTTTGCCTTGGTACAATCGTCACTTATTTATGGAATCCTTAGTTGGGGAGGCGCGTATGAGACCCATTTATATCCAATGAACGTAATTCAAAAGCTAATACTAAAAATAATACTAAAAAAGAAAATGAGATATCCGTCAATAACTACTTTTAGTGAAACCAACACCTTAAGTGCACGCAAACTCTATGTAAAAATATTATGTGTTCATATTCGTAACAACTTAAACCAGTACAGAAGAGTATCCCATGCAATAAATACCAAATCTAATAATGTCAACCTAATAACTCCACTTACCAAACTCAAACTAACTCAAAGACACGCAGTATTTCTAGGACCTAAACACTATTTAATTCTCTTCCATTATCAGTCAGAACCTCTGTAGTAAACAGCCGTTTCAAAATTAATGTAACAAAATGGCTGACTAACTGTACTCAACAATATATAGAAGGTATCATTAACCTGATATCAAAACAAGTATCATAATGCTCCACTCAGCTCAATAGGCTAAATCATACGCATATTGTCATATTGTGTTATCCAACACTACAGTGTATATTATTCTTTAGTATTTTATTGTGTTTATTTTCTATAACTAGATTAGGTAGTAATATTAAAGGCGTTTCGCGCCTGCTAACATAAATATAACCAGTTCATATCGTAAATTGTATTTTTTAAAGAGCTGAAAATACCATCTGCTCAGCCTACTAAATGCTAACTAGTACTTATCTCGACCTAGGTAGTTATATTGATAATTCTTATTTTGTTTATTTTAATCATTAATCTGTATCCTTGAAACAAATCGTTATTAACAAATTAATTTTATTTCTTTAATTTTTAACGCTTTTCTATTATCGTTATCTGAATGTAAACAATATTATAAAACATGTGTTTATAACTCTATCAAATAATTTATATTCATACCTCTTACGCTAGTGACATTATAATATATAGCAGTATAATACATCTATGGGAAACTGCTCTCGGTCAAACTCTGTTTTTGAGAGCAGTCGACCTATACTCTCATGACTGTCGCAATTTAAATGTAATGTACTGACATAATTTTAATAAAATTTAAATTTTGTTAATGATAATAAATAACTGTATTTTATTATTTTGTACTACTTTTTTTTAAATTCCATTATTGTTATTTAGACTTAAGATATATTTTATCACACTTGTGGGGTACAACCCTGTTGATGATAAATAATAAAGTTTAATTTATCTCAAAACTCTGCTCACATAAATTAATTCAAGATTTTATTTTTTAACTGATGACACAGAAAACCTGGGCGCTGTAGAAAAGTATATTATTTGCTACCGGTATTAAATATGTGTTATTACTATTACTACCTGGAAGTTAATGTTAAACTTGAATCAAATTTACGAAGGTAATAATCTTTAAACTGAACGATATTGAACTCGGAACACACTTTTTAATTTAATAAAATGGAAAGTAGCTATATAAAGAAGAGAATGTGCTAAAAAGAATCGCACTACCATACATCATATACCAATGTAATTAGCATACCAACCAAGATTATTGCAACACAAAATATGGCACTTAGCACTGTTAAAAAAAACATAAAAAAATTAACATAGCGATGGTCGGTATTTCTGCAACCCTGTATTGACCTAGTTTGATTGATAATGCTGTGTAGACTGTTTAGTAGTGAGCAAACTGGCGAGACAGAGAATGAGAAAAAGCGCAGGTAATTTGATATCGTGGACATGTCACCAATTCAGCCGCTCGTAAATATATAAAGCTCTCTCTCTCTCTCTCTCTCTCTCTCTCTCTCTCTCTCTCTCTCTCATCAATCTTCTTGACCACTCTTTTACAATAAACGCTATTCGAGTCTGGAATACTCTCCCAACGAGCATCAGGGATGTTTACGGAATTAGTTACGACACTTTCAAGCATAAAGTACATCAACATTACTTGAGTAATTATAATTAATTAATAGCTATAAACATCAGCCGCTACAGCCTTTGTTAAATTAATGATTGAGTAATGCATACCACAACCTGCTCCTGCTCACCTGTATTTCTGCACACAATGTCTAAAGCTATATTAATTTTGTACTTTTGTGTGAATGGATGAATGAATGTTTCTAAACTATTGAAGATTTGCATAAATCGATTCAAAATTCATAATTTGCATAACATTACTATACACCTAGAAAATTTTAACTTTGCAATAATGCTACCATAATGTATTTAATGTATTATTTCAATATTTTATATAATCATGTAATGTTCTCTTCATTATCAAATGTATTATTATTATTATTATTATTATTAGTATAAGGTTGGATGGAAGATAAGGCTTCACTAGCCTTAATCCCGCCTTACAATAAAGACCCTTATCTATCTATCTATCTATCTCTCTCTGTCTCTTTTTCTTTATCACAATCTCTTTATATTGTACAAACACTACAAAGTAACATTTGGAAAATGTTCAAAATGGAGAACCTGGACAGAACTTGTTTTCAAACAAGAAATATTCGCAGTGATCGACTTGAAGAATGTTTTAAAACATGGGAACCAGTAACCAAGAATAGCGTGTGAAATTCGTTACCAACATTTTCTTCAGAAGTATTTGTTTGCAAATTCATAAAGTTGGTATATTTTTAAATTTTCCTGTTATTATAATTATAATTTTTGCAGGAAGCCTGCCCAGGGTGCAATTCATGCCCCTCTTCAGGTGTCTAACTAGGTATGTTGCGGATAGGACAATTGTGAAGGGATGTCCAGGGCTGTTTAAGAGGACTCAATCCCTTGCATTCGCATTAACGACTGAGGACAACCTCGGAAAAAAACCTTCAGTCAAGATTGCCGGTCTCGACGGGATTTGAACCCGGTACCTCCCGAATCAGAGTCGAGCGCTTAACGCTCGTGCCAACACTGTCGGTATATTTTCCTGTTAATTAATTCCCTCGAAAAACGAAAACATTTCAAAAATAATTTTTCAAATTTATCCGACAAGTTATTTTATTGTCGTGACCATTATATTAAATTAATCTAATTAAATTAATTTAGAAGTTGCACAAAATATAACTTAATGTTAAAATTACAACTCGATAGACAGCTAGGTAAGGACCATCCATGAGGCCCCTGTCACAAAGTGTCTGGCTTACTGAATCTAAGTTATACCTCTTAAAACCACATTTAAAAAGACTACTTTAAAAATAGTATATAAAGGGAGTTGATGAATGGTGATCAAATGATTTATGCAATTATGGACTTGTTACACATCAATAAGTTTATATACAAGCGCTGTCAGTATGCAATAGAAATAGGAAGGATGATAATGATGAGAGATGATTGCATTAATCCTGTTCTTTGCTCATTTTTCCAATAACTAGTTTTTACTCTAAACAGGAGAAAATATGGTGTACTCTTGGGGGAAAGCGCATTATCCTGATAAACATGGTCTTTGCAAATAAGATTATACGCATTCCATGAGCTAGATTTACGCTACTGTGTGCATTAAGATGCATGGCATTATTGAAGCCTTTGAACTTTCCAGACTGCAACTATTCCAGCTGATGAGATGATGATACGCTGCGCTGAATAGTGAAGTGCTACTTACCGTGGTCAGCGACTAACAATCTTCTCCAAAAATGTTTTATCTGACATATTTCTTATCGGAATTGATTCTGTGATGCCGTCCTAGCCGTCCTAGCAACGAAGGCACATAATGCATTCTTGAGGGTTTTTGGTTTATTTGGATGAAGGACGCGTCAACCGTTAGATCATAATGCACCACTCTAACCTAGGGGGGGGGGGGGGAAAGAGTGGCCCATGCTAGTCAGAACCAGCCATGGGTAAGGGGAGGAAAGGGGGTTCCCACGTCGCGGTCGTCATTGTCTTCGTCATCGTTCGTGGTGTCATTGTCGTCATCGTCGTCGAGGGGTCGTCAAGGAAAGGGGCAAGGTCCCCGACGACGATTGCCAGAGCTCGCCTCTATTTTCGGGGAGTAAAATACTATCCTTCATTCTAGCTGATGTTTGCGAGGTGGACTTTTTCTCTTGAATCGCCTTTTACGATTAGCAGAGCCATGCTCTGAGCCAATTATACCCCGGGCTCTGAATAATAATTAGCCTTTTTGATTCTGGCCCTGTCCGCGGGCGGAATCGTGTCCAGCTTGATTGATCGGTGTTTCATATACTTAAATATGCCAGTCTATTGTTGATCATTGTTTGCTCGTCGATGTTGTCGGCGTCTACAGGGTTGGTTTGGTTGGCTTTAAATTTAATGTCCCTCACTGGAAATTAGTTTTGTGACTAAGTGGTATCTAAATACGAACTTATTATTTTTATTAAATTGTGGAAACATCATTTTACCCTATTATATCATTACTATATAATTAAATCATTACTACACGTGCAGTATTCCCACGTAAGACTTGCTTTATGTACAGCATTGTATACGACTGGAAGTTCTTATGAATAATCAAAATGTTAGGATGTGAGACATGTACCTAGCCAAAAATGTGCATCGTACTTGACACTATTGACGAACATTACATCTTCATTTTTCTTCCAATATAGATGATTTTTTTGCATAATCAGAAAAGCAATGCCTATATTCTTTGTACGTGATTTGTTTTTTTCAAATTTTGGTCGCGTTTGGTTACGTAAAATATGTAAAAATCGCATTGAAAATTCTAAGGAAAATTGTTGTAACAAATTAAATGGGAAAAGGTTACGCACGAGAAATAAGGATTGAGTTACTGAATTGAAACAGAAAAAAATGTACACTACCCTAAGTGAGATTCGAAAAGTAGGAAAGTACTGCGTTTAAGAGGTTGAATGTCTGCAATATAGAAATTGTCGGAGGGGGGGGGGGGGGAGGGGGAGAGTTAAGTTTTTATTCAGTTGATAATACTTAGATTACGGTAAGGCTAACACTTAACTTAACTTAACTTAACTTAACTTAACTTACTTAACTTAACGTGTACGCTAATTATCACTGCAGCAACTTTTGTATATTCTAATCCTGACTATTTTCCATTAAATAATGCCCACCATTCCCATTTTACTAGATATAATACTAACATTTTCATACCAAAATCTAGCCACACATTCTTTGACAAAAGCCCGACTCACGTTTGTAGTACAATATTTAATAAATTACCAGCTTCAATTAAATACTCCAACTCACTTCCACTCTTTAAGCATAAATTGAAAGACTTCCTTCTAAATAAAGCTTATTACTCATTAAGAGAATTTCTTGATGACCATTTAACAATTTAACTTCTTATTTTTACACTTCTCTCACACCACTTTTTTTTCTTTTCACTTTGGCTATGATTTAAAAAAAATGTAAAATGCGAATATTTCAGCCTACAATTTCTATCTCCCACGAAATATCAATTAAATTATAAATCATTAGTGTTTGATATTAAAAAATGTATACTTGAACTTGGTTTGAATATTATCGTCTTTATTATGTATAATAACAAATGCATTAGCATTGTTATTCATATTTTGTAGTATTGTATTTACCATAATCTGTATTAATTGTATTTGTATTTTTGTTATTGTTTATAATTTGAATTTGTCCCATATATATTCTATGCATATGTCAGGGACTGAAAAATTGAAAAATAAATAAATTGAAAACACACGTTTCCAATAATAACACTTTTCCCTGTGACATTTGGACCATCATAACAGTTTTTGAAATCAATACACAATAATTACTCATGGGTAAGAAATTTTTTATTTCTGTTATTTGAACAATTCTCATAAAATGTAAATAAATGTGACTTAACCACATTGGGACAGTGATTCAAATGTATTTTTTGTTTTGTAATTGAATCAAAGCGTTTTTTTTTTCTTTCCCGGCAATATTATAAATGGTAAGCAATATTGGACATACCTGTACTAAAAAAATCTGTTACTACTAACGAAAAAATGTAAAAAAAACTTGTTTACAAAATGAAATAATTATACACTTAAGAGCGAGTTATTTGTAAAATGTCATCGTGGGACTGAAAAAGATAATTATTTTTTAAACTGTCGAAGATCGTGGTTTCGAGGTCGACCAATGCCCAAATGCAAATACCGGTTTGACGGAAGTGAAATTCTTTCTGTTTGGTCACTTCCGACACATGTCGGACCACAGACAACATGCCGAAACATGTTTCGATCAACCAGGTACACTTCCACTCTTATCTACGTCCTCTTTAAGAACACACTTGTGTGCTATGTTTGACTAACTAACGTTGAATTAATTTAAAAAATATATTTAGATATAAATATATTGTTGAAAAATTATATTTTTATTATATATTAAATATTTTCATATATTAAATTAGTGAATAAATGGCATGATTGTTGAAGTAATCAACATACCTAGTAACGAGGCACATAACAAATTCTAAGGTTGTTCTCAATTAGCCTTGTTGATTCTGGCACTGTCCGCGGGTAGAGTCGTGTCCAACTTGATTGATCGGCATGCCGCTCTCTAGCTAGTTGGTAGTTGTCCGCTCGTCGATGGTGTCGGCGCCTACAGGGTTGGTTTGGTCGTCTTTAAATTTAAATGTCCCCCATTAAAAAAAACAGTTCTGTGACTGAGTGGGTATAGACTAAATAAGACCTTTTAATTTTTGTTATTATAATACTCAACAATATATCAAATTGAAAGCATTAATAAAAAATGCTGTTGTTTAGGTTCATTCAAAGTATAAGTATGTTCATTATTTAACAACAAGTAGAATAGTTGTACAAGACTCAAGGTCATTTGTTTACATAAGTTGATCTTGAAATACTTTGATTGAAATAACACAATTTCTCCTTCAAGTTTGAATAACATATTAATTAATTCACAATAACATGGAACCTAAAAAGATAGTTTTATTTTAACATCACACCAAAGAAAAGTAAATAATTATTAGAATTAATACTTATGTAGACAATAACTAAAGATTAGCATAGAATGCATCATTTCGATTCAAGAACTATATTCTTCAAATGCTATAAAACCAACAATATTTCCATCGGATGCGAATGAATCAGAATTACATTATTGCACGAGTTTTCTTAGAAAAGAATCCACCTCCATCACTGAAGACTAGCCTTCCAGGAAGTTACACTACACTAACATAAACCTAACATTATACATCGGAAACTCTTCACATATCTTGTTATGACTTTTACCGTTGCGGTGAACATGAAATACAGGTGAAAATTCACCAATAATAACAAAGTTCTGTTCCACAAATTTAAGAAAAATTAAAGAAGAAGTGTTGTTATTTAGATGTGCTTATATATTTCTTAATACGTATTTAAGGTAATTAAGAAAGGTAGTTACATCTTACGGAAGTACCTTAACCTTGGGAACCAACAGTAACTTCCGTAGATTGCATTAAATTGGTTTGTTCACTATAAATTATTGACTTAATTAAAATTTTTTTGTGAAATAGAACGTTGTTCTGTGTTTTGAGGCAACAACATTGTCTGCGGAGACAAATATTAAAGGTAAGTTATTCGTAGGTCGAATGCATTACAAGCAGTCAATTATTGTAAATATGTTTTATTTTCATCCGTCTAATTTAATTAATTTAAATAATATTCGACAACAAATAAAATAAAATACCAATTTAAAACTGGTTTTATATTTTTTTAAATGAAGATTGTGTTCCAATAGGCCCTACAATAATTGATCGAATCAAATGACTATATGTAATGCACTGCGCCGTAAAAAAACAGAACATCTTCCAGCAAACGAAAGTAAAAATAGACGGAACAGTATTTTCCATTTTACGCTCGCCACCTGAGATATGAGAATGTCGTGTCATGTACGCCCATGAGCGAGTAAAAGTAGCCAGCATGAAAGTTAAAGTGACGAGAAATGGTATGTCTCTGTGCTACAGGTAGAAGACAGCCAGGATTCCTCAGAATGAGGAGAGGTCACTTTTAAAAGGTCAAGATCGAGGAAGAATAGAAAATCAACGCAGGTCACACCGCGAAACAGGGTCAGCCATCTTGAATTGAAGACGCCACGGTGCGGGACCGGCTGGTGGGGACGGCCGCGACTCCCCTCTGGAGTTCGCACGAGTAAGAAGGACATCTATAAAAACACCAGACAACGAACCAGTATTGATCAGTATACGATTTGTGTGCGTTTAACTCTAGTGCTCTCCGACGGACGTAGTGGAGTTCTTTCATTTTCTTACAATGTTGCGTTTGGCTGTTTTGTTTGTTGTGGTTGGTGCGGTTTTGGCACAGGACGTTCAAGTAAGTGTGAATGGCGACGACGCGCTCGGCTCGGGGCTGAAAGTGATGTTTAGGTTATACGACGACTGTGCGAAGAAGGACGGCGGCGTCTCGGGGTGCTTGAAGGCGAGGGCGATCACCTTCTTCGACCGGGCGGCTAGTGTGGCGGAGATTCCCGTCATGGACATGGTCGCGCTGGTGAAGAGCGGGGGTGAGATGCCGACCGGAAGAGCGATGCCGGACGAAGCACTTCCGGCCGTCGGGGACAAGGACAGGGAAGCGAAGCTGGATACTATGCTGCTAGACAGGGTCGCGAGGTTCTTCAGCACGCACAAGCTGCAGTTTAGTCTACCGAAATACACCGGGGAGGAGATAGAGGAGACACTGGCAAGCGAAGGTAAGTCAAACACTTGGAACTATCAGGGAGATTCTAACCTTAGAGCAATTTAATCGATTGACTAGACTACGTAAAATATAATACACATTGGGAGAGTCAAAATATCATCAATCATAGATATTTAAAAATACATGATATTCTTCAAATATATGTTCGTGCTTTCAAAGAAACAAATCAATAAAAAGGCTTTTAAAACAAAATAATTGGAATTGTCATGAAAGAATCACATTTTGATTAAGTTAGTCTAGCACGAGTGGAGGGTTATGTTAGTTTAATGGTGTCGTAGCATAGACATAAAACTTAAAAAGTCTTTGAGAATGCAATAATATTTTGTACGTCGGATAACTTCCATTCAATATGCAGTTTTCTTGTAATAAAGTCCATTCGTTTTGTAAACTTGTAGACATAGTTACCAGAAAACTTGTCTGAACTCAGAAAACTGTCTTGATCGTTGTTTATGGCTGGATTTATACAATTACTTTTAATGATACGATGAAACGAGAATATGGGAACGTGTGGGATTCGAACCCACGCCGGTTGATTCAACACCTCGAAGTAACCATGTCGGGTCGGTCCCTATGATCCGCGCGGGCCGGGTTAATCCCGATCACATTTTGCGCATATATGGTAGGTCAAATTTGAGAAGTCCTTAAAAACCTCTTCAACATTTCATTACCAACAACTTGGATTGCATGTTCGCCACCTATAATGTGCCAGTAAATTAATCATATGCGTTCACACCCAATAACGGGTTCAAAGTATGTACAACTAAAAGCCAACACAACCGTCATATTTGCTATCACGAATGCGCCGAAAATAGAACAAACCGGCTCACAGGTTGTTTAAGTATTTTGGCTTTTACGACCTGGTCATTTAAACTCTTAAAATCGCGAGGAGAAACAATTAACCTTTTAACACTGATTTTAGCGAGGGTCAGGTCAGGCTTGGGTTGTATTGCATGTTTGGAGTGTTGCACGTTTTTGCGCTCCTGTGATTTTTACCATTGATCAAAATGGCGATTAGTAAAACCCGCACGATGAACTTGAGAACAAAATTATTTAGCGGTTAGCGATTACGAGACGTTATCTGTTGCTACTGCCATTAGTCACTGAAGAAGGTAAGCGGGCTAAGGTCAAGAGGTTAGATGAGGGGAACGTAGATGAGGACGGAAGGAATGTACCATATTATTCTTTTGTGCATGGCTCATTATTTTTACAGCCTTACAGAGTACTGTTTTATCACCACTTTGTGCGATAATCTTCTCATGAGATGATGCAATAAAACAATTTACATTCACATTGCATGTATACGATCCACAATAAAGTTTAGAAGTTTTCATTACCCCTTGGCCTGCTAAACACGCTTTAAACTTTACAGGCATTTGTAAATAGTGGGCATACGAATTGATGGGCAATAACATGCAAGCACATAAGCTACCAGTGTTTGAATATTTTCGAAAATACCTTAATAGTACTACTTAAATATGTTAATGATCCTTTATAAAATATTTCAGCAATAAAATTAAATACTCAAATTGAAATGTAAAATAACACGATGAAAACGAAGTAAAGAAGCATAGAAAATTCCATCCAGAAAATGACTTAACAAGATAGAAATATGATTTGAACTAGATTTCAAGATCCAAGGCTAGATTTATTCTTAAATTGCATCATTTCCCACGTCAGTATTTCAAAAGATAATTGAAGAACACCTATAAAGCAAGCGGGTGCTAGTAATGAGCTTGATTTCCCAAGAACCCACATACGAGCACAATAACACACCGTTAACTGGGGAAGTAAATTAACGAAGCTCTTCCCAAGAAAGTAAACACTCGCTGGAATGTTGACAATAGGTGCATTTAATGGCTCGCGCAGGAAATAGACCAATGCGTTGAGATTACAGTGTGCGACATACTGGCAGTAGGCCACGGGATCGGCCCGCTTCTGTGACTCTCGTATTGAATTGCTTTATTGCCTGGGGAAGTAGAATTATATTCATTTGTGTATAGGTTCAAGCATGCATTCACTCATTTCACAGTCGGATTGGCTATTCAAAGTGAGTTGGTTTGCGCTTTCTACAGGTCACGTCGAGTAGTTAAGACGAACGTTTGACAGGAAAATTAATGTGATTGGAAAATAATGTGTTGGTTGTGGTGATGTATTATGCTGCTACAGCGGCGAGACAAACGATGTTCCCAATACACAAGTAGAATATAAATTATCTTCGACATGTTTTGTCGAATGTAATAGGAAAAGTTTTCTTTTTAAAATCAGAAGCCTACCAGCTTAAAAAGGGTAAACTTTTTATTAGAATGCTCTTGTATTTGCAAATGCAAATATGAAATGAAGGATTAAGATATTGAATCATTTCAATGTGTTTTAAGACAGTTTTTAAACCTTGTTCGGCTCTAGGCGGTTTTCGTAATGTAATAATTTTTCCAACCTGTATCAGATTTAAAATCGATAAATTATCGCTTTTCAATGTCGCAATATTGAATTTTTCTTTGTTTGAATTAGTTTCACAAAATATTAAATCTATGTAATTCGTGCTTCCCACCGTCATTTTTAATAACGAATAAATTTGCACGCAAGCATATACCACCGTCTAAATTAGACTTGTGACATTAATCGAACTTTAAATTCGCAATCGTATATCTAGTAAAGCATTAAAAATACAGATATTTTTCTTAACCCACTTCTGAAAAATTCGTTTCACGACTAAATTAAACAAATTTTAAATTGACCTTGAATATGTAAACTCTTAAAGAACAGTTTTAATGTGTGCATCATTAATGGAATATTCAGATTATTCGTTTACCAATTTCGAAACGGTCAAGCTCAAGCAAGCACAAGGATCCGAATAGCAAATTTTCTCAGCTTTAAAAATTCATTTGATAATCCCACAATTTTACGTGTCACTTTTTTACCTGTATTAGTTTTTCATTACGCATATCCCGGAAGTGGGTTACACATTATAGTTTTATTCGACGGTCCATATGGGAACCGGTTTAATGATTATCCGAGGTTAAAGGTCTCGACGTTTACATCTGAAGTAGTGTTGCTGACCCAATGCTGCAGCGGGATCACCACCTGACCGAATTCTCGGACAACCGTCCGTAGAAATTGTTTACACTTTTTTATTTTATTACCTGCATTCAAGATAGAGGTATCAAGGTCAAATGTCATTATTTCCTAATAGCACTATTACGTTTCATGAGTGATTCACAAGTGGCACACGGACATTATGCCCTATTGGTGGGAAGAGAATGTCACTGCAAAGTTCTGTATGGAAAGGTAAAGAGTTAATGTTGATGGGTGTTATAAATACAGAACTGATTACAGTAATAATATTTTGCGCTGCTTGGAATGTTTGCTGTACGCGGCGAAATGGTACTTGATTTCAACAAATCGAATAGCAAGTTGATTCTCTCATTCACAACGTGATTGTTGTACATTCTCTTAATGTATGAAACAAATAAATGTAGTTGAATGTATCCCCATTTGCATTTTGTTTTTATGACATAAAATTAATAATTCTATGTTAAAGGGGCTAAAAACCCCAAAAAATATTTTTTACCACGTGATCTATAGCACAATTCTACACGAAAATGACCGTTTAAAAAATTATATCTTTTAACTGTGATTTATCACAAATTTTTTAATTTATTTGATCCAGAAATTTGCGAAAATTGGTGTTTTGGAAAATTTCGTAAATCTGCTTTAACCTGATTCTTCTTTGGTCCACATAGATACTAGAGCATAGAACCAATCTAAAATGCCCTTTATAACATTGTGTCTTGAAACTGTGCCCAAATATACCCTCAAACACACAAAAATATGCATTCCAAAATCACACCCCGTCTTAGTTATCAGCATATTTTGACCGAACTACTTGCCCAAATTACAAAACAAAGAACAGAGAATTTATAGAAAAGGCTGTAGAGTACGTCAATAATGGCCAATATTTTTTTGGATCAAAATCCTCCAAGGTCACGGGGCATAAAGATCGTCCCCATGTTATTTCTTATGGGAGATTTTTGCCGATGGGACCTAGCTCGAAAAATGTCATGTTTGACAATTTTTTGGGAGGTCATGGTGGCCCCAATAATTTTTCTGTTAATTGCTTAATTCATTACTAGTTAGCCTGAATGAAATATATTTTTTGAGTTTAGCGGTTAAATACCCCTTTAATATGTTCTTCCAGTATTGCATTATGGGAATATTACATTGTTTTAAGCAAATTACAAATATTGAATATATTGGATATTTTGCTTTATAGAAACGCAAGAAAAAATGTAATAACCCATCATATTACAAAAACAAATGCTAGGATTCATAGCAATCCAAAACTTTATAATCGTAAATAAATCATAATTATCATCAATGGAGTCGAGAATATCTGACCAAACTACAAAATGTATCATTGGCTGGTTATTTCATTTGTCCTCTTGGGTTGGACCACATTACAGTCATTGTGCTACCATTTTGTTCCTAATTACATTTATTAACTCAGTAGAATTGTCTTACAAGCCATGATGGCCATTATAACAACCAACAATTGAGGCATAACGGCTGTAACATTTAAAAAAGTATTATGAGTAGGCCTTCTTTCCGGTGTCAATTTAAGACAGTTATTATAAAACTGTTGCTTGTACAGGAAATAGAATACGTCAAATCAAGCATTGAAACGAAATAATTATAAAAGTAAACTCGGATAACGACCTTTTATTACAAAACTCGTAAAAGACAGGACGTTAAAAATATGTGTACACAGGAAAAATGTTTGCTTATTATCTATGAATCTACGAACGGAACCTTAAACAGTAAACATACTATTTGTAATTATATCGTCGCCACTTAAATTTCGGAAGATATAATATTAAAGACTAGAGAACTTTATTAAGATATAATATTCCTAGAAGACTTTTGTTAAGAGTTATTTCTAGTATATCAGAGGACATACTTTTAAAACAGCATTGCATATAATTGAAATATTTGTACGTGTAAGTTAGAGTTATTTTTATCTAATAAGTTCTACAACAGAATCACATGTCTTTGATCTCATGTGACACGACCAACTCTTCGTTTGAGTTTGCTACAAAGATGGCTTCTTAATCTTCATCTGTCCCCTTTCCACCACTTTCCGGTCTCCTTCTTCACTGCCAAACCTCATTCCTCACATTCACCTGTTACCGCCCCTTCCTCTACGTCGACTTCAAGTACCTTAATTATTCATCTCGGCAATTGTTCTCCTTTTACCTTTTGACATATCCAAACTAAACAATCCTCTCTCCTCAATTCTCTCCATTCATATCCTTCGCACACGTGAACTCTAATACTTAACGATTCTGTCATGTCATTTACAATATTCCGCAAAAATCAATATCCGGAGCTTGCACAAATATTTTCCATGGATGGTGCTGTCAAAGTTCTTGTATCGAATCCATAAAATGTCAGTAAATGACATATAGGTTTGTGGTAAACTTACATTTCAATATTTCCCAAAATATTTCCCATGGTGTTGTCAAAGTTCTCTTCTCGAAGCCATAAAATGTATGTAGACGGCATAGGTGTGTGGTAAACTCACATTTGTCAGGAACAAGTTCAGAAAATAATTGAAGTTTGTTCTGTTGTTCTGCAGGTCGTGGCAAAAAGAAGAAGGGAGGTAAGGGCGGCCACGGCATGATGCACATGATGATGATGGGTCTGGGCATGAAGATGGCCGGTCTCGTTCCAATCATCATCGGCAAGCTCTTCCTGTTGGCCGGCAAGGCCCTGATCATCAGCAAGATCGCCCTCGTCCTCTCCCTCATCATCGCCCTGAAGAAGCTGATCGCCAGCAAGGGACACCACCACCACGACGACCACCACCACCATCACGGGAGCCACGGCTGGGACCGCAGATCCAATGATGATGATGATGATGAGGCGCAGAACATCGTCTACCGCGCGCATGTGCCACACAGTAATCCCCCCCACCCCTACATCCCTCCCTCCCCGTATACGTGACGCATTGCAGTGCGCATGTGCCACAGTAATCACACCCACCCCTACATCCCTCCCTCCCCATATACGTGACGCATTGCAGTGCAGTGCGCATATGCCACAGTAATCACCCTCACCCCTCCTAACCCCATAGACGTGACACAAATCTGCATCATTAGAACCTCTTGGACAGATATCAAAATGATCAAAAACTTAATTCTATCTTTTGATTCAGATTAACGCACTTATTAACACTCATAATACAAAAGCACCAATCAGCACCAACCAAATGCACGTTCTTATACAAGTAGACTTCTTAGTACACGGTACTAATACATAAAATGAAAAATGACATTTCAAGCAAATCTTAAATGATATGTAAGGTGAACCCAACTGACAGAGATTTACATCTACATTCATAGTTCGTCAAGTTATTGACCATTCGTAAAACTAACAGCAGCACAATTTTAAATATTACACTAATATATTTAAACAGAACCAAAATCAGTACTCATTGTATCAAGAGTTCAAAAATATTCAAACAATTTTGAATAACAGATAACAGAAAAATGTTGGAAAATTAGACACTCTAGTCCTGGTGAACATCACGAAAATACACACTCGAAACTTGTATATCGCCCCCATAGAAAATTGTAAATAACAAAAGTCATTGATATACTCGTGTCTTGACAGTAAAACATGGAAACGGAAATTTGTTTAGTCTATTTTAATTTTATGGATAGATTTACCAACATATCTCCGTTTTGATTTTCCGACATTTCAATATATTTTGAAAATGTATTTTCTGTCTTTGCCCAGCGTTAAAGCCCAACGTATGAAAATACAAGTTTCATCCAAGATTTAACTCAACAAAATAAGACAACCCACAAGAAAGAAATACACAATAATCATTATACCAATATTGCATCCAACAGAAATTGAAAAAGCTCCACTACGTTCAAACGACTGAATATAAAAACACCTGATCAACGTAAAAACTACTCAGAAACCAAACTCCACTTGAAATTAACAAGTAATTTTAAGTGCTATTACTTTACATACTACATAAACGATGCATTTGCCGATCCAAAGCACCCGGAAGAAAGATTAGAATTTACAAAACACAGTTTGTCTAGTTACTAAAATATACATTTATTCGTGACACTAATTTTCGAGTAAAATTTTAAATTTAAGGTGTACAATAGTATATTAATATTAAATGTATATAAATATTTAGAACGGACAAAACAAATCAGTACAAGAGGTTCTTTAATGCAGCATTGTCGTATACATATTATTTTAAAATGTTATTTATTATTTATTTATGCCAAGTGGCTGTGATGCCTTAATTATAATTAACTGATAACCAAACCTAAATTTTTCCGCTCCCACTGTACCTCATCTCCCCAATCGCATTCCTTTGTTTAACCTTACAACATCTGCCAAAGCACATAATGTCAGAACATAACCGCACTTATAGCTAATAGAACCTGCTCAAATTAATTTCCTCTCAAGGTTGTGCTCAATAGTCTCGTGGAATGTACTAGGTTTGAGCTAGCTTCTTGGAGTGAAATTGAAATAAATTTTGTTGAGTTCATTTTGTGAGCCTTGTGAGAAATTGAGATTGCATTATATCTCATCCGCCTTATTTTAATGATTCTCATAAATTGACTCATTTTCAAAATGAGCTCTAGGCATTTTTAAAATTCCTATTCACTTTAGACGATCTTCGATTAGGCTAGACTACAGTCAAATTATTAAATAAACATTTTTTTTTCAATTGTATAAACACCAAATAATCCGACTGTTCTAACATTTATTATTGCACAAAACCAGTTTCTCTTTGTTTTGATACTGATTTTACTTATGTTACCACTTGTAGATAAATTGCAAATATTTTGTAATTATTTTCTCGAGATATAAACCAACCCACACTGTACAAAATTTGCACAGTTTGCCATAAACCGTAGACTAATTTTGTAAAATAACACATTTTTACAACACTAATGTAACTTATTCACTGTATTGTATTTTATAGTATTGTATTGTAATCGTATTTTATTGAATGAAGAGTTTTGTATTGTTGACCATAAAATAAATGTTTTAAAAAATTACTCTCCCTTATACCAGTCCATGACACTCCAACAAACTTTCTGCAAACTTTCACAAACGGATTTTCATCTGTATAGAACGTATCACCTTCCTAAATTCTTAGCTCATTGAGAAAATAAACAGGAGCTTTTGTAGATAATTTCGACGTATCAGTAGATTATAATGTAGGTCGTAGTTCGTACTAATACGACATAATTAAATGTATCACATCTATCTTCTTAAGCTTAAAAAGTAAAACCTAAAAATTATCATGACATACTACATAAATATGTATACAATTTTAAAGACATTAAAAACATCCAACGAGGCATGTCTGAAAACCAATCATTTTCCACTTCGTTGACGAAGTTTCACATGATTTTTATTGACAGTCTAACACACTTTCAAAATAATTTCCCTATAATTTTAATTTAGAGTAGACAAACCTGAATGACCTTATTTCATGTCTAAAATAAGAATATATGATGTTGTATTGTTCTAGTTGTTTTAACCTTACATCAACTGAACCTTAACTGATATTGTGACTTTCTTTTCACAAAAATATACTAAACAAATACAAAACTAAATACTAGGCTATAATTTGGTTTATGTCTGGCAGGAAACCTGCCCAGGGTTAATTGCATGTCCCTCTTCAGGCACCTAATTAGGTATGTTTGAGTTAGGGTATGAGGAATGTCCACGGGATGTTTAAGACGACTCAATCACTTGCATTTGCATCACAGTTTGAAGTTAACCCTTGGAAAACTTAGTCAGGATTTTCGGTTACGGTTATCGAAATCGAGATTTACTGAATCAGAGTGTCACGCTTTACTCTTGAGTGAAGAAATTAGGAAGAGCGTTGGTGTTGATAAACTTCTGTGGAAATATGAACAGAAGAAGACCTGGTAGACTAAGAGAGAAGTAGGACGACCAAAAAATAAATTATGTTGAAGAGAGAGATGAGTGTTGCGAAGAAGTACAAGCAGAAATACTATGGAAGGACAGAAGGAAATGGCGTGAGCTGGTGGTAAGAAGCAAGAAAGAAGAGGCTGATATTGACGGAAAAGATGACAGGCCCGGCAAGCCGGTGTTAATAAACTCTGTGTGCCTTAGAAAATCTGGTGGTTAGCCACCCCCTGACCCAACTTATGTTGGAAGCAGGTGTAAGAAATATATATATTATAAAAATTAAAAAACAAAACGCGCCCGCAGCGCAAATGTTATGCGCACATCTATCGCAGCTCCATGTTTCTATTACTTCTGCTGTGTCGACGAGAGATAGTCTGTATTTATCAGCTTACGAGATTGTACGGTATCGTGCCGATGGCTAGTGGTTAGCGCGGTAATGAATGGGTAATACTCACGCATAGGCTGCATACGAATTGCCAAGGTAAACAGCCGGCAAGAATGAATAAATGACTGTATTATGCGAAAACAGCGTGGCTTGGCTCACTCCATGCATTTATTTTCATGTGCTTACTTAAACAACTTTAGGCGACACCATTTCACGGCATGAAAATAAATACACGCATTGATCTCTCCATTACTTAACACTATCGCGACTGGTGTCCATTATAATAGTGGGCATCTACTTTCTAAATTTAAATGCTGGTAAATAAAGTTTTTTTCAATAGAATTCTTTTATTTTTTGGTTGGTGGAAAAAAATTCCTATGCCAATGCGACGAATTGTACCTTTTTTTAGAGAACATTGAAAATACACATGTGCAAAAAACAGCTAAAATGACAAAATTTAATATATTGCTAGTATTGCTAGTATTTGAGATACACAAAATCTAAAATATGCAAATATTTCAGAAAAAATGTAGTTTTAGGTGTGCTCTTAAAATGTACATAATAAATTAAAACGAAACTTTTATTCACAATTAAAAATTCTCCCAAATTTATTCAAATTCACAAAATAAATCCACAAAATACAATTTGTTTTGAAAAATTTTGAATTTTAAATTGTTCCATTAAATATACCCAATCTAGACCAATTAAATTGAGTAGTAAAAGGGCTAAGTAGGGGAGTATATTTTATTTATCTACTTATTTAACGTACATTCTATTCAGTTTTTGCATTTTTTATACTACATTTATTTATATTATTCTAATTTAGTTTATTCAGTTTATATTTCAAATAGACAATTTAAAACGTGTTTATAAGTTTACAATTTTAGTTTGTAATACAAAATAAGATAATAAAAGTAAGTTTTAAATTCAAAATTATTTCGGAAGCGATTAGATGTATAAATTTTGTTCGCTACGTCCTCTACGTCATTGATAGTTCATGCTTACTGTATGTATCTTGGGTAAGTGCCCTAGAATATTCACGGCAATTATGTAGGAAAAAGAGGAATTAAAGCAAATGCAATAAACAGAAGCAAAATATGTACTTTCAAAATAAAAACATTCATGCATTCGAATTTAGGGTATTCCAGGCACAATGATATACCTGAAGTTCGATTCAGAGGAGATTTTGATGTATAATCTATGATTCATCGTCATAATAGCGGCCCAAAAGTCACCATGGACATTAATAATAAATTATGAATCGTAATTATGGTTGGCAACTTGAAATCACCGTTCATTTCAAAATTAGAAGGTCAAATAAGTTTGGCTTTCAACAAAACGTGGTGATTCAATTTATGGTTTAGAAATGCGTGACGAAATATTTACCTTTGACATAACTTAGATTGAATACACAAGAGGGAATAATACCCAAAACAGTATTAAAACTAATTAACCTTTTACTGTTAATATAACCCTTTATCCTAGTTTGATTTTTTAAATTTTGTATCACAACACACTATAGATATTGGGAACAATTTTAAATAATAAACTAGCATTGTAAAGAATCATGAATCATGAATCAAAATGGTGTTCGTTCGAAATTATCCTGTACACATTTTACAATTATAAAGGATGTAACTCACAAATTCACTGTCTATATGTGTATAAGTAACTAGGATAGTGAAACCACAGTAACACTAACAAAAAAGTAAATATACTTGAAACATGTGGAGAAATAAAATTGAAGTTTGAAGGTTAGCAAAGGTAAGCAGAAGTTTGATGATTATATCAGCGATTTTCAATGTTTGATACAAAATAAATACGGTTTAAAAAAGAAAAAATACAAAACATATTTGATACAAATTAAATACGGTTTAAAAAATGAAAAAAATGAATCGCATAGTTATTGATTTTGAAAATTTCGATTATAAAGTCCATGGAGTTCATATTGAATCGCAAAATATTTTTTTAAATGTATGTTTCATCGTAAGGGAAACGAAAATATTCAGATGGCAACAACCTAGAGTAAGGTAATTGAGGGCCACACAACAATAAGTTAGGTGCAGTCATGTTTAACCGAAACGTATAATTACAAAGTGCGATGCATAAAACCGTGCCAAACTGATACTTTGATTACAGCAATAACATTCAGTAGCAATTTATCTACGCTTGTCTGATCCCCAGGTGAAGTGTAGGTCCAGGGAGTGGAGGTCGCGTACTCCGCCCCTAAGAGTAAGATTAGAAGCAACTGGAAATATTTAAACTACTTGCATATAAAACGCAATCAGCATAAATTTATCTTCACTATAATTAATCACAACCTTAATTGTATAACAATTATACACGCGTTTTTGGATTTTACACCACTGTAAATTTAAATTCAAATGAGAACGTTGCTTTACTTCCAGTGTATTGAGCTATCCTAGTGGCAATAATTAAAAACATAACACCACCCTGAGTCAGGTGTCAAGCAGTGACACCTTGTGTCATTCACAATTCAAAATCTTCAATCAAAAGAGTTCCGGAATGTTGCTTGGTTAGCGACAAAAGTTTTTCAATAGTTGGGAAATCGATGCTGGAAGAGTTAGTATTAGACCATACTAGGCAGCCAGCAGCCATCAATGAGCATCTTTTAGCTTTACGGTAACGTGGAGTATGCCTCCTTTAGACGGTAAAAAATTCCACAAAACATAATAAAATTTTAGGAGTAAAAAGAATCAATGAAAGGAAGGAAATTATGTTGTATTTTATTATCTATGCAAGAATTGTATTCTCTTTGAATCAAAGAAGTTTTATTAAGTACAAATTGAAGAGTCAAAATGGGGCGATATTATTGTTGGGTAATTGAATAGGCCTAGTCATTGTAATATAATATATAGTTATTTTTATTACAACAACATAAAAATAAGTGTAAGGATTTCAAATATCTGAATACGCTGATAAAACCTTACTTATTGCGAAAGTAATGCAATGGCAAGGTAGGCTAGTAAGTAATAAATACTAAGGAATACTATTCGGTACACCAAAAATACATTCACGACTAAATAAATTGTAAAAAAAACGCGTGACATCAATAGCACAAAATACAAATTAATTATTAAACAATTAATTAAGAAAAAAAAACATTTCAGAGGGATATCGAACCCCGGTTTCTCGATTGCCGGTCAGGTGTTTGGCCCCTAAGCTTCCCTGAGGGTTAACTTCTTAATTTGTGGATTATTGGTGTAGTATAGATTCAAATTGAGACAAAAATAAGTGACAAAAATCATTGAAAAATAAAAATAATTTTTTTAACTATTTGTAATTTTTACTTTCTGTTTTTAGCCTTTTTTCTTTTTCCTTATCATCATTATTATTCATTTAATTTTACCTTTCACCTTTTTAATACAATATTCAATTATGTCTTCATAATCTGACGCTGATTAAACAATTTTTTTTGTTTTTAATTATTAATATTTGCATTTTTTTTCAAATCATTTAACAGACTTAACATGCCATTTTATTAAAGAAAATATTTTAATGCAAGAGTAACAGCATTTGCCCCGTAGTACTTTCGTACCTGTTACCCTTGGTGCACAAAATCCCCACAGTACAAAAGAACGTCGTATCATGTTAAAATGATACACATTAATTCTTCCACATCAACGAAAAAATCTAAAACAAATTGCTAATTAAAAAACCTCTTAATTGAAATTACATTTTCCTAAAATAAATTTGGTGGGCCTATTCTGAATTCGTTCTAGCTTGATCATATTTTGCTGAATTGTAGGATGCCACGCAGGAATACCGTAAGTTAAAATGGGCCGTATCAAGGTAAGATAACCAGTTATTATTGTGCGTTGCCTACTCCTCCCAACACTCCTATTTACAAACCCAAGCAGAGAAGCTGCTCTATTGCGAATAAAATCAGTTTGCACATTCCATTTTAAGTTGTCAGTTATATAAATACATAACAATTTTATTGAATTAATAATGTGAACCTGGGATCCTTGTAAGCTAAACGTTCATATCAAAGGGTTTCTAGATCTGGAGAAGCGTATGTATTGAAATTTATCAGAGTTTATTTTAATCACGTTTAATGTACACCAACGCTCTATTGACACCAAATCCTTTTGGAACTCTATCATATCTTCCTCAGAGGCAATTGGTCTAAAAATGGTGGTATCACCAGCGAACTGAATCATCTTTGAAGAAACGCACTGTGGTAAGTCCAGAAAGTATATTATGAACAGAAGAGGGCCTATCACTTAACCCTGTGGCACACCGGAAGTAATATTAATACGATAGGAGGTGGCTCCATGAAAAATAACAGACTGGGTTCTATTGGAAAGAAATGACCTGATCCATTTAAGAACATTGCTTTGAACACCATACACCGATAGTTTAGAAAACAGTCTGCATTGAGGAACCTGCTCAAATGCTTTAGACCAGTCAATAGCGATGCGATCGACCTGTTTAGTTGTGTAATCTTCAAACATGTGTAGCCAATCATCAATCGTAACTAATTGTAATGTTCTATTTCAAAATGGGCAAATTTTGTATTTTTGTTTGTGTTTAAATCCATTTTAATCACTGGATAGGATAGACGTTAGGATAGATGACAAAATGTTTAATACAAAAAGCTTTCTACAGTGTTAAAGACTTTATTACAGACGCTGAGACGAATGACCAACCTTAATGATAAATCAACACATCTGCATAATTATTGTTATTATAAAATTAGTACATATTATATTTCATATTTTGTTATTAACGGAATTTAAAATGTTATTATTCTTTGTATCCTTACCGATATAGGTAAAACATGGACTACACAGTGGAAACTATTGCCAATTATAATATTTGTACCAGTATTTAATATGTTGTCCAAAATAAATAATAAGTAATCAAAATAGAGAGGCTTAATAATAAAGGTTAAGTTGACCGTAATATTTGTGTAAAGCCAAGTCGCGGTTTTACACTTGAGGAGCGCAATTGCAGTTTGCACATGATTGCACTTTAAGATGCATTCAGGGCTGACCACAAGGCGACCGCGCGTGCCCCGTACTAGCTGTAGCGCCGACTGAGACGCAGGCATGGCAGACGTTGTAAGCTACCCGGACCAGAACACGAACATGCGCAGTGTCTATACTTGCAAGAGTCAGGGCAGTAAACCGTCACTGAGATAGGTTTTATAAATCGATATTCTGCAATAATATTTACTTGCCCCAACAGTTAGAGTGGAGTTGAATAGTATTTCTACAACTTGCATGCTATGAAAACAAAACAAGAGGGTTGCCATTTATGAACGACACACATAATCTCGTTTCTCTCTTAAAGGGGTATTTAACCGCTAAACTCCAAAAATATATTTCATTCAGGCTAACTACTAATGAATTTAGCAATTAACAGAAAAATTATTGGGGCCACCATGACCTCCCAAAAAATTGTCAAACATGACATTTTTCGAGATAGGTCCCATCGGCAAAAATCGCCCATAAGAAATAACATGGGGACGATCTTTATGCCCCGTGACCTTGGAGGATTTTGATCAAAAAAAATATTGGCCATCATTGACGTACTCGACAGCCTTCTCTGTAAATTCTTTATATTTTGTTTTGTAATTTGGGCAAGTAGTTTGGTCAAAATATGCTGATTACCAAGATGGGGTGTGATTTTGGAATGCATATTTTTGCTTGTTTGAGGGTATATTTGGGCACACTTTCAAGACACGATGTTATAAAGGGGCATTTTAGATTGGTACTATGCTCTAGTATCTATGTGGACCAAAAAAGAAGCAGAATAAAGCCGATTTAGGAAATTTTCCAAAACACCAATTTTCGCCAATTTCTGGATCAAAAAAATTAAAAAATTCGTGTTAAATCACAGTTACAAGATATAATTTTTTAAACGGTCATTTAAGTGTAGTATTGTGCTATAGATCACGTGGTAAAAAATATTTTTTGGGGTTTTTAGCCCCTTTAACCCTTTCACGCCCGAATTAAATTTGTGAAAATTAGGTAATTTTAAGCAAACAATTCAAGTTTTGCATTTTTTTCTAAGAATTTTAGTATTTTTTTCATATTTTTAATCCTGAATTTTAAAGAATTTTGGGAAATTTTGGAATTTGAATAAAGCTTCATTTTAGGTAAAAATTCAAATTTAAAAAACATTCCTAAAACTACATTTTTCCTAGATTTTTTTTGCATATTTTGAAATTTTTGTAACTCAAATAATAGCAATACTAGAGATTTATTAAATTTCCGGGACAACCCGTTTTTTCTCCATTTTTAGCCATTTTTTGCAGATTTGTATTTTCAATCTTCTCTAAAAAATTCACTTTTGGTCCTCTTGGAATGTGGAAAAAATTATTAATTTATTATTTTCCAAAAAAAAAATTTATAATTTTTTTCCACATTCCAATTATTATTATTTTCCAAAAAAAAAATTAATAATTTTTTTCCACATTCCAATAGGACCAAAAGTGAATTTTTTAGAGAAGGTTGAAAATACAAATCTGCAAAAAATGGCTAAAAATGGAGAAAAAACGGGTTGTCCCGGAAATTTAATAAATCTCTAGTATTGCTATTATTTGAGTTACAAAAATTTCAAAATATGCAAAAAAAAATCTAGGAAAAATCTGTTTTAGGAATGTTTTTCAAATTTGAATTTTTACCTCAAATGAAGCTTTTATTCAAATTCCAAAATTTCCCAAAAATTTTTAAAATTCAGGATTAAAAATATGAAAAAAATACTAAAATTCTTAGAAAAAAATGCAAAACTTGAATTGTTTGCTTAAAATTACCTAGTTTTCACAAATTTAATTCGGGCCTGAAAGGGTTCAAATCAGGTTCAAATCCCGGTCGGGGCGGACTTTTTTAATTTCTATATTGTAGTAAATAATAATAATAAAAATATGTTACTTGATCTGAAAATGGGATATAAAAAAATGATTTCCCCATGTTGACATGATAGGTCAAAATTATAAGAATTCACAATAATATTATAATATTGTACAATGCGTACATTAAACAATAAGACTTCATCATACTGCACGAGAGCCATAAGTCAACTGCATCGAAAAAAAAACAAAGTTAGTTATAGTTAGTCTCAAGTTCGAAGACGTACGTATGAGTAAGTTACTTGTAGATGTGTGGAGATGTGTCTTTTGATAAATGCAAATTTATAACGCTCAATATTTTCAAATGGTAGCATGATGCAAGAAATGAATTAAAATTAAAACCACAAAATATATTCAAGTTTTTCCACGGAAGTTTCTCATTGAACAGATAAGATGTCCACAGCTGTAAAAAGAGTGTTAACTGAAAGATCGTACTAAAATAAATACTAATACAATAATACATTAATGATTAACAATAGTAGACATAGAGTTACAAACCGTGGCGACACATTGACGACGAGAGTACGGTTGTAGCGTTGGGTGACTAGTGTACACTAGTCACCCAACGGTTGTAGCATACTGACGAAGATGTCGATTTATTTTATATTGATTTATTCAAATGCTTGAACAAGAATTTAGTACATTCCGTATAAGGGAATTAATAAAACGAATTTATGTTGACGTTAGAAACGGAACCGGGTTATGGAACTTGATTACTTCATCTAGTGATCAGTCGCTCCATCGGATCATTACCATCTAAACGTTTCTTAGGCGTTCAGCTACGCTTTCATTGGCCCTACTTAACTATCCAATCAAGAAAAAACTAGCATGAAGCGTTGCACTTCATAGAGTAACCGTGGCTATTATTCGGCTATTCATCTCATGGATTTAACACGGGTCTGGTAAAAAACATGGATGAATTATGTTCAAACTTCTCGTGGGAAACTTATCGTGAGATGTCCCCCTTTTATTTTATTTGTATTATATTTATGTATTTTTTATTTAACTTCTTTCCTATACAGTCAAAAACTGATTTACAAAGGAAGACTACTATTAAAAAATCTAATTACATAAATGCAGTTGTCTAACTATAGGCATTTTGGAGTAAGGGTGATTGCAGTGTTGGGTCAGTTCTTTTTTAAAATGAACTTTTTGAAAGTTCAGTTCACAGCTCAAATAATGAACTTTTAAAAATTTCAAGTTCTTTTTAAACCTAAAATTTTGAAAAGTTCGAGTTCGTCTAAAATATGAACCAAGGTCTTTCAAAAGTTCGTTTGTAAAAAAATCACTATTTTATTAAAGGCTGGCGGAAAATGAAGAAAAACACGAGGAAAGACATTAGGGGTGTTCGAGTACCAAACTACTCGCGAGTTTGAGTCGGACGAAAGTGTTGAGCTGTCTTTGATCGTGTTGATGATTTGTACTACATTCTCGTCGACCAGCTTGTAAAATTAAGGCAGATATTTAGCATTTAAGGCTTCCAAGATTTTTTCCGAATTAGTTGGCGTACATCGTTTTAACTTCGTGAATCGTGCGTGATCTTGCCAAAATCAGCTGAACGTGCGTCAACGTAGGCTTACGATAAACAACGAGTTGTTATGTTTTTAAGCGTCGACGGCGGATCGGCGCACGGAAAGAACTTACAAATGAACGTTCTAAAAACGTATGAACTTTTAAAAGTTCAAGTTCATTCATTTAAAAAAGAGTAAGTTCACTGAAAAGTTCACAAAAAAACCGCGTTCACGAGAACGCGTTCTTTTTAAAAGTTCCTTCCCCAACACTGGGTGATTGTGAAATCATTGCATTCGCATTAGCGTCTTTAAGAATACTTGGAAAAACATTTCAGCCAGGATGAATAATCACGTGTAAAATACAAAAAGCCACACAACATGCAAGACCCTAAGTCATGTTGCTTATAGAATGTGAGTTTCAGAGATAACACATTATTTATACGGCCGGCGTTGCGACATGAAACCGTTCATGTCTAAACGCAGTTGGGCAAGTTCCAATAAATGGAATGCTTGTAAAGTTAAGTTACTTTTGCAAAAAAAATAAACTATGCTAATATACGTACCCTCTTCAAAAATAAGAGTTCATATACCTATTTATTCAAGTTCTTTTACAAGGTGTTGATTTAAATAAAAATCGTTACACATTTTTTTAAATGTGCAATTGGGAAGTTTTGCATTTTCAGATGCACGACCAGTCCCAAGAATACGACTTATTATTTTAGTTTTATATTTCTGGAAGTGAAATCGGAAAATAAACAGACAAATTAGTATGTAATTTTAGTATAATTTAGTTTGTTTTCCCATTTAGGTCTCGAAAGGACTTGTTCCTCTGCAAGACATAGTGACGCGATAGTTGTGACCATATGAGCAAGTGAAGACTGCGAGATGGTTCACTTAGGTCTCGAAAAGACTTGTTCCTCTGCAAGACAGCAGGACGCGATAGTTGTGACCATATGAGCAAGTGAAGTCTGCGAGATGGTTCCCCGCGTGCTCACTAAAACAGCACCCACACAGGGCACGCTATCGTCCACTACGGAGTTGAAGTATCTCACGCAAGAGTGCGCCCACAGTGTAGTTCTCAGGAAGACGGATTAGGCCTTGATGGGGTGACTCGACTGCCTTACCAAACTGCTGCAGCGGGCATCGTCCATACCACCCAACACGTTTGTAGGCGACCCGCTTTCACGGCACCGTGTGGCAGGATGGTAGCGGGTTAGACTCTTGATCCAAAGTTCCCCGGTTCAAATCTCCGTGGTGGTAATTTTTTTTACAATCTATTCTTTATGTAAAACTCCCATTTCGGGTGAAAGTCCTTTTAAATATTTTAAATGAAACGTTAAAGGTGTTGAAGGTTATTTTTGTTTTTTTTTAAATTTATAATAAATAAAACTCCTTTCCATGAAAAGTACTTTATATTTTAAATAGAAACGTTAAAGTTTTTTGTATTTTTTTTTTGTTCATGGGTGATAACAATTAATTAAATTCTTCTCGGGTCTTTATTTTTTTAATAGAAACGTAAAAGGGTTTTTGAAGTTTTTTTTTGTTGTTGGATGAATAATCAAACTTCTTTTCAAATGAAAGTCCTTTATATTTCAAATAGAAACGTTAAATGTTTTGTAGGGTTTTTGTGTATTTTTCACGTCAGCTATATTGCATAATATTTTATTACTTTTATTATTATTTTTTTTATTTATTATATTTTACTTTTAAAATAATAGTTAGTAATTATTTAATTCCTTATTGAGTGCACAGCAAAATGGGTTACTCCAACTACGTGGGCGCGCCAACTACTTTTTTCGACCTATTTTGGTCAAACCCCTCAAGGCCTAACGAACGACTATAGTTCTCTCAAATACGTGTGGGCTTACTGGAAGAGTTGAACTTCACTTCGATACAACATATTGTGGCTTTGAAACATCATGGGCAAAATCGCCCTAGCCTGTTAATTGTTCTATCTTATTGTTAATCCGATAAGAAATCAATTCGCAAACTATTTCTACAATTAATTTTTATAAAATTAAAAAAAATAGCAGCCAAGCCTGTCAAAATTATTCTTAATTAGAGAAATCACTCCAAATATATTATGCAACAGACACGTGTTGCACAACTAAAAAAAAATCAACAATGAAATTAAATCTCTTTAGCTGAATTATTAGTGCTCTGCACTAGGTGTCAGCAATAGTAAGGGGATGCGCTATTAAAACACACGCATGCACACCCCCCACAAAGAAGGTAAGGAGAGAGCTTTGATTTTATGTCAATCGGGCATCGTTTTTTTGCTAGTGCTGGGGAAAGAAATCATTATTTTGATAGGGTAACGGTATGTGAAATTGTTTTCGATAACGATATTTGGACTCTAGATCGAAATATCGAAATGAAAATAAATCAAAAGAAATAACAAATTATTGTTAAAAACGCGAAAATCTGAAATGAGGGAAGAACAATTTTTGGTACTGTAAATGTGTTCGGCTTAATTTTAATGCTGTATATTTATAAGTAATTAAAATGACTTTATTTACTTTCGATGTGTGTGCGTAGTTATCGCAAGGTGCCTCGTAGCCTATAGAAAATTCAACATGACTAACAAATGGTGGAGGTGCCGGGTCATTAAACGCGGGTGTGAGAACGTAAAAACGTTAAGCGTTTTTGGTTATACCATTTCAATTCTTTTTAGACACATTTTTATGAGCAGGTCTACTCTTTTGATACATTTTCGACTATTGATTAACCTTTTTTAATTGATAGCTTTTTGCACAAATAATTGAAAATAGAATTACGATATCGAAAATACGATCGACAAGTAGAGATACGTGAAAATAGCGTTTTGTGAATAGATGATACAAAGCGCTATATTTTCAATTAAAAATATGGTTTTCCAGTCTTATTTGATTTTATTTATCATAGAACCTATAATTTGTTTATACACATTTTTATTCAGATGATATTAATTAAACATTGGTGACATAATTTTAAAGTAGAAATATGAAAAAACTTCATACACAAGATTTTGAAAGTGGACCAAAAATAGAAGCTACAAAACGCTATAAAATTACACTTGAAAATGCTATATATACACGTAAATAAACCCAATTTTGTAGGATACCCGCTGTACGGTATCCACATTAGATTTAAACCAGTGTGACCCTCTTCGGGTCACTTACTAGATATTTCGGATAGAACAGTGTTGTGAAGGGATGTCCGAGGGCTATTTAAGAGGACTTAATCGCTTGCATTCGTATTAACGACTGAGGAAACCCTCGGAAAAACCTTCAGTTAGGATTGCCGGTCTCGACGGGATTCGAACCCGGGACATCCCGAATCAGAGTCGCGCGCTTAGCGCTCGAGCCAACACTGTCGGCCATGCCCTATTGGGGATTGAATCCATGCTCCATAGTTCCTATAAACTTCAGGCCTGCACTAATTTGCACAACGCAACGAAAAACTTGATCAATTAACAAATATAAGAAAATAGTAAAACATCTAATTTGACAATAAAAAGGAGAATATATATTAATGTACATTATTATGTGCTAATGTATTTATATATTTTTTGTCATGTTTCATTTTTATTTAAACATTTATTTTATTCAACCTTCAGTTTGAAAAAGGCTCTTGGAAAGAGTTGAAAGTTTTGTATTAAATTTAATAATAATGTTTGGTACAAATATTTTTCCATTTGTGATCCATTATAATAATATAAAAATGATCATACAACATATAACAAAGTATTGTCTTCCATGCTAGAATTGTATTTGTATTCTAAGTCGGTTAGGTGTTTAAATGTCTTGAAAGATTCAGGTGTCTATTGTAGCCAAGTCTACAGACAGAATCCAATGTAAAGTCAGGAAATTTGACCACACACCTCAAGGAATTCCATTGAGATTTAGTAAAACAAATTGGTTAACCGACATCGAATGTGATTTAATTCAACAGATTCGTCTAAATATCCCACACTGTCTATAAAACCGACATCAATGCATTGCGCGTGTAAACTTGTAAAATACCGTTAAAATGTAGAACAATCGTTAAAGAACGTGTAATTCTATGAAACAAAACGTGCTTAACCAAACCACTTCTTTTTTAAGAGTTCTTTAAAGATGTTGTTATTACTCTAAATGTACACCCAGCTGTTCAAGAATTCGCATTGTCTACATTCTTAGTAGATTGGGTACGAGACCGGAACGAAACTAAATTGATCGTAAATTATACTCGATTTCATCAAAACCCCACCATTTTAATCTTTGCGTACATGAATGAAAGTACATGATCTAAATTCGCAATGCGTTAAGGTATTTGAGCGGATTTGGTTTGAGATGAGGTAGAAAGAGAAGAAAATACTACTTGTGCTATTTGTTTTCAATCACGCATCGCCAACAATAGATGAGAAATCGGGTCTGTGTTCGTGGATGGTCAGAGACAATCAGTGCATTTCTCACTGCTAGACAGTGGATTAACTGCACGATTGAAGTAGCACTAAACTATCTTTTTGTCAAATGATGATACCGCACTTATAAATTGGTTTATTAATGCAATTCATAGAATTAATAAAGCTGGAGTAATTTTGATCCACAAAATCAAAACGTACCATATCAAATGTTTGTATTATTGTATATTATGTCTGCCACTTTTAGGAAGATGAAAGTTTTGCGAAATTAAAACTATTTTTCCTAGGTTCAATTGAAATTAATAAAACATACGAGTGTGGAAAAGTATTCTTATAAAATTACTTCCAAAAATAATTATTCGCAACATACCTATTTTGGGGCGTATAAAACAACCCCATATAATGTTGTTATTGTTATTGTTACTTTTACACCACATTGTAGTAATACGATTTAACTGGTTTAATAATACAATTAAATCAAGTGAATTTATTTTTTATAACGATTAAAACACATACTTGTCATTTTGAAACATATTATTTATTAATATTTAATACAATTCAGAAGTTAAATATTTCCATTCCAACCGGGAAATTTAAAAATAAATTTATTATTCCCAACCTATGCACTAAGACGACGTTGTTCCAACAGAACTATTACCATGTTTGCAATATCTTTAGTTCAACATGTGAATATTAACAATTTATTCATTTTTAAAAGAGAACATATTATTTATTTAGAAACTGACACTTCTTTGATTGGTCCTGTATGTTAAAAGTTATAACGACTACCCCCTAGATATTTCAGCAAGCCACGTAGTCAACGCAAAAGTTCTAGCTGTGGAATTAAATGTTAGTCTCTGAACCAACGCCGTCGACGCCAAGGCCATCTATAGGTGAATATAATGCCCAGCCAACGTACAGGATTTACTATGAGGGTCACTTGACTATTCGTTATCCGAAAATTATATCATCAGATGACCAACAGATAATAGCAGAATTAATGCACTCGTTAATGAACGTATGAGACCGCAAAGATTAACAGTAAAAAGTGCAATGAAATTTGAAATTCGTTCCACATCAGTAAAAATGTATTCTACATAGGACAATAAGATCACGCTGTAGTCATGATAAGATGGGACGGTGGTGCGGCAGAATACTAATGATATCAAACTGTATCCATGATCCACGCACACAAAAAACTTGTCAAAATACAGCCAAACCTTACACACTCAAAAGAAATGACTCAATGAGATATAAAACATCTTGCAGTGCCTTATCGCGCCGGTCCTTTCCGCCACATGTTCCTATCTGGTAAAAATTTTACTGAAGCTTGTTGTTTCCAAAGAAAGCGAAGTAATTAAACTTAAATCTTATCTAATGAATTTGAACAAAATATAAATGAAACAAAAACTGTACACCCTCAAAATATCAGTGCGGGAAAATATTACAACTTTGCTAGAAACACTTTATAAAAATAAATATATGATGCTAGCTGATACGATTACCCAAATAAAACATAATATTATGTGAATTTATTTCATAACACGATTAATACATCCTTGGGTTAAGATTTTTCTCTGTTAATAGCCTCCTGCCTTTAACTGTAAGGCGCGATAAATTACAAATGCATACATATTATAATGAACTTAATTGGAACTTTAAACCCACAATTATCATTAGATTTTCAGTACTAAATAAAAATAAAAATTGGTGAAAATAACATTAAAAATTAATGAAACATTTCTGGAAAAATGCCATACTCATGAGAGTAAGTGAGACATTGTGAAAACAACAACAATTGCTTATTTGCATTGTGACTGCTTAATCACCAGACTTAATATTATGTGAATACAAGCTATAAAGCTTCTCAAAGTATAACAGTGTAATTGGTAATTAAAACCTTAAGGCTATTCGACCGCGTTTTTCTATTTTCCAAAATATGCTTCCAAATATTGTTAATGGTTTTGAAACTTGGCTATTTTAGAAAATCAAAAATATTTTTTTTTAATTTTTCTGATCCGGTACACTGCCAATATAGCCACCTCAAAATAATTTCAAACTTCAATTCGCCAAGGCACACCATTCAACGTATGGTGTTGTGTTTTTGTGACATTAATTTTCAACTTGTTTTTGGATGAGCGTAGCGAGCGTAGCGAGCGAAGCGAAGATTCCATTTCACTACACTGGAGAAAAAAATCCGGATTTTTTTTTTTTTTTTTTTTCTGTATTTTGTGTGTTTGTCAGCACGATTCCGGCTAAACCGATACTCCAATTGCAATGAAAATTTCTGGAGACCTTTAAAATCTCTAAACTTAGAGCTGCCACGTTTTTGAGCGCAATCGAAAAATTATTTCTCATGAAAAAAGCAATTTTACGATTTTGTTTCGATTTTTTTTTTTTATTTCTTCGACTTATAACACCTACATTCTTTATCCGATTTTAATGAGTTTTTCACAGAACCACAATTTTATGAATTAAGATATCCGTGTGAAATTTGAGCGCAATTGAAAAATTATTTTTTATGAAAATCACAATTTTACGGTTTTTTTTCTTTTTTAAAACAATTCTTTGACATATAACACCTACATGCTTTAACTGATTGTAATATTTTTTTCACAGAACCTTGATTTTATGAATTAATATATTCGTGTGAAATTTGAGCGCAATCAAATAATTATTTTTTATGAAAATCGCAATTTTACGATTTTTTTATTTTTTAAATTACGATTAATTAAAAAAATTAAAAATTAAAGTTTATTTTTTATTTTATTTAAATTAATTTAAAAAAAATCTTCAACTTAGCAATGATTTTTTCACAGAACAACAGAAAATCCGCATAACACATGGCAGCTCAATGCACCAATTACGCTCATCCAACAACGCGGCGGGACTTAAGCGTTGTCCTAGTTTATAGGCTGACAAAGAATTTTTTTACAATTGTCTTTACTGCGAATTTTTCCGTTTGGCGGTACAAATCGGTACAAAATACCGCCAAACGAAAAAAATCGCAGGAAAGACAATTGTTAAAAATAATCTTTTTTCTCTCAGTCAGCCTATTAATCCTGTCAAATAAGATCTTATATTGACGTTTAGAGGAAAAAATTGCGATGTCGCTGAATTTTTGCAGAGACCTTCCTTGTATAATACTTATCAACATACTAAAACTCCCCTACAATCGGACTTGAGCTTCGGCCGCCATATTGGAAAATGGCGGGCAAAACGTATTTGTTATCGAATAACTCCAAATTGGTTGAAGATAGACAAAATGTCTCGATCACAAAAATATTCCCCATTCTATTCCCTACAAAAAAGGAGTCTTCTATAGTTTTGTTAGGGGCAAAGGTTACGTCACAAAATCGAGGTTTATATGTTGCTTATTGGAGTACCAGCTAATTTCCTAATTTTCACGCCCAGCATCAAACAATGACCGGTGAATCCGTAAGAAATCGATTTAAATACAAACAAACTTTTGTACAGGGTTCATAAAAGCTTCCATTAGTATTTTAAAAAATCAGGTCTTCAAAATCGGATTTTGCATTTACCCGGAATATGGGTTTTTCCATTGTTGGCATTTCCTCAAAAATGCCTTTTTTGACTGTCCATTATTTAGCACTAAATAGCATTGGATGAAAAATTCTTTCTACGCACATTGAAATGACTTAAATAATGATCCGATTACAACCAAAGTTTAAATCCAATATGGCTGCTAATTCCTTATATCCACAATATGAATACAGTTTTCGTGCTGTTTTACACTCTTTTTGTTACAACATTCACTTTGATGTTGTGGATATAAGGAATTAGCAGCCATATTGGATTTAAACTTTGGTTGTAATCGGATCATTATTTAAGTCATTTCAATGTGCGTAGAAAGAATTTTTCCTCCAATGCTATTTAGTGCTTAATAATGGACAGTCAAATATGGCATTTTTGAGGAAATGCCAACCATGGAAAAACCCAAATTCCAGGTAAATGCAAAATCCGATTTCGCAGACCTGATTTTTTAAAATACTGATGGAAGCTTTCATGAACCCCGTACAAAAGTCCTTTTGTATTTAAATCGATTTCTTACGGATTTACCGGGCATTGTTTTATGCTGGCCGTGAAAATTAGGAAATTAGCTGGTACTCCAATAAGCAACATATAAACCGCGATTTTGTGACGTAACCTTTGCCCCTACCAAAACTATAGAAGAATCTTTTTTTGTAGGGAATGGAAAGGGGAACAGTTTTGCCATTGAGACATTTTGTCTATCTCCTACCAATTTGGAGTTATTCGATAACCAACACTTTTTGGCCGCCATTTTCCAATATGGTGGCCGAAGCTCCAGTCCGATTGTAGGGGAGTTTTAGTATGTTGATTAGTATTATATAAGGAAGGTATCTGCAAAAATTCAGCGACATCGCAATTATTTCCTCCAAAAATTCTTATTTGACAGGATTATATAGAAAACAAGGTGAAAATTAAAGTCACAAAAACACAACACCCTACGTTGAATGGTGTGCCTTGGCGAATTGAAGTTGAAAATTATTTTGAGGTGGCATTATTGGCCGTGTACCGGATCAGAAAAATTTGAAAAAAATATTTTGATTTTCTAAAATAGCCAGGTTTCAAAGCCAATCACTATATTTTGACTTGGTAGCATATTTTAGAAAATAGAAAAACGCGGTCAAATAGCCTTAAGGTGCCACTGCTTTAGTAACCCACCCGACGCCGGAGTTAACACCTACGCCAGACGAACGTCACTCCCTCTCCCCCCCCCCCCCCTCCCCCAATGTATTGGGTACTCATTGATTTGTTGAGAGGTGTCTTGAGAACGTGACGCAAACTATCTAGATGTGATGCCATGTGTGCGTTTGTCTACAACGCAACCGCTCGACAGTTGTAACACACACGGCCGAGGGAATCACACCCTACATTCCTCACTGTCCAAATAAAGATTTACCAATTTGCTGCAAGAGACACGCGAGATAAAGACGAGTGAGCGAAGCGAATCAGGATTTATGTTCCCCTAAATTCCGCTGAGTAAACCTTGCAACCTTTATTCGTATTTCGTACCGGCTATATGTTTTCCATAGTATTGTCACGGTTGATATAGACTAAACTGCGTTATATGCATTTCAAAACATGTTTAATATTTTTGGATGAGCGTAGCGAGCGTAGCGAGCGAAGCGAAGATTCCATTTCACTACACTGGAGAAAAAAATCCGGAATGTTTTTTTTTTTCTTTTTTTTTTCTGTATTTTTGTGTGTCTGTTAACACGATTCCGGCTAAACCGATACTCCAATTGCGATGAAATTTTATGGAGGCCTTCGAAATCTCTGAACGAAGAACTGCCACGTTTTTGAGCGCAATCGAAAAATTATTTCTCATGAAAATCGCAATTTTACGATTTTTTTCGATTTTTAAAAAAATTCTTCAGCTTATAACACCTACATGCTTTGTCCGATTTTAATGATTTTTTGACAGAACCTTAATTTTATGACTTAGGTATTCGTGTGAAAATTGAGCGCAATCAAAAAACTATTTCTCATGAAAATCGAAATTTTACGTTTTTTTCTTTTTTAAAACAATTCTTTGACTTATAACACCTACATGCTTTATCCTATTGTAATAATTTTTTCACAGAACCTTAATTTTATAAATTCATATATTTGTGTAAAATTTGTGCGCAATCAAATAATTATTTCTTATGAAAATTTCAATATACGATTTTTTTCCTTTTTTTAAATTACAATTAATTAAAAAAATTAAAATTTAGTTAATTTTTCATTTAATTTAATTTAATTTTTAAAAAAATCTTCAACTTAGTAATGATTTTTTCACAGAACAACAGAAAATCCGCATAACACATGGCAGCTCAATGCACCAATTACGCTCATCCAACAACGCGGCGGGACTTAAGCGTTTTCCTAGTTTTAAATACAATCCGTAAACTACAAAATCTTATCCGACCAGGGGATTGAACCCAGGTCTCCCACAATCCGAGTATAAGGGCGCCTTAGCCAACTAGACTAGGGAAACGATAAAGTCGTTGATAGACGAGTGAGTGAGCCATGTGTTGAATACCCGGTATCGTTCTCCACACTGGGCTAGATCTAGCCTTAGGTATAGAGGAGGAAAGGAGATGTTCCCGGGTACTCAACACATGGCTCACTCACTCGTCTATCAACGACTTTGGCGTTTTCTTAGTATTTTTACAAGTGGCTTCGGCGATATAGAGACGCTGTAGCGCCATGCGTAAAAGTATTGTCACAACGTCACTTTTGTTCCTGTTATAATTGTATACTTAATATACGTATGATTTCCTTGTCAAACCCTGAAGTTAAAATAAAAATAAAAGAAATTAAACCGACAAATCAATAATATTCGTACGACAACGCAAACTATTAATCGGTGATTTAGAAAACATTATTGAGATTTAAGGATAACGTAATTGCATTAAACTAGGGAAACGCCAAAGTCGTTGTTAAACGAGTCAGTGAGCCATGTGTTGAGTACCCGGTTACATTACTTTTCTTCCCCCTACCTTAGGCCTCCCTAGCCTATCATAGGCTAGAGAGGCGCATTATGACCTTACAGTTGACGCGCCCGTCCCCGTATACCAACTAAACTTTAAAAAACTAACTACTAGTAACTTAACTACTAACTAACAAATACGAGTTTTGTACCGTTTGACAAAAAAAATCGTACACCAACAGCTGTTATTTTCAGAAAACTATTTTAGCTATAGTCAAGTTATAGCTAGGGGTGTTTAGAAACTAAATCCAGAAAACCGATTCTCAAAATTCAATTTCGAACTAGTCTAGTATATAACACTTTTGTCCAAAAATCTATATATATAATTTACAAAAGTGAGGTTATAAAAATTCACAATTTTTTTTCTGTTTTTTTAAAGGCCTTCTTTCATTCAGCAAACTTTTCAGACATGTTTCTTCACTTTTCAAATTATCGGCCAGAGGTAGAACAATAGCCTTAATGTAACTTTTTAACTTTTTGAACGATTTTGCCACAAAACTAATGGCATTAAATCGAGAACGAAGCTTGTGGATGGTCAAAATTTCAACTCGATCCGAGCCTCCGTTCGAACGTTATGGCGAAACTACAAACAAACAAACAAAAAAACAAAACAAAACAAAACAAAAAACAAAAAAACAAAAAACAAAAACAAAACAAACAAACAAAAAAAAACAAAACCAGTGACTAATTTTTCCGGCAGAGTCAAATGGAAACGGTCGCTTCGCTCGCCTAATAATAAATAATTGGATGAGCGTAGCGAGCGTAGCGAGCGAAGCGAAGATTCCATTTCACTACACTGGAGAAAAAAATCCGGAATGTTTTTTTTTTTTCTTTTTTTTTTTTTTTCTGTATTTTTGTGTGTCTGTTAACACGATTCCGGCTAAACCGATACTCCAATTGCGATGAAATTTTATGGAGGCCTTCGAAATCTCTGAACGAAGAACTGCCACGTTTTTGAGCGCAATCGAAAAATTATTTCTCATCAAAATCGCAATTTTACGATTTTTTTCGATTTTTAAAAAAATTCTTCAGCTTATAACACCTACATGCTTTGTCCGATTTTAATGATTTTTTCACAGAACCTTAATTTTATGAACTTAGGTATTTGTGTGAAAATTGAGCGCAATCAAAAAACTATTTCTCATGAAAATCGAAATTTTACGTTTTTTTTCTTTTTTAAAACAATTCTTTGACTTATAACACCTACATGCTTTATCCTATTGTAATAATTTTTTCACAGAACCTTAATTTTATAATTATATATTTGTGTAAAATTTAAGTTAATTTTTCATTTAATTTAATTTAATTTTTAAAAAAATCTTCAACTTAGTAATGATTTTTTCACAGAACAACAGAAAATCCGCATAACACATGGCAGCTCAATGCACCAATTACGCTCATCCAACAACGCGGCGGGACTTAAGCGTTTTCCTAGTAAATTAAATTATATTTAGAGTCTACCCACTCAGTTATACACCTGATTTTCAGTGGGGGACAGTAAATCAAAGCGACCAAGCCAACCCTGTTGGCCCCGACGCAATCGACGAGTGAGCGATAACCAACCAAAGATCGATATTTGTAATAGGAAATATAGCAATCAGTGGTATAGACAGTGCGAACACCCGCGGATCAACGCCAGAATGAACAAGGCCGATTCAGAACAACTCTGAATTTATTATGTATTAGTCCAAATCAGAAGTTAAAAAACTTCTGACTTCGGCGGGAATCGAACCCTGGACCTTCTGCATTGGAAGCAGATATGCTAACCACAAGACCAACGAGCATCTTCCTATGTCAATTACCAGGTTTAAATAAATCGAAAACATAATGTTCTTTTGTGACCTGAGTTGACCTCTTTAGATGTATGTTTTATGTCCTCATGTGATAATTTCACATTTGAAGCAGATGTGTGTAGAAAAATCTATTCGATGAACTCGTAAAAAAAAATTTACGGTTATCGCAAGTAAATTACTCCTTCACTTTTCAACCAAAATTATTGCAACTTTACTGGCTATTCCATCACACAAGTGATAACCATCTTGCGTATAATTAATGATATAGGTGACTATTTTCTGTCTAAAATAAATAAATTGATCGTGACACGCTCAAACATTGCGCCCCAAAAATCACACTCCAAATATGTTATTAAAATTCGTATTGTCCCAAATACAAACATCAGGTGAATTAGTATAATGCCAATTTATAGTCAAAGGATCAAGGTAGAAATTTTTGTAAGTAACATTGTGCTAATGGAAAATTGCTATAACTAACAATGATTAATTCAACTATTGGGGCGAACAGATTATGATACATTTACGATTATCTAAAGCAACATTTTGACATTTCGTATAAGCAGATTTCACTGCAAATTTACATACTTATACTTTACAACAGAAAAAACCAGCATGCAAAACGTCGTTGTAGTATGTTTCAATCTTCTACATGTCAAAAAAAGAAAATCTCGACAAGATCAAAACGTGCTCCAAAACATAATTTGATTGGACACCCCAGATAAACTATTGAATTTAACAAATTGTTTTTTGGCACTATACACAACTGTTTGAACATGATTTATCGCATTCACCCTGCATTTTGGAATAATTTGGCAATATCATCGTCAAGTTTGGCAAAACGTATACACAAATATTTCGATTTCGTATTCTGAATATTCTCTGTCACACGTGGATTCGCAACTAATAACGTCAGGAAAATTTATCTAATAGTATTCTATTAAAAAACAATCGAGTCAAGTCGTATTTGAGTTTCGTTGTGATAACGCAAAATTGATAACGGACTTTTGATGAAAAACTATCGCAATGTGTAAAATGTCAACATTTTACTGCTGACTAAACATGCATTTAGTAACACTTACGCCCCTCAAAAAAGTATGAAATTTTAAGGAGTGATGCAGTGTTCTTTTAGACTCATGACTGTAAAGTTTAGTTTACATTGGTTATTATCTTCTACCTCAAATAAATGCATAGGTCTTGACGCGCTCTAAATGTACACGGGTACATACATCTATAAGCTTTGGTGCAAACCTATCAGGACGCTATGTTGCGCCCTAAAAAGGGCCAAACTCATCTTCCATTCCACATTTGCGCATTCTTAATTGATACACGTAAAGTGCCCCTAACATCCTTAAAAAGCTTGGAAAAATAGAGTTTGCACCTTTTAATTTAAACGTTATAGTTCATCCAAATTCTATTTATCAATTAATTTAAAATTATTTCTAAATTCTATTTTGCCAAGCTTTTCAAGGATGTTGTTACGGAGCACTGTATGTTTATGAATTAAGAATGCGCAAATGTGTAAGGGAGAGCAGAGCTTGGCCTCATTTTTATATCTCATTACTTTTGAGTGTGCAAGGTTTGTCTGTATTTTTACAAGTTTTATGTATGCGTGGGATCTTATTACTTTTTCAAGTGCTACTGCAAATTATTTTTGTCAAAATAGAATAAGAATAATTTTAATAAAGTCGTATTAATTGCTTTAGTAATACAAATTGACAAATCGTGTTAAAGATCTCGTGCCACAAAGAATTGATTTTGTATGAATTGTAGATGATTTGTGTCAAGTTTCTATAGATACTTGTTGATTATGTACCATTAAAAGGCTAATATTAAAACCTTTATTTGAATGCATTCCAGTTATCTTTTTCAACTTTTTCTTTCAAAAGGCACTACATCACTATGTAAAAAATAAGAATGTTGTAGCCCTATTCGTTTGGTCAGAATCGCTGGCCAATTAAAACTGACGAATTAGCCAGTAGTAGCCAGTAGCCCGTAGAAGTAGCAGTAGTAGCTAACATCCTTAAAGTGATGTTGAGCATGTTTCAATTAATTTTTTCACCTAGAGGGAATGTAAGTACCCCAACCAAATTTGGCGTGTGTTGCCAGGTACCTAAATGCCCCTGATTTTGATAGTTTTTAAGTTCACATCACGTTTTATGATGGCTGGGTGACACCTCGAAATCACCCCAACTCTGCTAGCTGTATAAGGTGCCCGAGTGTGTAATGCACCGCGGCTTGGCTGCGGTGCCCTAACGGGAACCTTGATGAGATGAACGGTGGTCGGTCAGAATTATGATATCTATAGAGTTGTGGTGGTTGTGGTGATTATACAAGTTTATGTTTACATCGTCTTTACAGCGTCACCCTCTGCTAAACAATATCAGTTATCACATTATGAATAACAAAGATTTTCGTTGCTCTTCACGCACGTGTAAAGATCACTTGCATTCACATGAAGAAATCTGCAACAGAAGCGGTTTTGCAAACCTTTTTCTAAAAAAATTACGAGATTTTTGTACAGAAGTTATGGATAAAGAAGGAATTAGTGCTTACATAATAAAATTTGTATTCACCACGAATTAAGTCTGTGTGTTCACCAAAAACCAAAATCCAAAATATGCATAAAACAGAAGTTATAGAGTATGATCATTAATCACAGTCTTTTGAAAAGATCAAAATATATTTTTTTATTTTTTTAGAAGATGCATTATTCTTCTATTGCTACTTTTTTGAATGATTTTTGGTGCTAAGTTTTTCCAAAAGTATATTATTTGGATGGCTGAAATTTTTGTTGTAGCTTACACTCATCTTTGACTATAGAATGTGTCATTTTGAAATGTGTATCTTCAATACCTTAAATTTTACAGTGTATTATATTTTCCGATACTTTTGTGGTATTTGTACCGTCAAAAGAAAAAAAAGAAAGATTTTAAAATACGAAAGCTATACATTTCAAAATACCACATTCTATAGTCAAAGATGAGTGTAAACTACAATTTCAATATCAGCCATCCAAATGGTATACTTTTGGAAAAACTTAGCACCAAAAATCGTTCAAAAAACTAGCAATATAGGAAAAATGCATCGACCGAAAAATCCGAAAAATATTTTTTGATCTTTTCAAAAGGCTGTGATTAATGATCATCCTCTATAACTACGGTTTAATGTATATTTTGGATTTTGGTTTTTGGTGAACACACAGCCTTAAGTAAGATATTTATATGCATTTATTTATCCCTTAAAGGCTGCAGGGAAGAATATAATTTAACCACTATAGACGTCATATAATTATTATTTTAACTAGTTACCTAAAATACTTACCGATCTCTTCTATAAATGCGTAAACATATTTAATACCTGAAAAGTGAAAAGTAAGTAATCGATTAAAAAGTCTCATTGGTCTTATCTATGTCATGCCCAGGAATTTGATTTATTTTCTTGATGACTTTAGAGCAACATAGAAGGAGGGACTCTAAGGTTTATAATACATATACAGTTAGTATATTAAGAGATGAACTTAAGTTAATATTGATTTTTAAAATGTTTTTGCACATTTGTTTTAAGTTAATAGATACATTTATTTATTTAACGTCCATCATACTCGATTATAAAATTTGGATTTGATAACACCAGTGATTTAAGAACGTCAAGATTTACAATCGGATTGCTTCACGATTGAGGAAAGAATGAAATATAGCGTACTGGTAAATACATACAAAGTATTGAAAGGTATATATTCAGGTATTTTACCCAATATTTTTCAATTTGTTGATCGTGATAGAAAATCTATTCTAATATACTCATTGAAAGTTCCTAAATTAATTTCTGAATCATTAAGAAAGTCATTCTTGTACAGAGGAGTATCCTTTTGGAATTTGATATTAGAAGCCAGTTTACTGAGCTAGAAATAGTACAATTTAAAAGTAAAATTGAAGCAATGATAATGAATCGAAGAACAAAGAAGAATTGATTTTTACTATTTATTTGTGGGGCATTGTCTCTGTGTTGATGTAATGTTAATTTATCGTCATATGTTCTTATTTATGATTTTTCTGTTCTCTTTGTTTGTTCATTATTGCTTTGATTTTGATGTATTCAATGTATTTTCAATTGATATTTTTCTGCCTAGATTGTCTGGTTGCCGCCCACTGGTGGAACTTGCAACTTGAGTTAGGTGTCCTGTATCATTGCTGTGATCAGTTTTTGACTTGAACAATTTTAAATAATTATACATCTGATATAATTATATATTAGAGTCAAGATCTTTTGTACTAAATTGTTATCAAGATTTGAACACAAGAATGAAGGTTGAACACAAGAATGAAGATTCGCGTTCGGTGGTTTCTTCCGCGAAAGATTGATTACTCCCTGATTTGCTGTTCCTGATTTTTGGCAAACCTCATATTCGTTTGAGTGGGATCGTCTAATAAATCAGTTTTTTTCTTTTCGTTTTTCTTTTTTAATGTTTTTTTTCTTTTTCTTTTTTTTTTTCTTACTTTTTTTCCTTTCCTTTTTTCTTTTTTCTTTTCTTTTTGTTTTGTTTTGTTTTCTTTTTTCTTTTCTTTTCATTCCCCACCCTTTTTTATATTCGATTCATTCATAAATTGCATTTAATATCCTTTTTATTTGTTATCAAATTTGTTGAGTATTTTAATGCATTGTTGTAATATTACTATTTCAAATATTTACTTAAATGTAGTTCATTGTTGTGTCTGCATCTATGTAATTAGAATTATTTAGTTGTCCTCCTTTGTAAATCAGTTTTTATAACTGAATAGGATAGACGTTAAATAAATAAATAAATAAATAAATAAATAAAATAAAAATGATGAAACTTAATTAAATATACTTACAAAATGATAAACTTTAGGTACCTAATTTTGAAATGATAATGAGAATAATTACAAAAAACGTGCATTTTGCGATTGATCTACAACCAATAGCTGCGTGCACAACATGATATGTGATGCGGAATAGGAAAAGGGACCTTAGGGTTAAAAAGTTTTTTGCCTAGAAAAGAGCAAAACGTGATTAAATGTGTAAATTGCTGATTTTTTTTTGTTTAGCCTTTTACATAATTTTCACTTAATAATGGTAAATTATGCTTTGGAATTAAAATAATGCTATCCAAATACTGTTTTTTAATAATAATAATAAAAAAAAAAAATAGGCCTAATTTGTGTTTTTTTTTATAAAATTTGTGTTTTTTTGGTAGGATGGTGGGTAATTATTTAAAATTGTGTCTAAAATAAAAAAAGTTCCTTTAAATCGGTTAAAATTGATAGAAAATAGAAAAATACAAGGAAAAGTTCCTTTAAATTGGTCAAAATTGATAGAAAATAGCAAATAGATAGAAACTTTACACCTGTTTTTCTCGCAAAGTTGATTTTTAATCAAGTCAGACAGAAAAGTGCATAGCTCACTCAATTTTGAAGTTTTTTGTATAATTTTTTTTGCAAAATGATCAGCATCCTGTTCTTATTGTAAAAATATCAAAAAACATGTTTTGAAAATGTTAACCCTAAGGTCCTTTTTCCTATTCCGCATCACATATTATAAAATAATAAAAATTATTATTATTATTATTATTATTATTATTATTATTATTATTATTATTATTATTGTGTATGTATTCATTCACAATTTCAATCAACAATACAGAGGAAAGCGCATAACTCGGTACACAAATGCATGTAAATGAGCGCACGTTTCATAATACAAATATCTATATATTAATGACAGAACGCATAAATTATGCTGATAATGTCAAGCGTTGAAAGAGATACATTAAGTTAAGTGGTAGAAAGCTTCTGAGAGCAGTCGGCCGGTGGTAAAGAATACACTGCGGTTTCCAGGATTGTGGTGATTGCGCTTCCATTGGAACTTATATTTTTAAATTTATTTTTTGCACTCACGTAATCTGCTGGTATTGTAATGCACACAACAAAAAAGTGTTAAATAAAACCACCGTCATTTATGGAACGTGAAAACGACTTTATTGTAACAATTGCAACTTTGTTCCAATTGTTTCATCTGCTGGCCTACTCACAAGAGTAGTGGCTTTATAGTTATTTATTTATTTTCGTTTTAAAAAGAATAAATACAAATTTTTCGATTTTAGCTTGATAAAATATTGTGTGGATAATAAGTTATGGTTAATATAAACCACACATAAGAAGAATGTAAAAAATATACAGAAAAACGTTACCCAATCAAAAGCATTGAGATCTAAATGAAGGGCCAAGCTTTGTAACCTTCTACATTTTCACTCTCTTAATACACATATTAACTTTGTCCCGTGATTGATACTTTTAAAAACTTATCAAAATTTACTTTGCTTCAAGAAGTGTTTTAAATGTAAAAGTTCGTGAAAAATTATTTTGACAAACTTTGAGCACTTTTCACCAAGAAGAAATTTTCATACCCCAACTAAATTTGGCATGTGTCGTGAGGTACCTAAATCCCCCCGATTAAGACAGTTTTCAAGTTAATATTACGTTTCATGACTGCTAGGTGACAACTTCGAAATCGCCTTAACTCCGATTGCTGTGTATAAGGTGCCTGAGTGTGTTAGCGCACCGTAGCTTGACTGCGGTGCCCTGACGGGCACCTACATAAAAAAATATTTAAATGTGCAACATAATTTTGAGAGACTGTCGTCATTAATTTCGAAAGCAAGGAAAATAAATAACCGACAATCAACTTCACTAATGTCTTCAGTCACTAATGCATGCACAAAATTTATATTTATGGGAAACCGTCACGTGACGTCATAGATAGTAGTCACGTGGCCGCGAATCGTACTGATGGACAAGCATCCTCATTTCACAAGTTGACGCCTGCAGAACGGCGCAACAAATATCACGCGCTAACTTTTATTCTATAATAGCGATTATCACGATTTTTTTACACAGCTAGCTTGTTATAATAATGTACGCATTATAAATGTCAAAATTATCAACGACTATAAGTCTTCAAAACTTAAATTGACAAAAAACTACTGATCGGATTTCGACAAGAATTCTTTCATCTAACTATTCTACAAGAAATAAATTAACTTTCTAGAAAGAAAAAGCACTGGACGAAAATTTACAGCATAGCGTGCAGTTTTTCACGGCTCATCCGCACATCAAAAGTGCGTATTTGAGATGAAAACACAACAATATCCATCAATTTTATTTAATACAATTATACCTACGGGAGTGTTTCCCGATTAACCAAATTGAGAAATATCCTTCATATTACCCTGTGCTGTAAAATTTCGTTCAGTGCACTTTCTATCTAAAAAGTTAATTTATTTCTTGTCTTAACAGTCCGAAGCATATTTTGAAAGAGGTATTGTCGAAATCTGATCACTAGATTTTTTGTCAATTGAAGTTGTAAAATTTAATTTCATAAAAAAAAAAGTAAAAGCCTTAAATTTTATTTCAAAACGTTTATCGATATGACACGTTAACGGCTGTCTAAAAATTCAAAAAATCTCTATTAGAAGGAATGATATGTTTGCTAAATATTATTCCTCTTAAGTTTTATCCTAATAATGAATAGAATAAAAGTTGGAGCGTGATAAGATTTGCGCCGTACAGCAGGCGTCAACTTGCGAAACAAGGGTTGCTTGTCGAAGCGGAGAATACCCGGCATGCTCCTAGATGCGTGACGTCGTTGCAAGTACCCTATACTTTACTCACTCACTCGCACAATCATACACATGCATTAATGTTTATATTAATTTTATAGCCATCTTTATAATTTTTTAAATAATTCTCTATTGTATTAGTTATTTTAATGGAAAATTCCACATGTGGGACATGTGTCCTGGGTAATTATGAACAATTCCGTAACGTGCGATACGATTTTTGTATAATTTATATGATCGTTATTTTAAATTTCAACACTTATTATTCAGTACACTACCTCAAAGCTCGCCGCATCTAAAACGGTATGAATCAAAACAAATTTCAAAGTAATGCTTCTCATCCCTGATGTCTGTGAACTCGTTTTATTTAATTACATTGTGAACTCATAAAGTTTAACAACTGTTATACAAGTGGCCTATATTTTCAACGTGTGTCAAACACATTATATATAATAAACCTGTATATATTCAGTAACACTTTGGTTCATCATCTATGAGTTTTAAATATTAAAGAAGTTTAATTAACTCTTAATTGGCTTTCGCCTAAAATAAACATAAACCATCCACAGAGTGTGCACAGTATTCTAAGATACATTACATGGATGTGTTTTGTTAAGCATAAGACGCAAGAGGCATTGCCAGTTCAATAACCCTAATTGCATCATTGTGACATGCAAGTTGTGAAGTACAGACAAACATAGGACAGGAGTTTAGCTATGGAATTTATTAACAAACATAGGACAGGAGTTTAGCTATGGAATTTATTAAAAGTCATATTCTTTTTTATGGGAAGGTAAACCCTTTTTGTGTCAACATAATAAAAAAATCGTAAAATATACAAAGACAGGCAAGGTTATTTGACGAACGAAGACCTTCTCTGATATTAATACTTTAGTTAAACTTCGAAATCATTTAATTTAGGTCTATACATTCATGTGTTTTAATGCAATCAAGTTCATTTTCTCATACTCCCGAAATATTTTTGTTATAATTAAAAATTAAACGCTAAATGTGGAATTTGAAAACATTTTCACCAATTGAAATTTGAAAATCTCGTTTTGGTGGAGGTGCCGGGTGTTTATTTGTAAATTTTGAGTGAAGCCAGCCCCGCCCCTCTGAGGACCAGGGTCATCAAAATAAATAAAACGCATGCTAATCAGAGGTCTTGTTCATCGACACCACAACAATATTAATGAAGGCTAGAACAAGGAGGAAAAATTGTGAAAAAATGTAGGGGTGGGTTCGATTCCCACCATAGGCAAAAATTTTTTAACTTCTGAATAGGACTCAAGTTCATCAGTTTTTGGCTTCGGAATTCGAAAACGGTGACTTTGGAGCACTCCTAGCAACGAGGCAGAAAATAAATTATAATGATGTTCCAAATTAGTTTCGTTGATTCTGGCACTTGTCTGCGGGTAAAATCGTGTCCATCTTGATTGTCGTCGATGGTGTCGGCGCCTACAGGGTTGGCTTGGTCGTCTTTAAATTTAATTGCTCCCACTGAAAATTAGTTCTCTGACTAAATGGGTAGACTCTAAATATTAATATATTTATTTATAACGGTAAGCTTTGCTCCCTATTATGGGTACTCCCGTACATGTGCGTATTAACAATGATAAAAAGTTTCCCAATTTAAAAAAAATAAAAAAAATGAAACTAGCATTTAGTATCAAACTAGTTTCGAACAAAACCGACACAATTGAAAAACTCCATGCCATAGTAGTAGCACATTACTTTGGGATCACATGGCAAATAAGGGGTTTAGTTTTGTGTGTGTACATGTAAGCTTGCCCACTCGTTCGCCCACGACAATTATTTGCAATTTTGCTTTTATTGCAATGTAATAAAGAAAATTCGTTCCACTCTCACAAAAGAAGATAATAAAATTCAAAATAAATCTCTCAATACGAATACTTTAATTGTTGTTAAGTTAATGTGAAGTAGTTATTTTCCACTCGTTGCTTGTCCGTCATACCTCGCTCTCACAACACAACAATCATTCGCCGGTACGATGACCAATCGCAGCGTCACCATTGTTCATTTTGGACTAGTTTGAGCGGATCACAAGAGAAGATTTGCTCGAAGAGTTCGGAAAATCAGACTGCAGCAAAAACTCACTGGCTTTTGAGGTCTCAACAGTCGGTAATTCGATTCTGTTCGAAAGAAAATAAACATTAGTAACCATCTTCGCTCTAGAGGAGCAACGTCATTCTGCAACCTGATTCAGTCCTCGCAATACCGCTCGCTACGCGCACTGGACACGTGCTCACCGGCGGAATAATATTCTCTACACGCGTGCGTGTGCACATTACTTGAAATATCTACAAGTGAAAAGTAAACAGCATAGAAAATAATTAATTTATTGCTGTAATTAAAGTTTTGTTTGACTATTCCAATATAAGCTTCTAAGCCTAAGGACTAATCATATGCAATCGTGTGTTTACTATCATGTGTGCTACAGTTAGCTGCCATACTGTAAGGTGTATTGCATTTATGTTTTTACTTCATTTTAGTAATAACTCACAAGTATCTGCGAAAATGAGCATAACAAGTACAACAATAAGACCTACTCATAAAAGTGATAATGGTTCTGTTATTTTGCAAAGTACTTTAATAAATTGTAATGGAAGAATGGAAAAGGTTCGTGAAAATAGTGTTGACTAAGTTTCGATGACTTACAAGAAAATGTGATGGATTTTCTTGGTCAAAGTAATGACAGCGAAGAAGATGGATTTATTGGTGACCAACAAACGAACTGCACTGATGTGGAAAACAGGAAGAAAAACAAAGGGATATTTGACCTGGGAGGTAAGATATGCACATTCATTCAGTTGATTTAGTCCCGTTTTCATAAAACTATTCTATCGTAATTACTATTATAGTAATTGGCATTCGCCTAAAATGAACATAAACTGTTCACAGTGTTCACAATATCATATATGGGTGCGTTTTGTTTGCATTATACGCCAGAAATATTGCCAGCTAGTTCATTGTGCAATAATAATATTATTATTGATAATGTATTACATATTCTGTGTCAATGTTATGCACATAAACATAAGTGAGTTATGTCACGTCCCTAAGAAGAACAAGAATAGTTATGTATATCCTATATTAATGGTTTTGATCAGAATATCTTGGACGAACTGATTGATAGTTATGGGTTTCTTTTATTGAGTTATGTTAGTAATGGGTGGAGAGATTATTCAAGTGCAATGTTTATATAAACTTCAATGTTATATATTTTCTGTTCAGTTATCTCCTTTCTTACTAAGATGAATACAATATACATACATTCCATACATCTTTGATGATTTCACAAAAATACTTTAATATCTGTGCTTGCTCCTTTCGCTGAGTTCGTTCGTCCAAATCTTTTTATTTATTTCCAAAAATAGTGTATGATTTAGTTGTATTCCTTTTATTTAGTATTGAGTATTTAGTATTGAGTTAAAAATCAAATGTACGTACATTTAAGCTATGATTGAATGATGAGCATAATGTATGAATATTGTACAACACAATCATTTTGAGTGCAAATTGATATGCAATGTGAATAGTATGTGTACTTCTAGCTTTCAATGAAGTTGATGATTTTATTTTCATGTTTTGTACAACTTCAGAAATAAATAAAAGTTATAAAAAATAATTATTCATAGATGGCGCCTGAACAGCTGGCGCCCAAGTCTCACACGTTTCGTAGTTTTTAAAAATGTCAGCTGTTTTATTAGTTTTCATTTCCATTAGCTGTTATCTAAAGTGTGTCGTGTTTGCCTAAGATAATTGTTTACATAAATACAACAGACTACGGTTGCACAGTCATCGACAACTCAATATTCGTAAGTAGCTTCACAATTGTTCATTCGTCATTACACGTTCCTAATCCCAACCTAAGTCTCTGAACAATTTTACTGGTGAGTTAATACAGTTGTACGAGATTTTAATTATTTATCTCCGTATTCGTTTATTAATTTTTATTTAATGCCCATTTAATTCAAACAATATACGATAACGATAATAATACTGAATAAGATGGTTAAAGAATTAAAGAGTAAATAACTGTATTACATTGCTATCCAGTTATTAAAACTGATTATCAAAGAAGGATAATCAATACAATTTAGTAGGTTAATGCAATTAATTAAAATTATTAAATAATAAACTTTTGTAATCAAAATCTGATAGTGTGCTGTGGTGCCTGAGAATTGCATACGAAAGTGACCAGGGCCGTAACTAGGGTACAAAAATTACCCTGGTATGATTGGGTAAAGTACATGACTTTGTATAATGGAATGTCTGGGGGTAGGCCCCCCAGTTAAAGCAGGTCAGGAATCTTTTAGATTCTTAGAGTGTGTTTGGAGTATTTTAACGAGTTTTAGGCGTGTTTTCTTTTTTATAACATTTTGTTAGTTGTGAATTACATTTACAATGGTATTAGCAATTCAAAATTGTCTACTCCAAATTTGTATTTACTCGGGTTGCCAGCCCCAAAACGCAAATTCTTAACAATTTCAGGATCAACGTGACTAATTCAACCGTAAAATACAATTTTCTTGATTTTCCAAGTTTTCACTTTCTTACACATACTTTAATACGCATAAAACTAGGAAATATTGTAAAGAAGACGATTGGTTTTGCTTGAGAATATCGAAGACATGCATGAATACCTCGCCTGGTCAGCGATACCGACGAGATTGACTCATTACCTATCATAGACTTTTTACCGACTCAGCTCCATACATTTAGGATGCAGCAGCAGCTACGTGTTTTTGTTGCAGATTAGAGTTATTTTCATACTTTATTAGTACTTTTTTGACGAGGTTAATTGTTTAAAATAATAGTTGCACTGTTTTGACATTCAATAATTGATGACAGCTACAATTTTATTTAATTATTTAATATAATATTCAAGGGAAAAATAATATTCTTTAAAGGAAAACCACAGCCACAGGTTATAAAATGTGAATTAAACGAAAAATAAATATATGTCATGTTGAAAGTAGAGTAGGTTCATCAAAACTATATATCATGTAACTTGCGCACACGAATGCCATGTAGCAAGTAGGCCTACAAGGAAATGAATATCAAATTTGGTTATAGAATATCACGCCTAATTGGATGAGCGTAGCGAGCGTAGCGAGCGAAGCGAAGATTCCATTTCACTACACTGGAGAAAAAAATCCGGAATGTTTTTTTTTTTTTTTCTTTTTTTTTTTTTTTTTTTTTTTTTTTTTGTTTTTTAACACGGTTTCGGCTAAACCGATACTCCGATTTCGATGAAATTTTTGGGGGGCTTCGAAATCTCTTAACTTAGAACTGCCCCGTTTTGAGCGCAATCGGGAAATTTTTTCTTATAAAAAACGCAATTTTACGATATTTTCGATTTTTTAAAAATTTCTTCGACTTATAACACCTACATGATTTATCCGATTTCAATGATTTTTGCAGAGAACCTTTATTTTATGAATTTAGATATTCTTGTGAAATTTGAGCGCAATCGAAAAATTATTTCTCATGAAAATCGAAATTTAACGGGTTTTTTCTTTTTTAAAACAATTCTTTGACTTATAACACCTACATGCTTTATCCTATTGTAATGATTTTTTCACAGAACCTTAATTTCATGAATTAATATACTCGTGTTAAATTTGGGCGCGATCGAATAATTATTTCTTATGAAAATTGCAATTTTACGATTTTTTTTTTTTTTTTAATTTTTAAAAAAAATTAAGTTAATTTTTTATTTTATTTAATTTAATTAAAAAAAATCTTCGACTCAGTAATAATTTTTTCACAGAACAACAGAAAACCCACGTAACACATGGCAGCTCAATGCACCAATTACGCTCATCCAACAACGCGGCGGGACTTAAGCGTTTTCCTAGTTATTTCAAATGTTGCAGTTGTTCGCAGCTGCACCTTGAACACCTACATGTTCAGCTAGGAATACATTACAAACAACATGCCCACTGGACACACCACATAAACTTTGTAGAAACGTGCGGGCTGAAGCACACGAAGAATTCAGTACACGCACTGTTTTATATTTTAGCACATAATAAACTAGACACATTTTAAAAGTTCACCTATTGTGTGTTGTGTTATGAAGATGCCAAGTCATACGGAACAGCAAACAGCCGGTGGCGTGGCACATCCTGCATGGTCACACTAACTAGGAGTCTGCCACGTGTTATGCCTAATACGTACTCGCAATAAGGTGTAATTTTCAGTCAGTGACCTTCAAGTCCAATAAGTGGTGGCAGGTGTAGAATTGATTAATGAATTTGTAAAGAAATGACTTCACCCAACAAGTATTTGGCTATTGTTCACGCTAGACGTTAGTCTTTTGAATATATTGTAGATGAAGACATCCAGCTGTGAATGCAACCTATTTTCCGCTAAGTTAGTATTAATATCATGGACAAGGAAAGTTATTATAACGATTTCTTAAAGCATCAACAACTTAGAAGTGATAAGTTACCAAAACAACTATAGTCATTCAATTTTAATTGTTATGTTCCGAAGAAAAAGTCGTATTTGATGAGTACATATTTTACCTTCGTGGCGTTCATCCGAATCCACTGTTTGGAACGTTTAGTATATTTTTTTATCATTTATTTTTACTTACACAAAACACAACAAAAACACGTATACCCTACATCATGTATTTCTATACAGCATTACGCGCACGGCGCAACAACGTAGTTTATGAAATGGCGAAATACTAGGATAGTTTTAATTACCATCTTATTTTAGCTACTAAAACTTGAGGTTCTACAGCCTTCACTTTTACACTTTTCCACAATCACTTTTTGGATGAGCGAAGCGAGCGAAGCGAAGATTCCATTCTACTTCACTGGAGAAAAAAATTCGGAATGTTTTTCTTTTTTTTCTTTCTTTTTTTTGGTATTTTTGTGTGTCTGTGAACACGATTCCGGCTAAACCGATACTCCGATTGCGATGAAATTTTATGGAGACCTTTGAAATCTCTGAACTTAGAACTGCACAGTAGGAAAAATCGATCAAAATACTTAATCTTCTTGAAAATCGCAATTTTACGATTTTTTCGTTTTTCTTTTTTGTTTTTGTTTGTATTTTGTGTGTTTGTTAACACGATTCCGGCTAAACCAATACTCCAATTGCGATGAAATTTTCTGGAGACCTTTTAAATCTTTGAACTTAGAACTGCCATCATTTTGAGCGATATCGAAAAATTATTTCTCATGAAAATCGCAATTTTATGATTTTTTTTCGTTTTTCTTGTTTTTTCCGTTTGTATTTTTGTGTGTTTGTTAACACGATTCCGGCTAAACCGATACTCCAATTGCGATGATATTTTCTGGAGACCTTCGAAATCTTTGAACTTAGACCTGCCACGTTTTTGGGTACAATCGAAGAAATATTTCTCATGAATATCGTACTTTTACGATTTTTTTCGATTTTTAGTGCGATATTTTCGTGACATTTGGGCCGATTCTGACCAAACGGGTGGGGCTACAACGTTCATATTTCACATGGACATTAAAGTAATGGTGATGTATTGCTTTTTGAAAGAAAAAGTTGAAAAAATAGCCAGAATCCATAGAAATAAAGGTTTTAATATGAGTTTTTTGAGGTTTATAATAACAATTAACAAGTAACAATAGAAACTTGACAACAATCACCTACAATGCATTCACAAAGCACTGGCAAAGGAAAAGTGGTCCCACGCAAACTAAAAACTTACAAAAACGCTCATCCATCAACGCGGCGGGACTTTAGCGTTTTCCTAGTGCTATTAACATTTTCAGCAAACTCTGTTACGATTTATACTCACAACAAATAATAAATTGAAAATAGGCTGAAAACATGTAGCATTTAATTTAACAACGAATTTTGCTCTTGAATTAATTTCTAATCGAATCATGTTTTGAATGTCAGGCTGTGAATGGATGGCAGTTATCAAGGTATAACAAATCTAGCCTCAATGTCCCACAAAATTCCGCTAGGAGATTGAGCAAACCTTGCAATCTTTCCTCGCACTTCGTACGAGCTGTGTTTTCCATAGTATTTTATGCATTTCAGAAGATGTTCTAGCAAAGACCGGCGTTTTCCTACTTTAGATTTAATATCAGTTCCTGTAAGTTTTAAACCAATACATTAGGGAGCTAAGCTCTGATATCAGCATCACTTTCTCTCCGCCCTGTACCGACCGACCATCTGTGCGTGTGTCGCGTGTCATGACATGGATCAAACACGACGTAGGATTGACACATGTTTGTGGTTGTAGGCATTGAACTTCAACAAGAATGATGCAGAATGTTTCAGGTGCCCTGGGGATAAAGGGAGAATGGTTAGCCATCTTCCCTAGAATGTTTGAACAGTCAAGACCCTTCACCTCTACCATGAACGAACGATAGATTAAGCAACGAACATTTGTATTTACACTAGGAAGCTTCGCAAACGCTTTTTCAGGCGCATTGTTGGATGAGCGTAATTTTGTTTTATACGAAAAAAGCGTACAATTGCGATTTTCATGAGAAATTATTTTTAAATTGCGCTCAAAATTCACACCAATATATTAATTCATAAAATTAAGATTCTGTGAAAGCATCATTACAATCGGATAAAGCATGTAGGTGTTATAAGTCGAAGATTTTTTTTAAAATCGAAAACAATCGTAAAATTGCGATTTTAATGAGGAATAATTTTTCGATTGCGCTCAAAAAACGTGGTAATTCTAAGTTTAGAGATTTCTAAGGTCTCCAGAAAATTTCATAGCAATTGGAGTATCAGTTTAGCCGGAATCGTGTAAACAAACAGAAAAAAATACAAAAAAAGAAAAAAACATTCCGGATTTTTTTCTCCATTGTAGTGAAATGGAATCTTCGCTCTACTCGCTACGCTCACTCAAATAGTTGGGAGACCCTGGAATTTCTTTACCTATTTTCTCCACAACGATACTCAAATACTTCTGTTTTTAATTAATATAATAGCGAAATACGGATAATAATCGCGGTTTTCTGCTAGATGAGAGCAAAATAGGAAACTTGTTTCAATGATTTTTTTGTTTACAAGAGATAAATTATGCAATTAATGTGACATTAAATTCAACATGTCTCTTTTTACGTAGTTATAGCGCCAAGACAATTAAAATTATGATGATTATCAAATACGCCCAGCTTACTTAAATTAAGTTAACGTTTTCGATGGCTCAAATATTCGTGTATGTATTATATGTGTTCCTTTAAATAAATAAATAAATAAATAAATTTTATTTTTTGAGTCTGCCCACTCAGTTATATAACTGATTTTCAGTGGGGGACTTAAATCAAAGCGACCAAGCCAACCCTGCAAAGGCCCGACGCAATCGACGAGTGAGCGATAACCAACCAAAGATCGATATTTTTAATAGGAAATAAGCAATCAGGGTATGGACGTGCGAAACCCGCGAATCAACGCCAGAATCAAAAAGGCCGATTTAGAAACAAATCTGAAATTTATTATTGGTTCGTTGCTAGGGCGGTTGACGTACTCGACAGCTTTTTCTGTAAATCATCTTAATTTTGTTTTGTAATTTGGCCAAGTGGTTTGGTCAAAATATGCTGATTACCAAGAAGGGGTGTAATTTTGGAATTCCTATTTTTGCGCGTTTGAGTGTATATATATGCACAGTTTCAAGACACGATGTCAAAAAGGGCCATTTCGGATTGGTACTATGCTCTAGTATCTATGTGGAACAAAAAAGAAACATGCTAAAGCTGATTTAAAAAATTTACCCAACAGCCAATTTTCGCAAATTTCTGTTTCAAAATAGTAATTGTAAAATTGCAGTTACAAGATATAAAAATTTTAAACGGTCATTTAAGTGTAGTTTTAGGCTATACGCGTTTCCAAGCAAAGATAGATGGCAGCACTAAAACGCAACATGTCGACCGATCAGTGATAGAGGCGAGCTGCTTACGGCGGGCGCTGTATATTCAGTTGGCTTCAACTTGATTTTGTTACATTTCTGATCATTTGCGAAAACATTGTTGATTATGTCACATCGTCCGCGTATTTTATTAGTAAAATTCGTAAGTTTGGGGATCGGCTTTGTTAATAACGGGAATTTAATGGCATTTTAAATTACAACAAATAATTGAGATTATTGATGATATGAGCTCGAAAAGAACAAACCACACTGTTAAACTATTAAATACAGAAACAAGTGTATAAAAAAAATGTTGAATGATGAAGATCGATGATATTTTGCAAGAAATGTTGCCAATACTAATAATTTCAATAATTTACTTGATATCCAAAATCAAAAGAGATTCTAGCAAATTATAGCCTACACTTGTTTTGCACTTTTTCTACTTCGTTTTACAATGTAAACGAAATCGGAGTAGGGCTATATATATTTATCTACTATAGGCCTACACTTAGGACTACCGGTTTTTTAAATATAAATTTTATTAAAAGGAGGCCTATTGAATAGCTGATGGCCTATTTTTATTATTGTTTTGTATGTCAATAATGGCATGACGCGTCATTCTGCAGACAGCTTTTAAATCTTGTAGGTCATATCATTATACTTATTCTATAGTTATAATATAAATCGTATTTATTATGATAGTATGTAAAATATTATGTATTAATTAATATTGGTAATGAACAATGACGGTAAATGGTATATGTAGGCCTACATTAATTATATAAGGTAGAAAAGGAGTTGGGACTTGTGCATAAGCGCTAATACAATTAATATTATATTTGTTATTGTTTTGTTATTGTTATTATGAGTATGACTTTATTTATATTAAATTATCATAACAAAACGAAAGAAGTATATCTCAATTAAAAGTGCCATAAGAAGCGAGCGATACTGTATGTGTGTGTTTACTATGAGTTGTGAACATTCTTGACTGTTTGAATTTGATTTAGTATTTATATCGTACCCTGTTAGCTTATATTTGGTATATAGCCTATAAATACCAATGATTTATTATGATATTATAATAGAGAATTGTAATATGGATACAAATGCCATCCTTGGTGTCTCATGGTGCATGGGGCGCAGGTCTGAATATACATAGTAATATTATTCTGGTGGACATGGTCTCTATCCCGCATATTGGAGAGCTATTTTATCATTTTGGTGCACCCCATGCTTTTGATAATCATCAATTAACAACATTTGGGAGAGCAACGACAATGTACCTGTGATTGTACATATTTAAGTGACAAACACGGAATGACATGTGTTCTTCAGGTAAGCACATAGCGCGCTTCTCCGACTATCACTGATCGGACAGTTGCATTTTTCGCCACCAGGTAGCAACCCCTTTGCTTGGAAACGCGTATAGATTATGTGGTAAAAAATAATGTTTTGGGGTGATAGCCCCTTAGTTGTTTTCAAAGATCTCCAAGAGTTACATTAATGGGTTTATTATTATTTTTGGATGAGCGAAGCGAAGAGTTTAATTTCACTGACCCCTTAACAAATTTAGCTCCAATGTTTTTTTCTGTCTGATTGTTCGCTCTCTACCGGGCAAACGATATATGCGATCTTGATGAAAATTGGAGAGGACCTTCGAAATTTCTAAATTAGACGCCACGTTTTTCGGTACAATCGAAGAAATATTTCTATGAATATTACTTTTTACGATCTTTTATCCAATTTTGGAAAGCGAGCGAAGACTCAAAGTTCACTGACCCCCAAAAAATTTTGCTTGGGTGTTTTTTTGTTTTTTGTTTTTTTTCTGTTCTTTGTTCGCTCTCTACCGGGCAAACGGCATATCCGATCTTGATGAAAATTGGAGTGGACCTCAAATCTTGAACTTAGAGGTGTATTTTTTTGGGTACAATCGAAGAAATATTTCTCGTGAATATCGTACTTTTACGATTTTTTTCGATATTTTGTGCGAAATTTTCGTGCCATTTGGTCCAATTCTGACCAAACGGGTGGGGGTAAAACGTTCATATTATACATGGGCATTAAGGTTATGGTGATTATACATTTTGAAAGAAAAGTTGAAAAGTTAGCCAGAATCTATAAAATAAAGCTTTTAATATAGTTTTTTGTTTTTTGTGCTGATTATTTTCGTGCCATTTTGGGCCATTGTGACCAAACGGGTAGGGCTACAACGTTCATATTATCCATGGACATTAAGTTATGTAAGTAGTACTTTTTGAAAGAAAAGTTGAAAAGTTAGCAGATACCATAGAAATTAAACTTTTTATAAGTTTTTTACGGTAAATAAAATCAATTGACAAGTAACAATAGAACTTGACATCAATCACCTACAATCGTAGGCAGCAAAACAAGCACTTCAAATTAAAGAATCCCCACGCAAACTAAATCTTAAAAAAGCTCATCCATCAACGCGGCGGGACTTTAGCGTTACCATATTATCGTGATATTTTGGCCGATTCTGACCAAACGGGTGGGAATACAACGTTCATATTTCACATGGACATTAAGGTAATGGTGTTAAATGGTTAAATGGTGTTGTAAAGGTAATGGTAGTAATGCACAAGGCAATAAGCCTTGTGAAAGAAAAAGTTGAAAAAGTAAGGCAGACTCCATAGAAATAAAGGTTTTAATATGAGTTTTTTTTAGGTGTACAATAACAATTAACAAGTAACAATAGAAACTTGACAACAATCACCTACAATGCGTTCAAAAGCACTTGAAAAAGTAAAGAGATTCCACGCAAACTAAAAACTTACAAAAAAGCTCATCCATCAACACGACAAAAAAAGCGTTCGCGAAGCGGCCTAGTCCTCCCGAAACCGAGTCTCATGCATTCGTAACTTATGAGCTATCTCTATTGGGTCTAATTATTAGTAGTTGGAGAGTATTACAGTGTGGCGTGAAATGTAACTGCTCATGCCTTGTCATGAAGTCAAGTCCAGTTACACTTGGCCGAAGAAAGGCAGGCAACGCGATCTAGAGGCAGAACGCTACACTACATAGTGCGAGGTGTCATTGTGGCAACAATAGAGGGGGCTAAGATTCAATCGCAACTTCACTCGAGGTGTCAGAGGATAATTGGATGAGCGAAGCGAAGACTTCAATTTCACTTACGTTATACCCCAAGAAAAATAGATCGGGTGTTTAGTTTTTTGTTTTTTGTTTCTGTTTCTGTCTGTTTGTTTGCGCTCTACCGGGCAAACAGCATATGCGATCTTGATTAATTTGGAGGGGACCTTCGATAATCTCTGAACTTAGACCTGCCACGTTTTTGGGTACAATCTAAGTAATATTTCTCATGAACATCGTACTTTTAGGATTTATTTTTATTTTTAATGCGATATTTTCGTGACATTTGGGCCGATTCTGACCAGGGTGGGGCTACAACGTTCATATTTCACATGACATTAAGGTATTGTGATGTATTGTCTTTTGAAAGAAAAAGTTGCAAAAGTTAGCCAGAATCCATTGAAATAATATTTTTAAATATGAGGTTTTTTAGGTGGATAATAATTAACAAGTAACTGTAGAAACTTGACAACAATCACCTACAATGCGTTCAAAAAGCAAATGTTCGGGCCTACAGATATATTTTACATTCTTTTAATAGCAAAATTTTATACTTCTTTATAAAAATTATCCTAATTTAACAAAAATTATTTTGCAATGGGGCTTGAAAAAGTAAAGAGATCCCACGCATTCTAAAAACTTACAAAAAAGCTCATCCATCAACGCGGCTAAAAAAAACGTTTGCGAAGCTGCCTAGTATTATATGGGACTTTATTTATAATAAGATGCTTTGAATAATTGGCCTTCGAAGCAAAAATGAAGGTATATTATTTAATGGTAACACGTTAAACGTAACGTAAAAACGTAATTGGTAACTGAAAATCAGTTATATAACTGAGTGGGTAGACTCTAAATACAATTTATTAATATTATTTATATAAAATTGATTTGTATATATGTATAAGCCGTTTTTATTTTGGTGGAAGTTATATAGTTAAGCACACTTACTTGAATAGGTTCGGCGGGTGTAATTGAAGGTTCTGTCTAATATACATCATATATGACACTTTGTGCGTCCCTAGCCCAACAATCTATTAAACTGCTTTTTATATCTAATTTAAGCGTGTTCTAACTTTGGGACAGATTAAGGCTAGAGCCAACATGACCGAAAATCCGCTTGACAAATTGAAATCAACAAAATAAGCAATGCTATGTTTCAGTAAACTTTGGTCTAGCCGCATCATGGTTTCATCTCACTATATATCTTATTGTAATCACTCTCAATCTTATGCAAGCAAACTGACAAAATATAGAAAAAAAAAAAATGTGGTTTAAACTACTTTTAATATGCCGATCATGGTGGGTTCTCATCACATCTTCGCATCTTCTCATCAACTTATCTTCTTATGCAAACGCTAACTTGTGATTCCTACAGATTTTTATTAAACCTTAAAATTTTATGTAAATCGAGTTTACTTTCATCCGCTCTAAATTGTTGGTTAAAATATTTTCATATGCCTATTTTGTGAATGCTTATTCGTATTGTTTAATGTTTTTAGTGAGGTATTTCTAATCAGTTATTTCCTTCTTCTTGTTCATGTTGTTTTTGCATCAATTAACAAATGATCGTGCTCTTTCAGGTCGAAACAAGGTGGCGAACATCTTCAAGCTGGTCCGAGGCATCTTTAAGAAGCACATGGGCACTCTACTGGTCGCCTACAAGCTCAAGTTCTTCACCCTCTTCCCCCTGCTCGTGGCTGCGATGATAGTCATAGTGAAGGCTTCAGGCTTGGCTGGGTTCTTCTTTGCCCTGTTCATAGGCTCAGTGGCCGTCAAGTCTCTCCACCACTGACACCACTGACACCACTGACACCACTGACACCACTGACACCACTGACACCACTGACACCACTGACACCACTGACACACTGACACCACTGACACCACTGACACCACTGACACCACTGACACCACTGACACCACTGACACCACTGACACCACTGACACCACTGACACCACTGAACAATAACTGACATCACTGACACCACTGACGCCATTGACGCCACTGAACACGCATATTTTTAGACAATTGATGTGGAAAGTGAGGGTTTGCCACCATGATGTAACGATGAAAAAAACTTTGAACTTGAAGAATACAGCCAAAGATGAATAGATGAAGATAGTTTAAACTAAAGTGAACGTCAGTGAATTTGCCCCTTATATTACCACCACCTTTCTTGCACATGCGAAGCGTTACACACATACGCCACTCTTAAACCTCCAATTGAATTTGATTGGCTTGAATAGAAATAAATCTATCCATAAATTTACGTTAGAGCATTTGGTGAAACACAAAATTTTACAAAATTGAAAAAGAATTGATTTATCTGTATTCAAGCAAGAATTTAATTAGGGTTTTAGATCTCGCAAAATATTTGGCAAAAAAATTTACAAGATATACTTATCCATTTTCACTCTGCCTGTGAGAAAGATGGTTTGGTAATGATGGGGGAAGGGGGTTAATTACCAATTACTCTTTCGTTGTAATCTACTAAAGAATTAGTAACATATGTAACTTGGTGGTTTAGCAGTGTGTACACCCACGGCCAAGAGTGAATAAAGGCAAAGAACATTGTGTATATAGTGCAAACTAAATGGAAGGACGGCTGCGATCAAGATATCTTGAAAAAGTCACCTTCATTTATATCCAATATGACTGCTGTTGATTTGTGACTTGTCTTTGTGAGCAATATATTTATTTATAGCTTGAACCTAGGTAATAAAAAGTATGTAGCCTATAAGTGAATTGGAGTTGTCAGTATAATTATGATTACTGCTCAACAAAGCTTGATTTTCGCCATCAGTGTAAATATAAACTCTTGTATATTCAACTACAATATACCAAACTGTAAAATATACGTAGTCGCGTAGGTTTCGCCGAAGAAATTGAAAATACTAACATATCAGATAGGTCAAAGTGCAATAGTATAGAATAGTTATTATTTACTTATGTTTAGGAGTAATGATTTGTGTATTCATATTAGTGTATTTATTTGCAACAATAAAGTGATATTTCGTATATGTGCGGATACTTCAAGGACTGCATATACATAGCCATAAAACATTGCTTACTGAACGAAATAAGAAGTTGTCAATTTTGTTTTATGAAAGCCTCCTTAATAAACCAATCACTAAAACGATAATATATGTTTGTATTTATGTTTTTATTTTATTTTTTATTTTTCCAAACCACTATCATGTACGAACGATAATAGCACGTGGGACAAAAACATAGTACATGGTAGTTAGAATACAACAAAATAATAACAAATACAGAAACAAAATATGCTACTACAGTCGAGACAAAAAAGCATTGTACTTACAAAAAGTCGTTTGTTGTACATAATTATTTACCATTTTGTTATTGTTATAGCACTATTAAGACGTTTTAATACATGAAATATGAAGTTTCAAATCATTTTTTGGATGAGCGTAGCGAGCCTAGCGAGCGAAGCGAAGATTCCATTTCACTACACTAAAGAAAAAAATCCGGAATGTTTTTTTTTTTTTTTTTCTGTATTTTTGTGTCTGTTAACATGATTCCGGTGAAACCGATACTCCAATTGCAATGAAATTTTATGGAGGCCTTTGAAATCTCTGAACCAAGAGCTGCCACGTTTTTGAGCGCAATCGAAAAATTATTTCTCATGAAAATCGCAATTTTATGATTTTTTTCAATATTTTAAAAATTTCTTCAGCTTATAACACCTACATGCTTTATCTGATTTTAATGATTTTTTCACAGAACCTTAATTTTATGAATTTGGGTATTCCTGTGAAATTTGAGCGCAATCAAAAAACTATTTCTCATGAAAATCAAATTTTTTTTTTTTAAAAACAATTATTTGACTTATAACACCTACATGCTTAACCCTATTGTAATGATTTTTTCACAGAACCTTAATTTTATAAATTAATATATTCGTGTAAACATTTAATTTCAAATTACGATTTTTTCCTTTTTTTAAATTACGATTTATTAAAAAAAAATCAAATCTTAGGTAATTTTTTGTTTAATTTAATTTAATTTAAAAAAAATCTTCAACTTAGCAATGATTTTTTTACAGAACAACAGAAAATCCACATAACATATGACAGCTCAATGCACCAATTACGCTCATCCAACATCGCGGCGGGACTTAAGTGTTTTCCTAGTAATACAAATGGAGGAATTATAACTTTCAAGCATACATTGAATATTTGGCAATGGGTTAACCAAAGGGTAATTATTTGAAGAATAACCTTCGAGAGTTAGAAATTGTTTGCAAGTAATAATGTTTACTTAATTTATTTCCTAAATATGCATAACAAATGATTTCTACATACGGTCCTGGATATCAGAAAATAGTTACATCCTATGCATGTACTATTTCATTCCCTAATTGTTCTTTAAAAAAACAACACATTTACTCGTACAATAAATAAGTATTACTATTATTTACTTTGACCCAAGAGTAAAGTTTCCACTATATTTTCCGGTATCTGACCCATCTCTAGTTCAGGTGCGTTATCACGATTCGTAAATATAACCCTCACTGTTAATGAAATCGGAAGTGAAGCTTAATATAATGTATGTATTTTTAATTAAAGAAACTGACTTGCGTTAGTTACACCTTGTCTCCTTCCTTCCACAAAACAAAAATAACATCATAATTATAAACTCTAATTCCAGCTATTTGAGAGAATCTGACTCGCAAAAAATAAAAGTAATATTTATAGTTAGTTAGACGAGGGAGCGGAGCGACTGAGCATCCATTTAAGAAAATCGGCGCCTATTCTGTGATTCTGTGGGTCTGTTGGTATGTGTGTGTGCGTGTGTACATCGAAAATCAGCCGAATAGCTGAACAGATTGCAGAGAACTGTTGACAAAATCAGGTAGATTAATTGCGATTTAGACCTACAGTAAATAAAAAACAGTTTTTTTTTTTAAATATCGATAGCATTTGTTTAAATTTTTCATATGTAAAAAAGGCCACAGCCTGCGATACAATCAATTATGAAAGTCGCTATCAGTTTAAATACCTCTCAAAGTCGGTGACTTTTTATTTGGTTTTGTTGTAGATATGTCATTCTCTAAAGATGCCAATATTCTTGTTAAATTCATCAACTAATTAATAATGCTTAACATGGTGAGAGAATACACATTTCTTACTTTCGATAATGATTTCTAGAAACTTTACCAATCATTATCGCACGTAGATGATTTCATTCGGGGTGTGCAGCCTTTTGTGTAGCTGGGCCACGCTTACTTCGCCCCCTTGTCGTCTGGAATATGTCTGCTGCCAACAAGAAACAGCGCAATAACGCAGTGTAACGCAGTGTAACGCAGTGTAACGCAGTGTAACGCAGTGTAACGCAGTGTAACGCAGTGTAACGCAGTGTAACGCAGTGTAACGCAGTGTAAAGGTGTAATTAAAATCGTAGCCTAGACCACCTACTTTATTCTAGCCTACGCCTGGAATTCTAGATAATATAGGTGTACGCTTTACGTAGGCCTCAGCCGTATGGTCGGGCATTAGGCAAAGAGCATGGCTCTGCTAATCGTAAAAGACGAGAAAAGAGACGAAGTCCACATCTCGCAAACATCAGCTGGTAAGTATAAAAGAGAAGTATAAAATATTACTCCCCGAATAGATGCGACCTCTGTCAGTCGTCGTCGGGGACCTCTACCCCTTCCCTGACGATCTCCTTGACGACGATGACCATGATAACACGAACGATGCCAAAGACGATGACGACCACGGCGTGAGAACCCCCCTTTTCTTTCACCTAGCCGTGGCTGGTTCTGACCAGCATATAGGATTTTCCTCCCTTTATCCCTTAGGCTAGAGTGCGCATTATAACCGAACGGTTGAAGCGCCCTGAAACCAAATAAACTAAACACTATTTTTCATAGGCCTAAATTGTCTTTAATTTTTTTATATGCCTACATCGACGCTGGATGCAATATCTATACTATAAGTCTAGCTCTAGGGGTCGTACACTAGCTGGCCGTTCAATTTAGCCTGGGGTGTATTTGTTGAACAAGGGTCTGTGACCAGAAATGTTTGTGCAATGATTATACTAGGGAAACACCAAAATCGTTGATAGACGAGTGAGTGAGCCATGTGTTGAGTACCCGGTATCATTCCCCATACCGGGCTAGATCCAGCCTTAGGTATAGAGGAGGAAAGGGGATGTTCCCGGGTACTCAACACATGGCTCACTCACTCGTTTATCAACGACTTTGGCGTATCCCTTGTATGGCCTTGGCCCAACTCAAATGCGCGCAAACAGGTGTTGATGATTTCTGCTGAACGGTTGGTAATATCATTACCAAATTTTGAATGAATAAAGTACTTTGATATTGATATCCGTAATTGGTTGCACAAAATAAGCCTTAAAGATCCATTGCGAGACATAAGTCCAAAATGTGAAAAATGGGAAATCCAAAACATGGATTACAATTTTGTAAATTCCCACCAAACCGTTTATCTTACGATAAAACCACATTAACCTGCGCGTTCACATTGATTTAAACGTTGATATCCATTATGCAAATTTGAGTTAAAAAAATCTGTACACTTGGAATAAATTCCCAAATTTGACCAAATTTGAGTAAATTTTGGTGATTTCACTAAATTTTAATTCAAATCAATGAATTAATTTAGGAATACGCATAATGGATAACATAGATTTATTCTTTGTGTGATTCTGTGTAATTTGATAATGGTGTTATAAACCATTTACCCGAAAAATCCAGAAAGCTGAGCGCTTAAACTCACCTCCGTTCTAGCCTCAGCATACCCTTTTAACTTAAATAGACGTTGAATTATTTCCAACGTCGATAAAACCATATAGTCCAGTTTAGAATCGAATTTCCGTTTGCATTTTGTTGAGACAGATTTTTTATGATTGATTGTTGTAGAGGGTCACTAGTAGATGAGAAATCACGAGTATATATTTTTTCTATGTTGGGTTCTTGGAGCCAAATTTGGATTTTGTGATTTTTATACTTTTGGCGATAACTTCTCGGAAATGGGTCTAAACGAAAAATTTCAAATTGCATTTTTCTTTGCGAATTCAATTGAAATCAGATAACATTAGTTAAATTTGTGTTCTTGTTGAAATGTACAGTCAGTACCAAAAATTCAGATACCATGTGTTTATTTTTACAACGTACGACCTGTACCGTCTTAGGAAAATTTTTGCGAATTAATCATTTGCGATCGTAATGTTTTAAATTGAAAAACGAATTAATTAAGTGGTTGCGGTTTTGTATCTTTTAAACTATGGTGAATAACGGAGGTTCAGGAATGGTTTTGATTTTGATCTCTGCGATTTTATGCTGTTAAATCGAGTTTGCCATGTTGTTTTAGAAGGTTGATATTGTTTCAAGAAGGCAGTGGGACTTTAGTAGATTAGAGTTATGGTTGAATTTTGGGTTGAATTAAAAACATATGTTGCACATTTTTACATGAATACTCAACTTAACACCTAGTAGGACTTAAATATTCCACTCCTAGGCTTGTGAGATGTGAGTTGTGTGGCAGATATGGGTCCCAGCAAACACAAGTAATCCCGCCCGTACATAAAACGTACGTTCAAGAACGTACGCGCACGTACGTTTTATGTACGTTTTCCCCCGTACATTTGCCGTAAGAATGTGTCACTTCCGCCCGTATGTATAACACACGTTTTTTTAAGGGTTTTTACAACACAACAGGGATGCACCTTAACCGCACGGAAAACACACGTTTTACGGCACTCAGAAATATTCCGCCCACACGGGAAACACACAAAAACACACGTTTTCGGCACTAATAAATATTTAGCCACCCACCTCGCTTGGGTCTGCAGGGAATAAATCCATGGCTCCATCTAGTATAGAATCTGAAAAGTATAAGTTAGCTATCCCATAAACAAATTACTAAAAATATTAAAAATTATTTTATTGACTTATGAAGTACAGTACTCACAATCAATTTAAGGGGCATTTCATTAGATAACTATGTCAGTTTATTCAATTTGGAAATATGCTTTAAATTAGATAAATTTTACTTCATCGTGTGTATTCGAACCTGGGCCATGTTTTCGCTCCTTCAACCTGGAATCTGAAAGCCAGTAAACAAAGACCGTTCGGCCACGGTGAATGATGACTGAGAAGAGTTAAACTAGCCTGTAGTTGGACGAGGCGCTCTCGTGTTTCGTCAAACCTATAGGCCCCTATTCGGTCTCGAATATGATTTAAAAGGGTTATAATTCTCCTAAATCAAAAAACGTTGTATCATAAGTTTAGAAGGAAATATAACAATTATATTGCTAACAGTTAAAGTTTGATGTAGATATATAATAAATTGAATTATACAGAACGGCAGAAGGCATTTATCAGTAGTAATTTGGTTGGAATCCTTAAATAGATACATATATCCTGTATAAAAAATACATTTTGTCAGGTGTATTGTGCTAATATGAAAATGGTTGCATGGTCAATATATGATGATTGATTTGAGTATGAAATTCACGCTAGCAGTGGTGCAGAAATCGTACGTTGCCCATACGTGCAACACACGTACTCAAATGAATTACCACACACCACAACACATCCCACTCGATACGTGCGTTTTACGAAACAGTTTACGTTTACATTGAGTACGTACGTGTCTGTGGGGGGATATGTGCTGTCAAGCAACGCATGAGCAGTGCAGTGCCTGAACGCACTTTTGCCCGCACGGTTAACACACCTAAATATAAGGGACAAATACATACGTTTTCTATTAAGTAAGTACGTACGATGCCTGTGTGGGATTATGTGCTGTCAAGCAACGCAAAAAGCATTTGCAGTGCCTGAACGCACGTTGCCCATACAATTCCATATGTTCCAAAATACATATATACACACTACACACGAATTACACAGTACTAGTGTGTTTTAACGTACATTTACCATACTTTTGGGAAACAGTCGTGTGTTTGCTGGGGTAGCTTATTAATAATGAACATCATTTCGTATTTTTCTGATGAATTAATGCAAACACTTTAAGCAGCTGTGTATACACATATTTTATTTAAATTTGCGTCGCGATTTTCTTTAACAGTTGCGTTGGTGGAATGACGTTTTTGGCCAAAATAGCCTATGTTATTGGCATTGATAACCGAATGTAGAATGATGTTTGAAACATGTATTAAGTAGATGCCTTTAAAGGGCCCATTGTACCGCCTCTGCAGATAGTTTGAAAGTCGAAGAAACATGCCCTGAAAAGTTTGCTGATGAAAGAGGGCCTTTAAAATAACAGAAAAAAAAAATTGTGAATTTTTTGGGTGGGACATAACCTCACTTTTGGAAATTTAATTTAGATTTTTGGACAAAAGTGTGAACTACAAGACTAGTACAAAATTAAATTTAGAGAATCGGTTTTTTGGACAAAGTTTCTAAACACCTTTAGCTACAACTTGACTATAGGTAAAATATTTTTCTGAAAATAACAGTTGGTGTACGAATGAACTTAGAACTGCCACGTTTTTAAGCGCAATCGAAAAATTATTTCCCATGAAAATCGCAATTTTACGATTTTTTTCGATTTTTAGAAAATTTCTTCGACTTTTAACACCTACATGCTTTATTTGATTTTAATTATTTTTTCACAGAACCTTGATTTTATAAAATTAAGTATTTCGTGTGAAATTTAAGCACAATCGAAAAATCGTTTTCTCGTGAAAATAAAAATTTTACGGGTTTTTTCTTTTTTAAAACAATTCTTTGACTTATAACACCTACATGCTTTATCCTATTGTAATGATTTTTTCACAGAACCTTAATTTTATAGATTAACATATTCGTGTGAAATTTAAGCGCAAGTGAATAATTATTTCTTATAAAAATCGCAATTTTACGATTTTTTTCTTTTTTTAAATTACGATTTATAAAATAAATTTTTTAAAAATCTTCAACTTTGTAATGATTGTTCCACAGAACAACAGAAAATCCGCATAACACATGGCTGCTCAATGCACCAATTACGCTCACCCAACCCAACGTGGCGTGACTTAAGCGTTTTCCTAGTGATACACATATTGACACCCACAACCCCCCATCCACAACTACAAAACAGTGATTAACCTTGCACTATCCAAAACACCTAATAATTACCTAAGTTAACACAGATACATCAACTCACACACCCCAATCATTCACACTCACAGAAACACCTCACATAAGCTATGCGGGGCCCTGGTACAAGTCTAGTTTTGGTCTAGCTTTAGCTTAATTTTAGTTATTGTATTTACTATGTATATTATATTGCATATATATTATATTGCACTTGTGGGACCTGAGTCCCGTGTCAATAAATACTTAATTAAAAATTTCAAAAAAATTCACCTATAATCTAGAACATAATACTTCACTCACATGACCGTTGAAAAAACTATATCTTGTAACTGTGATTTTCCTTTTTTTTAATTCTGAAATTTGTAAAATTTTGCATTTGGTGAATTTCTTAAATCGGCTTCAACATGCTTATTTTTTGTTTTACATAGATAATATAGCATTGTCTGCATATTTACCAATCTAAAAATTGGCATTTGGAAAATTATTTTTTTGAAAATGTGCACAAATATAAACTCAAACACCCCCCAAAAAACACATTTTCTTGGTAATCAGCATATGTTGATTAAAACACAAACCACTTGCTCAAATTACATTAACAAACGTAGATGGTTTACGAAACAGGTTGTCGAGTACGTCAATGATATCCAATTTTTTTGGACCAAAATCCTCTGGTCACGGGGCAAAAAATCCGTTCCCATGTTATTTCTTTTTGGGTTTTTTTGTCCGATGGGACTAGCTCGAAAATTTCCCAGGTTTAGCAACTTTTTTCGGGTAAGAATGGACACAATAGTTTTTCTGTCACTTTGTAGGTTCATAACTAGTTCCCTATATTACATTTTTTTTAGTTTAGCGGGTGAATACCCATTGTTTAAAATAAAACTTTTTTTAGTGCCCATGCAATTTTGTTGTTAACCAAAATTAAACATAGCTTCTTCTTTAACACTATTTTGGAAATTTTAAATCTTGTACATGGTACTTTCATTTTTATAAGAATTGACTAACCATAGAGACACATTTAATGGTATCTATTTAAATACATGTTTCAAAACATCATTCTACTTTTCGTATCAATGCCAATTACATGGCTATTATGGCTATTTTGGCCGAAACGCTCATCCACCAACGAAACTTTTTGAGAGAAATCGCGACGCAACTAAGAAATAATATGTGTTTATACACTGCTAAAAGTGTTTGCATTAATTCATCAGAATAATACGAAATGAGTTCATTATTATAATGTACCCATATCTGCCACAAAATCTCACATCTCACAAGCCTGGGATGGAATTTTTAAAGTCGTACTAGGTGTTTAGTTGAGTATTCATGTAAAAATGTGCAAAATATTTTTTTTAAATTTTAAACCACGATTCAACCATTAAGTTACTCTAATCTACTAAAGTCCCACTGCCTTCTTGTAACAATATCAACCTTCTAAAACAACATTGCAAACTCGTTTTTAAAAAGCATAAAATCGCAGAGATCAAAATCAAAACCATTCCTGAACCTCCGTTATTCACCATAGTTTAAAAGTAAAAAAACCGCAAACCACTTAATTAATTCGTTTTTCAATTTAAAACATTACGATCGCAAATGATTAATTCGCAAAAATTTTCCTAAGACGGTACAGGTCGTACTTTGTAAAAATTAACACATGGTATCTGAATTTTTGGTACTGACTGTACATTTCAACAAAAACATAAATTTAACTAATGTTATCTGATTTCAATTGAATTCGCAAAGAAAAATGCAATTTTAAACTTTTCGTTTAGACTCATTACCGAGAAGTTATCGCCAAAAGTATAAAAATCACAAAATCCAAATTTGGCTCCAAGAACCCAACATAGAAAAAATATATACTCGCGATTTCTCATCTACTAGTGACCCTCTACAACAATCAATCATAAAAAATCTGTCTCAACAAAATGCAAACGGAAATTCGAATCTAAACTGGACTAATATGTATGTTTATGTGTGTATGGTACATGTATGGGCTGCAGAGGGCAGAAATTGTTGCCCTATATCGGCCTTCCCGCCCAAGGGGCGGGAAAATATCAATAAATACAATACACAGGTTAACCTCAATACAATGTGAACTACCCCATGTGTTTTCATGTTTGGATTTCGTTTCTTCGAAACACTGATTTACAACGTTGACATACTTCGTCCTAGGTTACGTTATGTTGTTGACAATTGCCAAACCCAAGTTATAGCTTCAACACGTTTTCGCAATTTATTATGGTTTTCATAAACCATGGAAATTCCTGCTAAGTTGGCTTAGAAACACAAGTATAGACAGGACCGTGCGTGCGTGTGTTATACGAGTTGGGAGCTTTAATAAGGGAGAAGAGCTAAATTTTGCATAGCTGCCATATTTCGTAGAACCACCTTCACCATGTCACGTTCATCCATTGCTATATTCGTTCAAGGACTCTTCTACGTCTTAGTTTAGTTTTATTAGCTGGCTCAAAGTGCATAATAATATATAAGTCAAAGAGTGGTTTTCGATGAAGACTTTTTTTGCCTAACGTCTCTAGACTATGAATGGTAATAGACAACGTTGAAGGAGGTTAACAAATATCCATGCCTTATGGGATTCGAAACCACGTCTTCGTAGAGCCATACTCTTCGGTGGACGGAGAAAGTGGTTTGTGCATTTTCAAAGTTGGTTATTGTAACTCATTACTTTAAAAGACAATGAACTTGACATTTACTAGTTACTTTTATACACTAAGCAAAATGATAGCAACATAACGTTAATCAATGTGGCTGGTCTATGTATTTGGAATATTGATTGATATATTGTGTAAGTTATATTGTGTATATTGTGAGAATAGCATGACAAGATTAGCACACAAGAGAAGTAAAAGTTAAAACTTTCGATTTTCGATCAATTCTTGGCATTGGGAACTCAAAATTTCCTCATTTTACGCGGCTTCAAATTTCTCAGACAATTTTAGTCACATCTGTTTTTAATTTTACATAATTGTTTTAAAAATGAATTATATTAAAAATCTGATATGATATTAGCGTAGGCGTATAAAGATGTCCTTCATTATCAATTCTGCCAAGTTTTATTTATATGTAATGATATAGGGCCTATGGTTGCAAGACAAGGTTTCCACGAATATCAAACCACTCCTCCCTTTATAATAGAGAAGTTATAGTTATAATGGTCTCAATTTCTCTTTCATAATTATTTTCATGCAATCACAATGAGCTTACAAATCAATTCAATCAAAGCCCTCGCACGTACTTTGAGGCAAGAACTAAGAAACATTAACAGGAGATATTGGCAGGAATTTGGCGGATTCCAAACCCTCATATTAGTGTACACTGGATACTGGCCTCAACCAGACTCAGAAACTAACCGCTACCTAAAACTAGTAAAGTATTTCCCCTACGCAGGATTATCTGGGTGTATATTAACAGCAAGCATTGTATTATATGACATCGCATCCAAGGTGAATGATTACATACTGTTTGCGGTAGGATTATCACTTTTAATTGTTCTTACAAAAGCTACAATTGCAGCAACTTTTGGGTATGTTCAAGATAATGATTTAGTTAAAATTTTTCACTCAAGGTAAGATATGTTTCAATATATTGTTTACTCAAAGGAGAGAGAAATCTTCTGTCGTAGTCGGAACAGAGCAGAGAAGTACACTATGGTCGTGAGCGCCGTGTTCTTCACTTTAGGACTGGTGTCATGTATAAATCCACTCTTAGAAGAAGGCAGACGATATCCCATGGACGTCAATCTAACTCTACAGACCCCCTACTATCAGATAATCTATTTGGGAGTAATCATGATGGGGCCAGGAAGTATGGTACTAATTGGTATCGCCAATTCTCTAATGGTTTCTAGTGTTGTGTACATGAATGGATATCTGGAGATATTGCAATTTAAATTGGAGCATGGCCAAGAAATCGTTAGAAAAAAAAATTTAAACCCAATGGAGTTGTTGCTAAAAGAAAGCAAAAAGTAATCTGGGAATTTCTCCTGGTCACATGAATCGAATGGAGACAACTTACATGGAGACAATGATAAAAATTGAAACGCTATCTTTGGAGAGTGATTCAGTACCAAGAGACTGGGGCCTCTTTTCAGTGTCAAGGACCCTCATAGTCGAAGAACTGGTGAGATGTTCCAAGGTGGGACATGCCGAAGTTTTAAACGTTTTGGTGGATGTGATGGAAGACGATGATTGCAACCTGGAGCCAGTGCAAGAAGCACAAGAGAATGTTCGTGAGAACAGGAACGAAGAAAGAGGGGGAGATACCATTGGGGATGTAAACCTGGATCGGCGAGATGTTCAAAAGGGAATGGAGCATCATCTTTCTGAGTGTGTGGAGTTCCACAAGGATCTTTTACGGTAAGTATAGATTTTTACTTTTAAGTTTTAGGCACACTTTTTCTTATCCTACTGGTGACAATAAATGTTATTACATCAAAGCATCAATCTTGTTTCATCTCAGTTTATGTTTCCATTTATGGTTCATTTATGGAACATTGTAATACACCAATGATCATTTGAATAATAATATAAATAAATACATAATGCTAAAAGAGTAACAAATTGTTATTTATTTATAAATATCACGTAAGTTACACTGTTACTATACAAATTACAGGTGCCTATGTCGAGTGACTAACTAGTCCTAATGTCGTCCCCAAAGTAACAATTCACCGTATTAGAGGCATTTTTTCGGAGTCCTAATGTCGTCCCCAAAAATATATTTTGATTGTTTGACGTCACGAATTTTAAAATAAAAAAAATATATAAATAAATTCGATTTTAGAGTCTACCCTAACTGCAGATTTTAGTGGGGAACATTGAATTTACAGCAGGCCAAGCCAACCTTGTAGGCGGCGACACCGAGACGAGCTAACAATGACCAACTGGAGACCGACATTCAAGTTTCAAACACCGATCATTCAAGCTGGGCAAACGATTCCACCCTCAAGCGGCACCAGAATCAACAAAAGTCAATTCGGAACCACCTTAGAATTTATTATATGCCTCGTTTTTAAGGACGGCCACCAAAGTCACCGATCACACTTTCCGAAGCAAAATTAGTTAAAGTCTGTCTGTTTCGGGATTCGAATCCCAGACCTTCTACATTGAAAGCACGAACCCCAATTACAGAGTTCCTCTTGTTTTAGATTCAAAGCGGAGGTACAACTAAAATCGGACCCTCTTCTATGTGTGGAGATAGTTTCTGGTGCCATTGCGATCTGCTTAGCGATGTACATTACATATACGGTAGGTTTACTTTATAGTTATTACTTAATGATAATATTTTTTTTGTGGGAAACTCATGCTCAGAGTGCAATACATGCTTCTCTTCAGGTGTCCATTACTAGGTATATTGGAGCTAACAATTGAGAAGGGAAGTCCGAGGGCTGTTTAATAGGACTTAATCCCTTGCATTCGCATTAATGACTGAGAAAAACCTCCGAAAAACCTTCAGTCAGGATTGCCGGACTCGACGGGATTTGAACTCGGGAACTTCCCCGAATCAGAATCGAGCGAGACAACCAAAGTCGATTATTCTCAATTTCATTAATCGGGAAACACTCCCCTAGGTGTATTTGATTTTATAGAAAAACAGAAAATTTAAAAAATCCATCTCAGCGGGGTGTCGAACCCTGGTCTCCCGATTGCCGGTCGAGTGCTTTAACCCTAAGCTACCGGGACGGTCAACTTCACAACATCTGGATTGTTCGTGCATTGTAGATCTGAATAGATTGGAAAGTACTGCAACGATTCTGCTGCCTTTGAACTGACCATTCTAAACTCGATTTATAATGTCGTTATCTAACGCAGGTATAAGCGAGGGTTTATTTCTCAAACACTCTCGTAGGTGTATTATTTAAATTCAAAGAAATCAACCCAGAAATTGAAAAATCCATCCCAGCGGGGTATCGAACCCCGGTCTCCCGATTGCCGGTCGAGTGCTTTACCCTAGCCAACTTCATAACATCTGGATTGTTGGTGCATTATACATAACACAACTTTCAAATCAGTCACAAATAATCATGAACGAAGAAAGGCATAATCTTCCTGAGAATGCACAAACAATTTCATCTTGATCGAAAGAAAAAGCTTAGACCTAAAGTTCGAAAAGTGCGAGCGCACATTTGAACTAGATTAACTTAGTTCCAATTTGATTAAGATTTCGAATTTCGTGTCTTCGTACTCTTTGATATAAGTAATTAAATGTAAAACGATATTATATGATATGATGAGTATAAGCAACCTCCTGGTTGCTCGGCTGACTGACAAAACAGTTGTTATAAAATTGATTTTTAAGATTCAGGATTTAGTTCAAAAGGTTAAAAAAAATCACTTTCCTCGTGAAATGTATCGGGCTGATTATCAAAACACGTCGTTAATTAACGTTATCATGCTCTCTTGAGAACTATGCATTTTTTCAAATACGTCTGATGCTTCCTTACCGAATGAACAGACTTATTTGCCAACTGCCAAGTGTGTCCTGACGTGTGTAAGCCACTGATTGATTGTATTTCTATTCATAGCTCCCACTAGGCTCGGCAAAGACGTACCTGGCAGGGGGAGTGTTGGCAGCTATCCTTGAAAACATATTCGGGATTTGTTGGGTGACAAGCGAACTTAGCGCTTTGGTGAGTCCACATTATTACGAGATTATTCACCTCTGCACTCATAGACGTGGTATCCCTAGACTGTAGAACGGTGTGACCCAGTGATTGACAATTCTTGTGTACACGGCACCTCCGCCAAGAGTGGATGCTGCTATTTGTGTATAACATGAACGTGTACAGGAGCTACAAAAGAGGGGCTTACACTTAATCAACAGATCGTTGAAGAAGAATAAATCCCCCCCCCCACCAAATACAAAAAATTGTAAAAAAAAAAGGCTGCCAAGCTCTCCTTCAATAGTCTTCGGCTGTGAATGCTGTGAGATTAAAAGTTTAGCCAAGCATTTTATTCTTTCTCCCTAGTTTCGCATTGAAAAGAAGTAAGATCATTTCGCCTGTTGACGAGCGCCAGGCCAGCCATTTTCGTGGTTAAAAAAAGTCAAAATTTTAAACTCAAAATCATTAAAAAAAAATTACTTGGCCATTGACTTTTTGGAGTTCTCATAATGAACCAAATTCAATGGCCAAGTAATTTTTTTTATGATTTTGAGTTTTAAATTTTGATATTTTTTTTTACCATGAAAATGGTTGGTTTGGCGCTCTTCAACAGGCGAAATGATATTTTTTCTTTTCAATGTGAAACTAGGGTGAAAGAATGAAATGCTTGGCTAAACTTCTACATTTCAAAGCATTCACAGCCGAAGACTTTTGAAGGAGAGCTTGGCTACAGTTTTTTTTTTACAACTTTTTGTATTTGGGGGTGATATCACTTCTTTTTGCTGTTTGTTTCATATCAAGGCGTGAAATACTTGTAAACGATAATTCAAAGAAAGCGGGACATTTCAAATGTCATTTTCCATTCTGAAATTTAAATTGCTCGGATATACGGCTTAGACGAGTTTGATTCACTTTCTAAATACGTAACTAGATATCAATAAATTTCGGGTGAAGCAAATAACGAAATTTGTCATGATACATAAAGCAAGCGGTGATAATAGGGCACTAAAATAGGAGCACGTGCAGCCGTACCTTCTTTTTTCACCCTTTTTCTTAAGCGTTATTTCTTCCCCTTCTCATTAATTGACAAAATTGTTCCCACTGTTTTAAAGCATGTCATCATCATTTTGCATCATCATCTATACAAATGTTCATAATCATTAATTTCAAACTGTTTTAAAACATTTCATCATCATTTTGCATCATCATCATCATCTATACAACAATGTTCATAATCATTATTTTCATAATGTTGTTATATTTTCTTATATTATTTTATTTTGTAAATATGAACTTTGTATTGATTAGTACGCTGGATCCCCGTGGTCACCCATTCTAATTGGCCAGCTGTCTATAAAGATTGAATTCATATATATTAACAGTGCCTTTCAAAACAGATTGTCTAGAAACAAAAGCTAACATCTTTTGTTTTTGTTTACAATCTGTTGTTGGCAAGTACAATACTTTTTACTAGGAAGCTTCGCAAACGCTTTTTTTAGTCGCGTTGATGGATGAGCTTTTTAATTATAAAATGTAAACATTAATTTAAAATAATAAAAACATTGAAAATATATTATTAACACGGCCCATACAAAGCAATCATTAGTTCTGTTGGATCTTTGATTGTTTGTAACAAGGCTGTGAGTAAGGTATAAAATCTCCTGTGAAGTTTCCATACAAGGCTGCGAGAAAGATCTAAAATCTATATTTTCGTGCTATTTGGGCGGATTCTGACCAAACGGGTGGGGCTACAACGTTCATTTTTAACATGGACACTAAGGTAAGGGTGATGTATTGACTTTTGAAAGAGAAAGTTGAAAAAGTTAGCCGGAATCTATAGAAATAAAGGTTTTAATTTGATTTTTTGAGGTATTAAATATTAAAACCTTATTTTCTATAGATTCTGGCTTACTATTTCTTTTTTCTTTTTAAACGTCAATACATCACCATTACCTTAATGTGCATGTGAAATATGAACGTTGTAGCCCACCCCTTTGGTCAGAATCGGCCAAATGTCACGAAATATCCCCACTAAAAATCGAAAAAAAACGTAAAGTACGATATTCATGAGAAAAATTTCTTTCGATTGTACCCAAAACGTAGCAAGTCTTATTTCAGAGATTTCGAAGGTCCCCTCAAATTTTCATACAGATTGCATATGCCGTTTGCCCAGTAGAGAGCGAAAAAAACAGACAGAAAACGAAAAAAAAAAAAACAAACAAAAAACAAACAAAAAAAAAAACACCCGAGCTAAATTTTTTTGGGGATCGGCGAAATTGAAGTCTTCGCTTCGCTCATCCAATTAATTTTCTATGCTTAATCGTCTTTTTTTACGAAAATGGGATGAATGTTTTTGGTGTAAAAATTTGTAATGGTTAAGAGCGTGTTTAATTTAAGTTTGTACAATAAACACGCCTTAGTAATTACGTGTTTTGATTTAACATCCCAAATTTTGATTTTCTCCGGTCCCTGTTACCCGATTTTGGTATTGAAGCAAAAGTGATTGCGTCTGAGGTAATCTTAGTGTGGTCCAAATCTCATAGTTTCTTAGATGTAACCGTTTCTCTGTAGGTCTTTATTCCCCTCACCAAGAAATTTGCCGCCAGCCAGCAAGCCAGCCGGAAGGTTTTCAACGATGTTTTAGGGATTTTTTAACACAGAACGGATTATCGGATCGGGATGATTTGTTTTTGGTAGGTCAAGGACCACATATTAGGTCATATACCGAGTTTCAAGATTGTAAATTTTTCGGGCGGCGTGTGCGATAGCAAAACCCCCAACTCGGGTAAGGGGGGGGGGTATACAGGGCCGAGCACGGGGTGGGCATCACAGCGGCTCGGCTCGGCTCCTGCCGTTTCAGCATTCTGCGTCGAACTGAAATGCACTGACTCATATGAGACACCGCGCACTTGATCGGCTCCGGCCAGTACATGTGTAACTTCCCCTCTTTTGCTCGGTTTCGTTCATCCTCGTTGTTCAGCAAGCACTTAGCCGTACAGCCGGGGCGGTAGAAGACAGTTCCAATTAAAGAGAGCACCGCTTATAAAAATTGGTCCTACTATGAGGGCGAGAAACATAATGGAAAATGGTGAATCGAGTTGTAGCACCTGGTCGCGCGGTCCCGAGCCGAGCTTATTGGGGCGCGCCACTTTGGGCGGGACCGAAGCGATTACTCACACCACTCTGTCCCACGAAACCGAGCCGAGCCGCTGTGGTGCGCGCCGTGCTTAAAGGGGTAAATTTAACCGCTAAACTTAAAAAATATATTTCATTTAGGCTAACTAGTAATGAATTTAGCACTTAACAGAAAAAAATTTTGGGGCCACCATGACCTTCCCAAAAATTGTCAAACATAACATTTTTTTGAGCTAGGTCCCATCGGCAAAAATCTCCCATAAGAAAATAACATCGGGACGATCTTTATGCCCAGTGACCTTGGAGGATTTGATCCAAAAAAATATTGGCCATTATTGACTACTCGACAGCCTTTTCCCGTAAATTCTCTATATTTTTTTTTTGTAATTTGGACAAGTAGTTCGGTCAAAATATGCTGATTACCAAGATGGGTGTGATTTTGGAACGCATATTTTTGCGTGTTTGAGGGTATATTTGGGCACAGTTTCAAGACATGATGTTATTAAAAGGGGCATTTTAGATTGGTACTATGCTCTAGTTTTCTATGTGGACCAAAAAAGAAGAAGGTTAAAGCCGATTTAGGAATTTTCCAAAACATCAATTTTCGCCAATTTCTGGATCAAAAAAATTCAAAAATTCGTGTTAAATCACAGTTACAAGATTTTAATTTTTTAACGGGCATTTTAAATGTAGTATTGTGCTATAGATCCGTGGTAAAAAATTTTTGGGGGTTTTTAGCCCCTTTAAGTCATCGCCTAGCAGTCGCGTGCGCTTGGCTGCGGGCGTACACCGTCGCCCTAGATATTACACGAAAGCGTTGATATTGAAGGTGCGGTGCCGAGCAAATATTTGAACTTTCTGAGGTGCTAATCTTTCCTCCCATACTAACAGAGTCGCCAAAAACATTGTGTTGAGAGACTGGACAATAGCCTCCACCCAGCCCTCCTACAAGCGCTCTCTGGCTCACAACCTCCTATATGTTACAAGTGTGAAAAGTGGGCGACGGCACCTGTAAATTCGGCGACTGGAGAGAAGCCTCCCCCTCCTACAAGCGCTCATATTGATAATAATGAGTCGCGCAAATAGACCCATTGTGATCACAGCAATGGGGTTTTTTAGATTTGACATGGATGCATTTAGAAATGTAAATAACCAAATACAACTTGTTGTTGATAATATTATGAACATCGGCCCTTGCTAGGCCTGTCATGTCTACTTCTTCAAACTATTCGTCTTTTATTTTTTATTCTCCATCCTCTTCTTTCTTTCTTCTTACGGAACCAGCTCACGCCATTTTATTATGTACTTTCCACAGTCTTTCTGATTCTACTTCTTCCCAACACTTATTTCCCTTTTTTACATCATTTGTTATTTTTGTCCTGCCACGTACTTCTCCCTTGCAGCAGGTCTTCTAATGTTCATATTTCCACATTCAAATTCTGCTCTTGGTATTCTTTTCCCATTCTTCTCATATGTCCATACCATCTCAATCCTTGTCTTACTATTTTAAAACAAAAGCTTGTCAACTCCAAATCTCTGTCTAATTTATTTACTCCTGATTTTGATTTATAAATCTTGTAAGACATTTTTTTTTTGATGTAGATCGATAATGTTAATATAATAACACCTGTTTGCTTTGATTTCAGATGATTAACTCAGCATACTCTTACTTCAATAACTTTTCGTCAATGCAACAAAATAAGAAAGTCCACACTTAAATCCAAAAAAAACAAGCAAATGATAGAAAATTTTATATATGAAATATAAATAAATACTATTATTTTTGTAAACTGTTTTTTCCCCAAAGTTCAAGCAGTTTGATCACAAATGAGAAAGAAGGTCACGTGGCTCATTGGTAGTTGCTCATTGGTTGTTGTCGGCTAAGCACAGCATGTCTGTTTGTCAAACCAGGGTGTAACCACGGCCACTCAACCTCAGATTATACAAACACTTTTCAGAGCTAACCCTAAACCAAGATGCTTTGCCGAAACACACTATGTTACCTCATGCTACTTGTGAATGTCGCCTGGGTTATGGCAGTTCACAAATGGAGATCGAAGTAGTACTGAAAATATTAAAAAAACATTTTGTCAGTTTGGTAATTTATTAAATAATTTAATGTGAACAAAATATATATTATACAATTAAATATAAGAAACATTGAAAAAAAGTTTTAATAAAAGAAAGTAAATTTTTTCACGTTTAGATAAGTACATTAAATTAAAAATTTCACGTTTTTCCTTTATCTTAATAGCATACACATATTTAAAAAAAAAATATGTACATTGTTATACTAATATTATCATATAAAATCTTAGGTCTATTTCTTCAAGATAATTGCACAATCGGCTGAGTCAGGTTCTTCCAGTTCCTTGTCTATTATGTTTGACTGGCCTCTAACAAAAAAAAACATTCATTATCAGTACACAGATAATTTATATTTTTATTAATTATATTATTCATTGTATAAAATATTGTTGGCGCAAGGGCGAGGATGTACACGCGACCTAGAGTTCTGACTTAGAAAGTTCTAGAACTGCCTAGTAATGGGGGAAGGAGTGGACTGTATATGGAAATATGTTATATAGGTTAGATATAACACGAGGGATAGTGGGCCCTAAGCAGAAACTATTATCACATACCTGGTTGGACGTGTTGTTTTGGGGGACGTACTGACGACGTGTAGACGGGAACACAAGGCAGATGACGTGGTGCGGCGGAGGGCGTGTAGAGCGGCACTAAATGTTATAAACTTAGACTAAAAACGTACGAGAGTAATGTTATTATATTTAGTGCCGCTCTACACGCCCTCCACCGCACCACGTCGCCTGCCTTGTGTTCCCGTCTACACGTCGTCAGTACGTCACCAACAACACGTCCAACCAGGTAAAGTGATAATAGCTTTTGCTTACGGCACTACCTCGTGTTTTTTATCTAACCTATATAAACATATTTCCATATACAGTCCACTCCTTCCCCTCATTACCTAGGGCAGTTCTAGAACTTTCTAAGTCAGAACTCTAAAGGGCGCGTGTACATCCTCGCCCTTGCGCCAACATATTTTGGTCATCCGGCCCGGAGGACCAAAAATGTGTTGGCGCAAGGGCGAGGATGTACACGCGACCCAAGAGTTCTAGCTAAGGATGTAGAACTTCCTAGGTATGATGGAGGAGTGGGCTGTATAATTTGGAGAGATGAAATTTATGTTATATAAAGGGTTGGGTATAAAAAAACGGGTGCTATTTGGGCGGATTCTGACCAAACGGGTGATGGGCTACAAACGTTCATATTTTTAACATGGACACTAAGGTAAGGGTGATGTATTGACTTTTGAAAGAGAAAGTTGAAAAAGTTAGCCGGAATCTATAGAAATAAAGGTTTTAATTTGATTTTTTTGAGGTATTAAATATTAAAACCTTTATTTCTATAGATTCTGGCTTACTATTTCAACTTTTTCTTTCAAACGTCAATACATCACCATTACCTTAATGTGCATGTGAAATATGAACGTTGTAGCCCCACCCGTTTGGTCAGAATCGGCCCAAATGTCACGAAAATATCGCACTAAAAATCGAAAAAAATCGTAAAAGTACGATATTCATGAGAAATATTTCTTCGATTGTACCCAAAAACGTAGCAAGTCTAATTTCAGAGATTTCGAAGGTCCCCTCAAATTTTCATACAGATTGCATATGCCGTTTGCCCAGTAGAGAGCGAACAAACAGACAGAAAAACGAAAAAAAAAAAAACAAACAAAAAAACAAACAAACAAAAAAACACCCGAGCTAAATTTTTTGGGGATCGGCGAAATTGAAGTCTTCGCTTCGCTCATCCAATTAAATTTGCTATGCTTAATCGTCTTGTTACGAAAATTGCATGAATGTTTAGGTGTAAAAATTTGTAATGGTTAAGAGCGTGTTTAATTTAAGTTTGTACAAATAAACACGCCTTAGTAATTACGTGTTTTGATTAACATCCCAAATTTTGATTTTCTCCGGTCCCTGTTACCCGATTTTGGTATTGAAAGCAAAAGTGATTGCGTCTGAGGTACATCTTAGTGTGGTCCAAATCTCATAGTTCTTAGATGTACCGTTTTCTCTGTAGGCTCTTATTCCTCTCACCAAGAATTAGCCAGCCAGCCAGCAAGCCAGCCGGAAGGTTTTCAACGATGTTCAGGCATTTTTTAACACAGAACGGATTATCGGATCGGGATGATTTGTTTTTGGTAGGTCAAGGACCACATATTAGGTCATATACCGAGTTTCAAGATTGTAAATTTTTCGGGGCGGCGTGTGCAGATAGCTGAAAAACCCCCAACTCGGGTAAGGGGTGGGGGTATACAGGGCCGAGCACGGTGGGCATCACAGCGGCTCGGCTCGGCTCCTGCCAGTACAGCATTCTGCGTCGAATTGAAATGCACTGACTCATATGAGACACCGCGCACTTGATCGGCTCCGGCCAGTACATGTGTAACTTCCCCTCTTTCGCTCGGTTTCGTTCATCCTCGATTGCTCGAGCAAGCAACTTGGCCGTACAGCCGGACGGGGTAGAAGACAGTTCCAATTAAAGAGAGCACCGCTTATAAAAATTGTCCTACTATGAGGTCGAGAAACATAATGGAACTGGTGAATCGAGTGTAGCACCTGGTCGCGCGGTCCCGAGCCGAGCTTATGGTGCGCGGCACTTTGGACGGTACCGAAGCGATTACTCACACCACTCTGTCGACGAAACCGAGCCGAGCCGCTGTGGTGCGCGCCGTGCTTAAAGGGGTATTTAACCGCTAAACTCAAAAAATATATTTCATTTAGGCTAACTAGTAATGAATTTAGCAATTAACAGAAAAATTATTGGGGCCACCATGACCTTCCAAAAAATTGTCAAACATAACATTTTTTGAGCTAGGTCCCATCGGCAAAAATCTCCCATAAGAAATAACATCGGGACGATCTTTATGCCCAGTGACCTTGGAGGATTTTGATCCAAAAAAATATTGGCCATTATTGACGTACTCGACAGCCTTTTCTGTAAATTCTCTATATTTTGTTTTGTAATTTGGACAAGTAGTTCGGTCAAAATATGCTGATTACCAAGATGGGGTGTGATTTTGGAACGCATATTTTTGCGTGTTTGAGGGTATATTTGGGCACAGTTTCAAGACATGATGTTATAAAGGGGCATTTTAGATTGGTACTATGCTCTAGTATCTATGTGGACCAAAAAAGAAGAAGGTTAAAGCCGATTTAGGAAATTTTCCAAAACATCAATTTTCGCCAATTTCTGGATCAAAAAAATTAAAAAATTCGTGTTAAATCACAGTTACAAGATATAATTTTTAACGGTCATTTAAGTGTAGTATTGTGCTATAGATCACGTGGTAAAAAATAATTTTTGGGGTTTTTAGCCCCTTTAAGTCATCGCCTAGCAGTCGCGTGCGCTTGGCTGCGGGCGTACGACCGTCGCCCTAGATATTACACAGAAAGCGTTGATATTGAAGGTGCGGTGCCGAGCAAATGAATTTGAACTTTCTGAGGTGCTAATCTTTCCTCCCATACTAACAGAGTCGCCAAAAACATTGTGTTGAGAGACTGGACAATAGCCTCCACCCAGCCCTCCTACAAGCGCTCTCTGGCTCACAACCTCCTATATGTTACAGAGTGTGAGAGTGGGCGACGCCCTGTACTTCGGCGACTGGAGAGAAGCCTCCCCCTCCTACAAGCGCTCCATATTGATAATAATGAGTCGCGCAAATAGACCCATTGTGATCACAGCAATGGGTTTCTTAAGATTTGACATGGATGCATTTAGAAATGTAAGTAACAAAATACAACTTGTTGTTGATAATATTATGAACATCGGCTTGCTAGGCCTGTCATGTCTACTTCTTCAATCTATTCGTCTTCATTTCTTATTCTCCATCCTCTTCTTTCTTTCTTCTTACAGGAGCCAGCTCACGCCATTTTATTATGTACTACCACAGTCTTTCTGATTCTACTTCTTCCCAACACTTATTTCTTTTTTTACATCATTTGTTATTTTGTCCTGCCACGTACTTCTCCCTTGTCAGCAGGTCTTCTAATGTTCATATCTCCACATTCAAATTCTGCTCTTGGTATTCTTTTTCCCATTCTTCTCATATGTCCATACCATCTCAATCCTTGTCTTACTATTTTAAACAAAAGCTTGTCAACTCCAACTCTCTGTCTAATTTATTTACTCCTGATTTTGATTTATAAATCTTGTAAGACATTTTTTTGTGATGTAGATCGATAATGTTAATATAATAACACCTGTTTGCTTTGATTTCAGATGATTAACTCAGCATACTCTTACTTCAATAACTTGCGTTCAATGCAACAAAAATAAGAAAGTCACAACTTAAATCACAAAAAAATCAAGCAAAATGATAGAAAATTTTATATATGAAATATAAATAAATAGTATTATTTTTGTAAACTGTTTGTCCAATGTTCAAGCAGTTTGATCACAAATGAGAAAGAGAGGTCACGTGGCTCAATTGGTAGTTGCTCATTGGTTGTTGTCGGCTAAGCACAGCATGTCTGTTTGTCAAACCAGGCTGTAACCACGGCCACTCAACCTCAGATTATACAAACACTTTTCAGAGCTAACCCTAAACCAAGATGCTTTGCCGAACACACTATGTTACCTCATGCTACTTGTGAATGTCGCCTGGGTTATGGCAGTTCACAAATGGAGATCGAAGTAGTACTGAAAATATTACTACAACATTTTGTCAGTTTGGTAATTTATTAAATAATTTAATGTGAACAAAATATATATTATACAATTAAATATAAGAAACATTGAAAAATAGTTTTAATAAAAAGAAAGTACTTTTGTCACGTTTAGATAAGTACATTAAATTAAAATTGCACGTTTTCCTTATACTTAATAGCATACACATATGTTAAAAAATAATATGTACATTGTTATACTAATATTATCATATAAAATCTTAGGTCTATTTCTTCAAGATAATTGTCACATCGGCTGAGTCAGCGTTCTTCACAGTTCCTTGTCTATTATGTTTGACTGGCCTCTAACAAAAAAAAACATTCATTATCAGTACACAGATAATTCATATTTTTATTAATTATATTATTCATTGTAGTAAAAATATTGTTGGCGCAAGGGCGAGGATGTACACGCGACCTAGAGTTCTGACTTAGAAAGTTCTAGAACTGCCCTAGGTAATGAGGGGAAGGAGTGGACTGTATATGGAAATATGTTATATAGGTTAGATATAACACGAGGGATAGTGCCGTAAGCAGAGCTATTATCACATACCTGGTTGGACGTGTTGTTGGTGGACGTACTGACGACGTGTAGACGGGAACACAAGGCAGACGACGTGGTGCGGCGGAGGGCGTGTAGAGCGGCACTAAATGTTATAACTTAGACTAAAAACGTACGAGAGTAATGTTATTATATTTAGTGCCGCTCTACACGCCCTCCACCGCACCACGTCGTCTGCCTTGTGTTCCCGTCTACACGTCGTCAGTACGTCCACCAACAACACGTCCAACCAGGTATGTGATAATAGCTCTGCTTACGGCACTATCCCTCGTGTTATATCTAACCTATATAACATATTTCCATATACAGTCCACTCCTTCCCCTCATTACCTAGGGCAGTTCTAGAACTTTCTAAGTCAGAACTCTAGGTCGCGTGTACATCCTCGCCCTTGCGCCAACATATTTTGGTCATCCGGCCCGGAGGACCAAAATATGTTGGCGCAAGGGCGAGGATGTACACGCGACCTAAGAGTTCTAGCTGAAGGATGTAGAACTTCCCTAGGTAATGAGTGGAGGAGTGGACTGTATAATTTGGAGAGATGGAAATATGTTATATAGGTTAGATATAACACGAGGGATAGTGCCGTAAGCAGAGCTATTACCACATACCTGGTTGGACGTGTTAGTCGGACGTGCTGATGACGTGTAGACGTGCTGGCAATGGACGGAGCAGGCGAGATGACACGGCAGTGGCGCGGAGATAGGCACTAAATGTTATAACTTAGACTAAAAACGTACGAGAGTAATGTTATTATAATAGAATATAAATAAACACCCGTGAGTTTGCCCAGAGAGAGGCGAGAAGTTATGAGAGAGTACACACGTAGTTTAACGTGGCGAGGAGGTTACACGCACACACTTGATGTAATGCGCGTGGAGGTTACTGCACTTGCACACTGCACACAGTTCTGCACGTGGCGTCGATCGCACAGTATTTTACTGGCTCAAAGTATAAGTCAGCGTTTTGTAATAATAGATGCTTATGTGACACCTGTTGAGTGATGGGTGAACTATGTGAAGGAAGTAATTGGAATTCAAAGAGGAGTGCGCGTAAACAAATATACTTTTTTCAACAACGATGAAATTGATTGCCTTTAATTTGTTTAAGAGTATTTTAATTCATTCTTTTAAAGAGACTCGAGCGCGAGGCATATGTTATTTAGATTTTCCCAGTTCAAATAATAATGAAAAATGTATTCATATTTAAACATAAACCAATCGTATGTTTTAGGTTATTAATTTCTTAATTTCTATACAGCCTAGCTTGAAAACTATAATCTGACATCACCAAAGTGCAGGAATTTCGCATTTTTCTGTTGTGTTAATTTCATGTTAGGCTATAGAAAACAATTAACAACCTCGTGTGCATAAATGTCCATAATCATTTTTGAACTGGGGAAAACAAAAGACGATGCGCCACGCACTCGAGTTTCTTTCAATGTCAGGTGAATGCTCTTAAATGAAGGAAAAAGGTAGACTATTTTTTGCAGAAGCAACTAAATGCATGTGTGCTCCATTTAAAATGGAAAATTATTGTCATGGGCGGGAGAATCTCAATGGACCGTATTCTCAATTGACCGTCTTCTCGATTGACCGTATTCTCAATTGACCGTCTTCACGATTGACCGTATTCTTAAGGCTATTGTACCGCCTCTGTACAGTACAAAACTCGTATTTGTACCGTTTGACAAAAAAAATCGTACACCAACTGTTATTTTCAGAAAACTATTTTAGCTATAGTCAAGTTGTAGCTAAAGGTGTTTAGAAACTATGTCCAGAAAACCGATTCTCAAAATTTAATTTTGAACTAGTCTTGTATATCACACTTTTGTCCAAAAATCTAAATATAATTTCCAAAAGTGAGATTATGTCCCGCCCAAAAAAATTCACAATTTTTTTTCTGTTATTTTAAAGGCCTTTTTTCATTCAGCAAACTTTTCAGACATGTTTCTTCGACTTTCAAATTATCGTCCAGCCAACCTTTATGGGGAATCTCAATTGGCCGAGTCTCAACTGACCGTCTTCTCGATTGACCGTAGACACAACTGACCTGGATATGATTGGTTGATGTCAATAGCCACACCCAACGTGGCATTTCCACAGTCTCAATTCACCGTCTTTTGAAGGGTGGATAGGGGCACATATATGATTGGATTATGTCAATAGCCATATCGTCGTTACTATTGAGCCCTAAATTTACAACAACTGCCTCAATCGGGTTGGCAAGGGTCTAATCGCATACTATTTGATTGCCAACAACCATAGCTGCCTTCTCAAGGTACACTGTAAAATTACAATACACGTAGTTGCGCGCGGCACCCGATACAGTTATCATGAAAATCAATGCATTATTTTTCACACTAAAGCATAATAAAGCAAATCACAAACCTGTGAAAATGTGATACAAACAAAATAGGACGGTCTGTACCCAAAGTTAGGTCAATGACCACTATTTTCAAGAAACTTCTAAAGTTTCCAAATACAATATCACGTGTAGGCCTACGTTAAAATGACTACATACCGTATAAATTTATCGAGATTATAAGACCATAGGATTACAAATAACCGAAATACTGTACAAAAATAAAAATAAATATATATATTGCTGAAGCGCAATACTACCGGCTCCAGAGTATAACGTTACATCAAATACTTTAGCCAAAAAATGTAATATAATTGCCAATAAAATATTAACGAGCCAAGAATGTGGTGGGAATCTTCCACCCCCTACCCGATTTAGTTGGAAATAGGGCTCGATATTAATTATTTATTTAAAGCTATCCTTTTCAGTTAAAAAACTGATTGACACAGGACAACTAAATAAATAATAATAATAAATAAATTTTATTTAGAGTCTACCCACTCAGTTATATAACTGATTTTCAGTGGGGGACTTTAAATCAAAGCGACCAAGCCAACCCTGCAGGCCCCGACGCAATCGACGAGTGAGCGATAACCAACCAAAGATCGATATTTTTAATAGGAAATATAGCAATCAGTGGTATGGACAGTGCGAACACCCGCGAATCAACGCCAGAATCAACAAGGCCGATTCAGAACAACTCTGAAATTTATTATGTGCTTCGTTGCTAGGACGGCTCCAAAGTCACCGGTTACAAACTCCTAAGACAAGAACTGATGGACTTAAGTCCAAATCAGAAGTTAAAAAACTTCTGACTTTAGCGGGAATTGAACCCTGGACCTTCTGCATTGGAAGCAGATACGCTAACCACAAGACCAACGAGCCAATCTAAATACATGCATGCAGACACAATTATGAAGTAACGCCAAAGTCGTTGATAGACGAGTGAGTGACCAATGAGTTGAGTACGCGGGAACATCCCCTTTCCTCCCCTAGATACCTAAGGCTGGATCTAGCCCAGTATGGGGAATGACACCGAGTACTCAACACTGGGAACATTCCCATTCCTCCCTAAGACCTGGCCGTTGTTGTTGGTACCTGACAAAACGTTTGCAATGATCGCGGTCCACATATCCCTATAAACTTCTACTCTGAATTCAAGACAAATTCATATCCGGATTTATATTTTTGTCTACATTCAATAAACGCGTGTGCTCCAATGCTGTAAAATAATAGTACATATATCCCATAAAGCAATAGCTTTGGGATTTTTTTTTTCGTGAGATGTTTTTTCTACGCCCTCTATTGATGCACTTGGGCTATTGCGAAAATGAGTAACGCCGATGAAGGACGATTACAAAAAACACATGTCGTATATGGGACTCGAACCCACGTTCTTCGTAGAGCCAGAAACTTCGGACCAGCGCCCTAATCGTATGTGCCACCGAGGACGACGCAATAACATTGAATTATTGTCAGGACACTTTACGAGACGGTTGACCTATACTTAACTTTTTAAAACCTGAAGACAACTCGGCGAATCATATTGAAACCAATATACGCATTAGTTATTAATTTTGAACAACAGACGATGACAAATATATTTCGTTAGTTAGTTAGTTAATGTTGTTTTAGGGCACTCAAAACAGTAGAGTTATCAGTGCCCATGTCAATTGTATTGGAATCTTCCAAATTTTTTTTTTCCAAAATTTGGGTGGATTACCACCATGTTTTTCTTTTCCAAAGGGGAGGAACGAAAGGGGAAGACGAGGGGATTAATGGAAGGAGTGAGGATGTTGGATAGGATGGGTTAAACTGGGGGGAACGGAGGAGTGCTCGTTGCAAAAGGGCCGGCAAGTATGGAGACAAAAAAAGTGAAAGAAGAAAATAATATGAGTAAGGCTGTGTGAATGAAGAAAGGTGTGATAAAAAGTTGCGCGAGAGCTCTCTCTGCAACACGCACCCCAACCGGCCAGAGCTAAAATTGCTGGGGTTATAATAATTGTACGATATACGTGTGTTCTTTAAAATACAACACGGAATAACAAATTAGAGATGTAATATTTATTATATGTACTTCATAGCAATATTCGACACAACAAGTTGCTTAAAACTCACCGTGATCTTGTCCAGGCTTTAACCTCAATGGTGGGAATGTGACAATGTTGATAAGAGCAGTTCACTAATAGCGACACTATACTGGCTCCTGCAATAAGAAGATGCACTCGAACCGCGAGAACTGCATCACTGACACCTCCCTTGGTTGCGGAGCAATGCAAGCCACCCTCGTCGTATCTATCTTCGAGTTGCGTAGAACATCCCAACATTTTAACACATTTAAGGGAGAAAATCGGAGGTTAAAAAGTGATCTAGAACTTACGTGAAATAAGCTGGATTTGAGAATCAAGCAAATGTTTAAAATGCAATTTACCATTGGAAGAAAATTTGGCCCGAGCTCATCAACTCGTTTTTAGTGAATGCTTGGATTAAGTCTCTCTCAAACACCCTTTGGGAATTTCCTTCGCAAATACCCAAACACCCTTAATATTTCATAGAATGTCCTTTGAAGAGGGTCACAGCGAGTAGAACCAATGTGTACATTACATCAGTTATTTCTACCCGATAAGAGAGCAGTTGAGTTGCCTTACAAAAACATCGCATCAAATAAGGTGGCAGTTACAAAGATGGCTGACACCTCATGTAATGTTATGGTATGTTCATAAAAATCAAATTTATACTAGAACCTGTAGTTGTATTGTTTAAATTTGAAAGCTGAAAATAAATGCCATGTGACAAGTTAGTTCTCAGCTAAAATATTGATGCCATATACTAATAAGTAGGGGTATACACATTTAACAATATGTGTATCCATCAATTTGAACAATTTCTCATTAAATTTTGTTTCCCCCGCCCCGGCTGTTCAGGGGACCACCCCTTACAGTTGCTGTTATATCTTGTTTTCTGGAACCAGCTACAATATTTAACTCAACATAGTGAGAGGATTATCTCTCCTTTAAAACAAAGTTAATAGAAATTAGGGGCCTTTTGCTCCAATTAATGGAAGATAAAGTTGATTAATTACAGTCTATTTGCATTTTTAATTCTAATTCATCGCCATCATACCAAAAAGATAAAGCAACAATTTAATTAATCTGTCGATGTTTAAAACTGCGCAAAATTAATTACCCGCTAAAATGAGTCAATGACACTTCGAATAAAAAAAAATACAGCCGTTTGAATAGTGGGCACTGAGAAATAAAGGTAGCTACGATAATACACAGGTAGCATGTTCAGAAATTCTGTTTTAAATCACCAGAGATATTTCATAAATTATTATAAAACATCATTTTCCTATTTTGAAATATTCTGGATTTATTTAATTTAAATTTTAAATAAATTGATATAATATAAAACACTACAAAGTAGCACATGACATTTTTTGCATTTGTATTTTTATACTCAAACGAATCGTTACAACAGATTTATTCAGTGAGGGAGATTTGTATAAAATGAACTTTGTTGATGAACTCTGGTTGCTGCATAAGATCCTTTTGCCATTGTCGTCAATTCATAAACCTGAATATCCTGAATAATTAACGGATTCAAGTCCGTTATCGAATTCCAAAACCTCCAGCATTGGAAGCAAGAACAAACCCAGCAGACCAATAAGCCGTAAAATGTCATGAATTATGCAATTTATTAGTTTAGACAATTGAGCATTAAACGAACCATTTTTGTTTTTACGTAGTTGGCACCGTGACAATTGAAAATATTATTATCTATCTCGCCCAGCTCACTCAAATTTAGTTTATACTTTATTAGACGGTAATAATATTCGTTTCTGTATAATACGTGTTCATTTCGCTCAAGGGTAGTGTGATTGCATTGCTATTTTTATGACAAATTAATGCATGGATCCCTTAAAATTTAATGTTTACACATTCAGTCATATAACTGATTTTCAGTGGGGGACATTAAATGAAAAGCAGACCAAGCCAACCCTGTAAGCGCCGACACCCTCTACGAGCATAGTGGGCAACTATAAACCGGCATATTATTATGCTACGAGTTTATACACTAAAATTAAAGATTATTTTAATAACGAAACGAGAACTTTTTATTTGGTGTCCCTACTAATAAATTATAATAGCATATCGTTTATATCAAAATAGGTGGCAGTACAAAGATAGACGATACTCATGTAGTATATTATAATAATATGTTATAAAATGTCATAAATATCCATTCACACTAGAACTGTAGTTGTATTCTTTAAATTTGAAAGTTGCAAATAAACGTCATAGTGACATGATATTGTTACTTCTCAACTAAAATATTGATGACATATTATAATAAGTATCACACATTAACAATAATTATGTGCATCCAGCAATTTAAACAATTCCTCATTAAACGAGGGAGCGGAGCGACCGAGTGTCTCCATTCAACTCGAACGGCTCTCATTCTGTGATTCTGTCTGTCTGTCTGTACGTCGAAAATCAGCCGAACCGCTGAACAGATTGGTCTGAAATTTTAAACAGACATCCAGTACGAGTTTACTGAGAACTGCTAACAAAATCAGCTAGATCCATTGCGATTTAATCCTACAATAAATAAAAATGTGATTTTTAAAATATCGATAGCATTTGTTTAGTAGCAGCTAGCGGGACAATATCTTGCATGGCCTATTGGTAAGCATTTAGTCTACTGCACGGAGGGTTGGGGTTCGATACCCGTTAGCTCGAACTTTTTTTATATTTTTACACCCACATTATATTTTGGAAATGGGAAATAAAACTTAGGTGATTTTGTTTTATCTTGGAAATTTGTTAATGTTTCACGCTAATACGTTTTGAATACGATTCGCATTTCAAATGTTCAATTTATATAACTAGGGAAACGCCTAAGTCGTTGTTAAACGAGTGAGTGAGCCATGTGTTGAGTACCCGGTATCATTCCTCATACTGGGCTAGATCCTTAGGTATAGGGGAGGAAAGGGTATGTTCCCGAGTACTCAACACTTGGCTGGCTCACTCACTCGTTTAACAACGACTTTGGCGTTTCCCTAGTTATATTACTGTTACCTCCCGCCCCGGCTGTTCAGGGGACCACCACGTACAGTGGCGTGCAGTGGTTGTTCTATCTTGTTTTCTGTAACCAGCTACAATAAAACTCAACACAGTGAAAGGATAATCTCTAATTTAAAACAACGTTATTACAAATGAGGGGACTTTTGCTCCAATTAATGGAAGATAAATTTGATTAATTGCAGTCTATTTGCATTATTAATGGTAATTCATCGCCATCATACCAAAAATATAAGGCAACAATTAAAATAATCTGTCCATGGTTAACTTGACGCAAAATAAGCTAATTACTAAAATGTGTAAAATTGAGTCAATAACACTTCGAATACAAAACAAATACAAAAGTCTTTAATAGTGGGCACTGAGAAAGATAGGTAGCTACGATAATAAGAAAGATGCACAGGTAGCACGTTCACAAACTGTACTAAATCACCAAAGAACTTTCATAAATATTATAATACATCATTTTCATATTTTGAAATATTCTGGATTTATTTCATTTAAATTTTAAATAAATTTATAAAATAAAGTGGTAATTCCTGACATTTGAGCAATAGACAAATTAACACATAACATTTTAAATCATTTTTATTTTTATACTCAAACGAATCGTCACAAAAGATTTATTCAGTGATTGACATTTGTACAACATTAACTTTGTATCTGGCTGCTGCGTCAGCTCCATTAACATTCAAGTACGTTTTCGAATTCCAGAACCACCTGCATTAGAAGTAAGAACAAACCCTAAAGACCAGAGGCCGTAAAATGTAATGAATTTTGCAATTAATAACACAATTGGAAAATAATATCAACATTTTTGTTTTTAACGTTGTTGGCATCATGAAAGTTGAAAATATTAATATCTATCACGCCTAGCTTACTTAAATTTAGTTTACTTTAGACGGTTAAAATATTCGTTAATGTATAATACTTGTTCATTTCTCTCACGGGAATTGTGTGACTGCAGTGCTATTTTTATGACGAAATTATGCCTTTAAATAAATCAATTAATTGATATTCAATGTCTACACATTCAGTCACAGAACTGATTTTTTGTTGGGGGACATTAAATTTAAAGCAGACCTAGCCAACCCTGTAGGCTTAGACACCATCTACAAGCAATAGTGGGCAACTATAAACCGGCATATTATTATGCTACGAGTTTATACACTAAAATTAAAGATTTTTTTAATAACGAAACGAGAACTTTTTATTTGGTGTCCCTACTAATAATATGGGTATCTCCCTTTCAGGCCGGACACAGCTGATCGCGATCGTTGCGCTCACAAAAGGGTTCTTCAGGAAGTACATGGCCGCCCTCCTACTCGCCTACAAGCTCAAGTTCTTCACGTTGTTCCCCCTGCTGATGGCGGCCATCTTGTTGATCGCGAAGACGTCGGGGTTGGCTGGATTCTTCTTCGCTATGTTCGTCGCTTCTCTGGCGCTGGGGCCTGGCAACCACCACTGATACAAGGGGGTTCTTCAGGAAGTACATGGCCGCCCTCCTACTCGCCTACAAGCTCAAGTTCTTCACGTGGTTCCCCCTGCTGATGGCGGCCATCTTGTTGATCGCGAAGACGTCGGGGTTGGCTGGATTCTTCTTCGCTATGTTCGTCGCTTCTCTGGCGCTGGGGTCTGGCAACCACCACTGATACAAGGGGGTTCTTCAGGAAGTACATGGCCGCCCTCCTACTCGCCTACAAGCTCAAGTTCTTCACGTGGTTCCCCCTGCTGATGGCGGCCATCTTGTTGATCGGGAAGACGTCGGGGTTGGCTCGATTCTTCTTCGCTATGTTCGTCGCTTCTATGGCGCTGGGGTCTGGCAACCACCACTGAAACACACGGTTACGGGTTACGGGAGTGCCTGAAACATGTACCGAAACTTACCGTTATGTATACGTTACAACGAGAAACTCCCCTTGCTGGAGGGGCCGGGAATGTGAGAATTCGAGTCTTCTGAGGGTTAGTCCCATACAATGACTCTTCTTCAAAACATTATGTACATTCTTCAAATTCTAAAATTATATTCTAAAATAAAGCTAAATTTTATTTTAAAGTACTGTGCCAGTATCAAAATTTGAGGTTCATCCAAAAATCGATTAAAAATTGCGGATCATGTGCTTCTGTTTCTTTCCCTGTACAGCTAAATTTTCAAAGAAATAATATAAATTGTAGAAAAATAATGTGTTCCACAAAAATAAGAGTTCGCCAATTAATGGTTCTTTGACCCTGAACGAGTGTCAATATTTTAAACTATTTACATTTACATGGCTGCTCCCATACGAAAACATAAAATCTAAATATTTTTCAATACTTTAAATGAATTTTGTTTTTATTATTTATTGTGATTTGTTCTAGAAGTATTTTTTATTGTGTCTATTGTTGGATTGTTTCAGAATACCAAATCGACAGTATATTTTTATTATAGTGTATCTTGTAACGTTGTGAAATACTCACGTGACATTATCTCCTGATTGCTCAACCGAAGTGAACTCTCAATTGTGTTTTAACACGGCTCTGCCCACGCGGAGAAAACAGCACAAGTCTGCGTCTTAGCTCAACGGATACGGCGTCTGTCTGCTAAGTGTACCGGGTGTGGAGCAAGCAGATGGTTCAACCTGCTCCATGGCTACTCCACACTTTTATTCCGAGATATATTATTAGTCTGCTCGTTCCAGTCTGTTCATTAATGAAACGGTAAAAAAAAATACGAGGTGAGATTGCGTTATTAACCTTTTCGTGCTTATTTGCGATTGGAACAAGTTAATGTTTTTCAAAAATCGAAAATAATCAAAATGTTCCAAACAAAATTACAGTTTTTAGCCAATAACAAGGAGCAACTTATGGATGTAGTACAGCATTAAATAAATTACAAGCTTCAGTTCAATACTCCAACTCGCATACACTCTTTAAGTATAATCGAAAATCCCTCCTTTATTACTCATTAAAATAATTCCTTGATGATCATATCACAATTTGATCCATGGCTTTTGGCATTACCTCATATTTCGCCTAATTTGATATTCTAAGTGACTGTCAACACGGCTTTCGTTGTTAGATATCCACGACTACTGCCATTTGACACTTCTTTCACATCTTTTTGTCCCCCTTCACTATGGCTTTGTTTACAATACATCTCCCACAAAATTAAAAATCAATAAAAGTTTGATTAAAAAAATTGAATTCGTGTCACACTTGAACTTGGTTTGTCTATTATTGTATTTATCATTGTGTCATTCATATTTTGTATTGTGTTTCTGTATTAATTGTTCTTATTCTGTTGTAGTAACTGCCATTATATTACTATGTATTTGTCCCTTATGTGCTATGTACATGTCAGTAGACTAGAATAAAATACATTATTTAAAAAAAAATTATTAAACAAATATAATTTTTACATGACATCTATGATTCATTGGATGAGTGAAGCGAAGATTCCATTCTACTATATACTGGAAAAAAATCCGGATTTTTTTTTCTTTTTCTTTTTTTTTGTCTGATTGTTAACACGATTTTGGCTAAACCGATACTCCAATTGCGAAGAAATTTTCTGAAGACCTTCGAAATTTCTGAACTTAGAACTGTTCGTCCGAAAAATTGATCGAAAATTTATTTTTCATGAAAATCGCAATTTTACGATTTTTTCGATTTTTAAAACATTTCTTCGGCTTATAACGTCTACATGCTTACTCCGATTGTAATTATTTTTTCACAGAACCTTTATTTTATGAATTGATAAATTCGTGTGAAATTTGAGCGTACCTAATCAAAAAATTATTTCTTATGAAAATCGCAATTTTACGATTTTTAAATTTTTTTAACATTCCTTCGATTTGTAATACCTACATGCATTATCCAATTCTGATGATATTTTCAGAGCACCTTAATTTTATAAATTTATATATTCGCGTGAAATTTGAGCGCAATCGAAAAATTATTTCTCATGATAATCGCAATTTTACGATTTTTTTCGATTTTTGTGTGTTTGTTAGCACGATTCCGGCTAAAGCAAGTCTCCAATTGCAATAAAATTTTCTTGAGCCCATTAAAATTTCTGAACTTAGAACTGACACGTTTTTTAATGCAATTGAATAATTATTGCTCGTGAAAATCGCAATTTTACGATTTTTTTCGATTTTTAGAAAATGTCTTCGACTTATAACACCTACATGCTTTATTCGATTGTAAATATGTTTTTACAGAACCTTTATTTTATGAATTGATATATTCGTGTGAAATTTGAGCGTAATCGAAAAATTATTTCTCATTAAACTCGCAATTTTACGCTTTTTTTCGTTTTTTAAATTACGCTTATCCAACAACGCGCCTGAAAAAGCGTTTGCAAAGCTTCCTAGTATATAGGTTTTAACTTTTTGTCCTTGTCCTCCAGTGAGAAAATTGGGTTCAATCGTGATGTATCCATCGGTTATTGATAAGTAGGCCATAAAGTACCTTTTCATTTTCATGCTTGTGCCCCGAAATGCACTACTGTTGCATTATTTTGTTGGACTAGTATAAAAACGACTGTTAGAACTCATCACGAAAATGTCTAACAATGATGATAAAAACTTTACGACTGACATTAAATGATTATAAATGCAAATCAAGGCACGCTGTTTAGTGCCTTACCATATCGACTTAATCGGTCAGATGTGTGCTCAATTATGTTTATATTCACAAGAATATGTTAATTTATTAAAAAGTGCATGTAATAAAATTGATAAAGACATAAAATTTATGCTAACAAGAAATTAGTGGTAGTTAAATATTGTAAATAAACAAGATTTTTCTAAACATTTTGCATAAAGATGAGTCTGAGAGTTTACGAGCCATATTATATACTAGGAAAACGCTTAAGTCCCGCCGCGTTGTTGGATGAGCGTAATTGGTGCATTGAGCTGCCATGATTGTGTTATGAGGATTTTCTGTTGTTCTGTGACAAAATTATTACAAAGTCGAATAATTTTTTTTAATTAAATTAAAAAAATACAAAATTAACATTATTTTTTAATTTTTTTTATGAATCGTAATTTAAAAAAAAGAAAAAAATCGTAAAATTGCGATTTTCATAAGAAATAATTATTCGATTGCGCTCAAATTTTACAAAAATATATTAATTCATAAAATTAAGGTTCTGTGAGAAATTCATTACAATAGGATAAAGCATGTAGGTGTTATAAGTCAAAGACTTGTTTAAAAAAAGAAAAAACCTGTAAAATTTCGATTTTCATGAGAAATAATTTTTCGATTGCGCTCAAATTTCACACGAATATCTTAATTCATAAAATTAAGGTTCTGTGAAAAAACCATTACAATCGAATTAAGCATGTAGGTGTTATAAGTCGAAGAAATATTTTAAAAATCGAAAAAATTCGTAAAATGGCGATTTTCATGAGAAATAATTTTTCGATTGCGCTCAAAAACGTGGCAGTTCTAAGTTCAGAGATTTCGAAAGTCTCCATAAAATTTCATCGCAATTGGAGTATCGGTTTAGACGGAATCGTGCTAACAAACACACAATAATACAAAAAAAAAACAACAAAAACAAAAACAAAAACAAAAATAAAAAACATTCCGGATTTTTTTCTCCAGTGTAGTGAAATGGAATCTTCGCTTCGCTCGCTACGCTTGCTACGCTCATCCAAATACACTTTCATAAATGAGAATGGAACTTAATCGAGCAGACTGAAACTGTCAGTTTGTTCTCTGGCATCACTGAAACAACATCAATAATATTGCGATTCCATCAGAGTTTCCATTCTTTAATATTGTGAAATTACCTCCACCTTCCCTTAAATCGATATTCGTCTTTACACGTTATTGATAAAAGATTATATTATTATTAAAGTAACACAAAATACGTTATTATGTAAATACCACTGCCTCTTAGATGCTACTCGTGGGAGCCACGAGTAGCATCTAAGAGGCAGTGGTTAATATCATAAAAACAACGCGAAACGTAAATGTATTTAAAGGAATGTAAATATTACTAGGAAGCTTCGCAAACGCTTTTTCAGGCGCGTTGTTGGATGAGCGTAATTGTTTAAAAACGAAAAAAGCGTAAAATTGCGAATTTCTTAAGAAATAATTATTCGAATACGCTCAAATTTCACACGAATATATTAATTCATAAATTTAAGGTTCTGTAAAAAAATCATTACAATCGAAAAAAGCATGTAGGTGTTATAAGTCAAAGAAATTTAAAAAATCGGAAAAAATCGTAAAATTAATATTTTTATAAGAAATAATTTTTGATTGCGCTCAAATTTCACACGATTATATTAATTCATAAAATTAAGATTCTGTGAAAAAATCATTACAATCGATAAAGCATGTAGGTGTTATTAGTCGAAGATTTTTTTTTAAATCGAAAAAAATCGTAAAATTGCGATTTTCATGAGAAATATTTTTTCGATTGCGCTCAAAAACGTGGCAGTTCTAAGTTCAAAGATTTCGAAGGCCTCCACAAAATTACCTGGATAGGAATGGCTGCTGTTGGGCTTATGCCCTCTAAGTCTGTATTCACAAACCAACAATATATTAACATAGCATTGAGAACGTAAATTCGTCGAGATAAGCGTTCATGGGGCCGGAGTTGGAAAAGCGGCGATGATTGGGAAGAAAGGGATATTTGAGCCGGGTTAACGATTCAAGATTGTCGTACAAGTTAGAATGGTACAAGAAGTAAACGTCTCGAAGAGGAGTCATGCTGGTTTTGTACTGGTCTGAGAATTCCGAGTTTTAGGGAAAGTTTTCATAAGATACATTCATAATATTAGTGACGAGTGAGTGCCTTTATGATAATGGGGGGGGGGGGGGCGAATAATACGATAACTGAATTCTGCAAGAGTTTTGAGGATTTGTAAAATATTATCTTTTAAAATTCATGCAAAATATAAATTTAATAATACACATATCGACTAGGTGCATTTAATAACCAGTATTTGATTTCCTTAATCCTCTAATAGTTTCATAGTTTTAATTCCAAAATAATTATTACATTATACATTTTTACATATATTACAAATTTGTCTAAGCTAAGCCTTAGTCTCAACCAGAACATTTTAAATGCATTTTTAAATAACTCCGTTAGACATAATCATGAAACTCAACGTGTTTAGATCTCTGAATTTATAAATTTCAAATCAAGTAATTGTTTAACGCACAGCTAAGCATAACATCAGCAGTTTAAAACCCTGGTCCACCGTTAAATTTTCAACAATAAGTCACAGTTCGATGAGTTTTAAAAATCATACAACAAGTTAGGTAATGGATCAAATGTTAACTAGACCAAATTAGGCTTTGGTTGTCAGTTCGAATCGAGAAGTGGCGAGGAACAGTTGATTGGTGAGCCTGGCGAGTACGACACCTCAAAACTATATCGAGATGAGTTTGCCACAGAACTCAACTAATACTACTCCAGACCGTGAGAAGGGTCATGTTGCAAAGTGTATACATTTGTAAATATTTTAAAGGATTTTTCGTTTAATTATTCAGCACAGATGTTTGTTATGATTCCTAAATAACAGTCAAACAATGATTACACAATATTGTTTCGGCTTGACATTGTTCATAATAATACCAGTGTTTAAACATTCTGTTTATGTAAATGCAGACAATAGTTTACTAGCGATTACAAAAAACAGATCTGGGAGAAAATCGGGTAAAAGCCACGATGAGTTTTACGGAAATGATCGAACGTTTTTTCCGAAGAACTATTACGACGATTCATCGCGAAAGTGGGAGAGGATCGATAATCCATCGATTCCGAGGAGGAATGATCGACGATACAAGATCGATGATCGACAAGAGAGGATCGATAATTCTGCGATCGCAAGGAGCAATGATCGGCGATTAGAGATTGAGCGATACGATCAGAAGACGTTCTTTGGAGGGACTGAGGTGATTGGAGGGTCCTATGTCGATACCTGGAACGACCAAGTGGAGGGACTTTCTGAAGCACGTGAGTTGGACTGAAATAAATAATACGTTACTACTACATATTATAAGGGCAAAGTATTCGTGGTAACTCTTAAAACAATGTTTTGTAAGTACCTCCACCAAACTAAATTTAAATGCTTTTAACTTATTTTTAATTTTAATTACCCGCAAGGACCTTGTAAGACAACTTCACCAAAATACAAGATAGACGAAATTTTGAACAATTTTTACAGTAATACTATTGCTTTTTGTCGAAACGAAAAATAATAGTGTTGTAGGCCTATATTAAGTTATATACCTCAAATGCTTGCCTAAAAAGTAATGAGATCCTACGCATACAAAAAACTTAGTAATCATTGGACAGAAATAGTCAACCAAAAATGCTCATCAATCAACGCGACTGGAAAAATTGTTCATGAAGCGGTGTAGTATATTAACCACAAATGCGTGTCTCTTAAAATATGAACTATGCCTGGAGTGATAACTAGTTTTGTGAGTATAAAATAAATACTGAGATTATTAGAACAGTAAATCACCGACAGTGTTGGCTCGAGCGTTAAGCACGCGATTCTGATTGGATAGGTCCCAGGTTCAAATCCCTCAGTCGTTGATGCGAATGCAAGGGATTGAGTCCTCTTAAACAGCCGTCGTGCATCCATTCACAATTGTCCTATCCGGAACATACCTATTGTTCACCTAAAGAGGGGCATACATTGCACCCTGGGCAGGCTTCCCACAAAAATGATTTATTATTTATTTAGGTTATAAATTGAAATACAATTTTAATACACAGTGTTTATAATTATTGTTGCCCTTACATGGGTATTTAAGGATTGCTTAAATGTATTAGTTGTGTTAGAAATAACATACAAGTCCTGAAATTGTATTTCAATTTAGAGATGTACAGAATTTCTTAATACCAAAAAAATGTGTCTATTATATAATAATATAGGACCCAGACTAAACAATACAGCCTAAGGAAAACGATTTAGTTGAGACTATTTGGGAGGGATCGTCCAAAACACTAATATGAATTTCAATCTCCTTCTTTGAGAGCTGCCTGTATCATCATGCAGTCTGTAATCAATTATGTTAAAATGTTTTGATGAATAAAAACCAACCGTTTGTTAGATTAGCTGTTTAATGAAGGCATATCACAGCCCGTGTATAAACAACGTGAATTTAATTTCAAGAAAACAACTCTAATAAAACGAAGCTACAATAAAAGTTAGTAGGCGTGAAGCGGAGCTATTTTGTTCTTTAGCTCTAATTGATTTATAATACAATGTTCCGGCAATGCACTCCTTTTTAATATCCGATACATTATTGTTTTACAATATTAATTACTAGGCCCATACAATCAATTGTTTGATTTTTTCCCTTTTATTTTGAATTTCGTTTAATTGAAATAAACGAGTTGCACATCCTTAAAACCGATGCGATATGAATGATTATATTGTCAATAACAGTAGCTATTATAGAGATTGGCCGACAGTGTTGGCTCGAGCGTTAAGCGCGCGACTCTGATTCGGGAGGTCTCGGTTCAAATCCCGTCAAGACCGGCAATCCTGACTGATGGTTTTTACCGAGGTTTTTCTCAGTCGTTAATGCGAATGCAAGGGATTGAGCCCTACCTCGGACATCCCTTCACAATTGAATCGGTTATTTGAGAAACCCCATAAGTCAAGGTTTGGTGGTTTTTGAGATAAAAGGGCAAAAACAATTTTCAGCTTTAAAAAACCTAAAATCATAAAAAAAATTTTATGGTTCAGACAATGACTATTCAACAATACTTTATTGTCATTATCAGCCCCTTGAGTGTTTATTATTGATAACATATCAGGGCATAACCATGCTTGACTTATGGGCTTTCTCAAATAAATGAAAATTTTAAAATAAAAATACTGAATTTTAGGAAGTAAAAAGGGTTTTCAATAAGTTCTAGTTTGTCATTTAAGGTAATAACTATTTTTAAACTTTATTTTGTTCTTGAAGTGTCTTGCTGATCAAAGACCGTACATTAGGCTTATATTATACGACCCTAACGTTCCCTATTTCAATGCACATTGTGGAACACATTGTAAAGGTCAGCTTTGTAACTTAGTATATTAATATTTTTAACTGTGAGTTAATGAGTTAATGATTGTGACCACATACAATAGTTTAGGCCTATAAGTCTACATTCATTACAGAAATGTTTTTGCATCCATCTGTGAAGCTACTCATCGTCCTTGTCGTCCTTATCTACTGTTGGCCAAGCTAAGATTTCTTCAAAGAATTCGTTGGCATTGTCTTCGTCAGGAATGTATGCTTGCAACTTTTTGAGATCTTCCATTTTTTTAATGTTAATGGGAACACTCCCTTCAGGATAGGCTTTTATGGTTGGTGACACCAATGTGGTGTTATGAATTCCCACATTGAAGGTGTATTTTACAACACCATCGATGTGGCTGTAGGCTGTCACTCTCCCCGGCTGGTTCTTAGAGTACTCAAAGTGTGCAAATGAGAGATGTTGAAGTTTACTTCTGGTCTCGTGGCACAGCTCGTCCCATTGACTCCGTGGCTAGGGTGTTTCGTTTGTAGAACTGCGGCCACCATGACTTCATGTCCAGAATGTCTTCTGTATCCACCAATTTAACAACAAACTTTTGTTGTGCACTTGAATTAACTATATGCTCAGCATACTGCAACGGTGTATAGACACGATCTATTTTTTTAAGAGCGCGTTTGACAACTCCAAAATCCCTGTCACAGGGAAGAAACGAATGCCCTCGTACCGGGAAATATTGAGAAATTGTCTCAAATCGACCAGTTTGCACAAGATAAATAAACATTCTGACCACTGTATGGTTTTTGTTTTGTCCACCACCGCCTGTTAGCACAGCGAGAACAACAAATCACATAGCACTGCCTAGGTACTGCCCTTCATTTAGCGGAGAAATCCCATATGTCATTGACTTGTGGGGTTTCTCAAATAAACCAAATATTCAGCCGCCTATATTATACACAGTGTAAGTGCGACTAATAGGGTTTCTCAACCAAGGATGGGTCGACCTTTCAAAAACACGATTCCGTGTCTAACTCAAATATGACGTTTTGATGACTTATGGGGTTTCTCAATAACCGATTCAATTGTCCTATCCGCAACATACCTATAGTTAGAAGAGGGGCATGAATTGCACCCTGAGCAGGCATCCCACAAAGTTATTATAGAGATTGATGGATAGATTTACGTCTCCGTAAACACATTGAATATGTATGTCCATTATGTTGCTAAGAACAAAGACGGTTGATTTATCTAGCTTAGCTCTCGAACATTATCCCGCAACAACAATCACCCCTCCACTTAGATACTCAACTTAGTTGAAGCAAAACTCCCTCTCTCTATAGAACCCGTCCTCCGTCCATATGTCATCAAATTACTACGTAGGACTTAGAATTGTATTTACGGTAGGCTTCTTTATTTTCAGTTTTTAGAACGCTATAGTTTTAATCAACAGTAATAATGATTTCACACTTAAAGAGGCTATTACCCCAAACAAATATTTTTTACCAGATAATCTATAGCATAATGCTAATTAAGCAAATGCATAATACTTAAATGACTGTTTAAAAATCATATCTGGTGATTGTGATTTTAAACGAATTTTTCGATTTTGTTGATCCAGAAATTTGCGAAAATTGGCGTCTTGGGAAATTTCTTAAATCGGCGTTAACCTGCTTCATTTTTGTCCCACAATACTAGTAGAGCATCATACTTATCTTAAAATGACCCTTTAAAACATCATGTCTTGAAACTGTGCACAAATACACTCTCAAACACGCAAACATAGGCCTATGCATACCAAAATCGCACCCCTTCTTGGTAATCAACTATTTTGACTGAACCATTGCCCAATTTTTTTTTTGTAATAAAAGAGGTTTTACGGAAAAGGTTGCCGAGTACGTCAATAATGGTCAATATATTTTTGGATCAAAATCCTCCAAGGTCACGGGGCATAAAGATCGTCCCCATGTTATTTCTTGTGGGAGAATTTTGCTGATGGGATCTAGCTAGAAAAGTACCAAGTTTGACAATTTTTTTCGGGTCATGGTGGACCCGATAACTTTTCTGATGATTTCTAAATTCATAACTATTTGGCCTGAATGAAATATATTTTTTGAGTTAAGCGAGTGAATACGTCCCTTTAATACCTCTACAACCCGAAATATTTTTGAAATCATAATTATTGCGAATCATTAAGCTGTGTTGACACTCAAAATGTGATTTCATCATATTATTAAATAGTAAAACGTATCTCTCTCTGTTCAGAACATTGTGTCCGTGAGTCGAATTGTAAACACCGACCTCTATAATAGTCAACTAGCTTTGATTATTGTCCTCTCTACTATCGTATCTCGATGTATTATCAATGTTCATCACATCATGAACCAGTGGTAGGTTCTCTAATAAATCGGAGCGGCTGCCTCCTTGTAATTCGCACTTAATTTGCAGACCGATCTCCCAGCTGAAAAACATCATTAGCATATGATTAATATTAGTTGCCTCCTAGCTACTCGTTGACTTGCTGATAATTGTACGTCATTACATTCGTACTTAATCATACGCTTCGTAATTAAACGTCATGTATCAAATTACACGCCCGAACAAGTAACTTTGTATGCAGTGTTACAACATAGAGAGCATGTATGCACCTTAAGGTCCGACTTTATTACGTTCATTATTGGATGGACACACCTATGTGCACATTAATTTCAAATGTTAATTTTCCACTTTAGACCAATGAATATTAGCATGCAAGTTGTTTTAGCAATTATATGGTAAATATGCCAGAAATAATTAAATCTGTCAGGAGATTGAACCCGGGTCTTCCGCTAATCAATTATACCTACGGGAGTGTTTGCCTAGAATGAAGTCGAGAAACAAGTTCTGGGTAGCTCCTTCATGATCCTGGCTTAGCTGCTTTCGATTAGAAATAGTAGGTGCAGACAAATTTAATAGTAAAAATGTGATCAATTAGAAAATTACATTCATTGAGATGTCATACAGAGAGGGAAGTACTGGAACGATCAGCCAACAGTTCTACTAAAGAAAATGACGAGAGGTTTAAAGTAAATGATCTTTCTCTCAATAACGCGAAAACGGTACTGGTATACTTTCATACGAACAAAAGCGAATTTTTAGTAGATATTCACATTTTTAATGATGGAACGGACGCCTCGGACAAAATTCCAGTATCAAAAGATGCAAATTTTCTAGGATTGCTTTTAGATAGTAACATAAGCTGGAAATTGCATATTAAAAAACTTACACCTAAACTAGCAACTGCATGTTTTATACTAAAAAAACTCAACCGAATGGTAAACGACACCTCTTTAAGATCGATGTATTTTTCATACTTTCACGCAGTAATGACTTACGGAATTGCTCTTTGGGGGGATTCAACTGACAGCAACAAAATATTTATTTTACAGAAGAAAGCCATATGATCAATAACTAAGTCTGGCTACCGGACTAGCTGCAGACCTCTGTTCAAACGACTATGCATTTTACCCATGCCCTGTGTATACATTTATGAAATAGTAATTTTTGTTCACAAAAATCTTCACCTTTTTACTAGTAGTTCAGAGTTTCATAATTTTAATACTAGGAATAAGGATAAACTAAGGGCACCAAAGTGTAGCTATCAATGAGACAAAAAAGGTTGCAGTGTCGGGCACAAACCTTTACAATTCTGAACAGTTACACATCAGGAATATCAAAGATTTACTCGTTTTAAGAAAGAAACCAAAGCCATGCTTTTAGATAAATGTTATTATTCTGTAGAGCAATTTAGATCGACTCTCCCAAAGCACGCAGTTTTATAAAGGTTTTTTGCCGATTCTGCATGAACACTCTCTTAGCTATTTTTTAATTATAGTTTTAGTGTTTTGAAAACTTTTATAAATTAATGACAACTCAAATGTTCAGTATTTTATATGTTTTATACGTTAATGTATATGAACTAAACGAGGCTAATAAATACAATACAATACATAACAAGTTCAAAATTATAAGTCCAGGGCAAACTTATGATTAAAAACCTTGTATTCAAGGTGTATGACGTTTGCAAGGAATACACACATATATACACAGTATATATGCGCACTGTGCATTAACATTGCTACGAATTACTATTTTCCCCCAAACTATCACACCATCCCGCACTAGTCATGCTTGGCCATTTATATCAATAGAATAAAGATAGAATATGTTAACGTCAAGATAAAAATTAGATAAAAATCAGCATTGATAGACACATAAGAACTCACGGCTCATTCTTAAAAGAATAATTGTGAGATTATAATACTTACCCATTTCGAGTATGTTGAAATGCAGAGGCGAGTACATAGAATAACTCATGACTACAATAATATGATACTCCGATTCTCATTTCATAGCCAATCGCAATCAAATATGATGTAATTTTAAATAATTTTAACGTGTTTTGAGGAGTAGTTACCACATTGTTTACAAAAAAACCATCCTGAAGAGGAGATTTTTTTATTTATTCAACGAACTTTTTTCTCCGTCAAATGTAATTGGATGAGCAAAGCGAAGACTTCAATTTCACTTTCCCTGAGAAAATTAGTTCTGCTGTTGTTTGTTTATTTTTTTATTTATAAATATGCGATCTTGATGACATTTTCAGGGGACCTTAGGAATATCTGAACTTATCTTCGAGATATTTGACCCAGGACCGGACAAACGGCTACTCCGATCTTGATTCAACTTTACGGGAACGTGCGAAACCACGAAACTGAGATATGTTATGATTTGGGGGACAATCAAAGTAAACTTTCTTTTAAAAAAACGTACTTTTAGGGCAAAGTCGGTCACCACGCATTGTTGAAGGCAGGCAGACATGGTTCACTCTACCATTAACTTGCCCCCCCACCCCCACCCCCCAACACATTGTAATTTCCAAAATTTGAACATGTCCACGTTTTGTGCTCGTTTTGTGCTGAAATGTGCCGTAGTTAAATCGTTTTGAGCAGATACGTTTCAGCCATCCCCCCCCACATTGAAGTGGCTATATCTACTAATCCGTAGCTGCTCAAAACGATTTAACTACGGCACATTTCAGCACAAAACAAGTACAAAACGTGGACATGTTCACATTTTGGAAATTCCGATGTGGGTGGCCCAAGTTTATGGACCTGTTCACTCTTGCTCTTACTTGTCTAGTTGTCTGATTGATAATGACGACAAAGCCAATGACAACACAAAATAGTATTCATTGGACAGACAAAAATAATCAACTATAAATAATAAAAGCTCATCCGTCAGCGCGACTGGAAAAAGCGTTCGCGAAGCGGCTTTGTATATATAACGCAAACCTGGTCTTGTCTTGCAGGTCCTGAGGATGTCCTTGAAGTGTTTGATGCCATGAAGCCATTCTTCCAGAAACACATGACTAAGATGTTGATCGCCTACAAGATAAAGTTCTTCCTGTTGATCCCGATCTTGGTAGGGGGACTCCTGCTGATCATCGGATCCTCTAGCCTGGCCGGGCTGTTCTTCGCCATGTTCGTGATCGGCGTGTGGTCCAAGACATGAAGATCGGCGTGTGATCCATGACATTAAGATCACCGTGTGATCCATGACATGAAGATCGCCGTGTGATCCATGACATTAAGATCACCGTGTGATCCATGACATTAAGATCACCGTGTGATCCATGACATTAAGATCACCGTGTGATCCATGACATTAAGATCAACGTGTGATCCATGACACTAAAGATCGCCGTACATGTTATCAGTGACATGATTGGACTAGAGAGAACTGATTTACTTACATGTAGAGGCAGTGAAAAAATGTCATATCAAAATTCGCGAGTTTTTAATCAAAGTGATTTGAATGCCTAAAAAGAATATGTTTGCAGTAAACATAATATTTGCGAGAAGGAAAACAAATATTAATAATTGTAATTGCGAACGATGATGTATAAAAATGGCCCAACCAAACCGCAAAAGCAATCATGGTTGTTTATCTTAAGATTTTCGTAAACTCTCATGTAAAGAGCGAAATCGCAATACAGTGCACAAAACACAAATTCATGCGCGAAAATTAAAAACAAATGTGCCAAATATAAAGAATTGTCTTGTTTTTGCCAAAATTGTAAAGTTTAAATTTTGATATCATAATTTTTCATTGCCTCTACCTTAATATAAAGAGCGTCGACTGATTTTAACAGATAAAACTTATTGGAATGTGGTCGTTGAATTGCGTATGAACCGATAACTTTATCAACGACCAAAAAATGGTAACTATTTGGCATGTAGCCAACAAGTAACCTCTGATTGGTCAGTGGGACAAAACATTTGTACTGTTTAAAAAGCAGCGACTGAGAAACTTTCAAGTGATTAGACACATTGCCATCGTAAGACTATTATCCTAGTTGTTGTGATGTATCCTATCTCCTTCGGTTGACAAGGCAATCGTCTTATTCTACATAGAAAGCAATTACATAAATTGTTACTATTTGGCTGTGCTCATAAAATTGTGCCTTATGGTGGATGGATACAGAGGGGGTGGTGGTGGAATCATGTCACAAGGGGTGAAAAACTATACTTGGCCATTGTAGCTTGTAGTTTTCTTGTAATGTGAACACTAATGTAATTATTGTCATCTATGTTTTTCCTATTACTAAGGAAAGAGAGTAAAGTTAGTACGCAACAGACTGTATGCTTATTTAATAGTATTTGTGTGTATGATATTATGTTACTTTCGTGAAATAACAAACTTTTATAACGATGTAATAATTATGTGCTTTTTAAAGCTCACAACACCTATCACTATCTTTGGCAGTTTAATATGATTGTTTTTATGAATCATTATACTTATTTAAACTTGTATTTTGTAACGCATGTTTTTAATCTGATGTTATATTTTTTTCTACTGAAAGAATTGAGAATTAATATATAAGGAATTAATTTTTTTTTTAGAATAAGAAATAAAGTCGTCACTATGACGGACTTGTCAAAACCCTATTCGTAGTCAAACGAGAAACTACAAACAATAATTTATCATTTTTATGTTCATTTATAAAAAAATTAAGCTGTTTTTCTAGATTACTCGTTTCGTAAAATAACAATTAAAAATAAGTATTCTAACACAAGTTTTCAGATGAGGGTATACATTAACTTATGCATAAGCTAATAGTTACAATTTTAAAGGTGAATCAATAATACTAGGATTTAAAGCCATAACGTACGCTTGAAAATAGCAAGAGTAAACTAAAATTTTAAGACACCAACCTCTGAACTTTAGTTTTTGAAGAAAACTGGGGAAAACTTCAATTTGGTTGCCCTGAGAAAATATCTCCGATGATTTTTTGTTTGATAGATTTTTGTTCATGGACAAATGGCAACTTTAATCTAAATTAAATTTTCATGGAATCTTCGGAATCTTCTAACTTAGACGTTGGGTTTGTTGGTTCATTTAATTAATTCTTTCTGATTTAAATTGAGCTTTTTATTTTTTATGGGAGGAATATGCCAAATATACGCTTATCCACAATATGCGAATATAAAATAAGTTTTCACTAAGAGGCCTTGTGCTAGCACAAAGAGCTCCATGATTTGCCCGAATACTGATTCTGCTTGCGAAGTCACACAGGTAGGTCTAGCGGTACCAAGGGAACCGTTAAATCGAGGACCATAGCAGTGTGTTCGACTGTGTCAAACATCTCCGAAAAGGTAATTGCCAAACTCTACATGATCGGGAAGTGCATAGATGAGTGGCTACTGCTTGATCAGGTGTGGAGAGAGGACATCGTGGCTGGGTCATTCGAGGAACAGGACACTACATTCCCGGCCTAGAAGGCAATCACTACGTTTAAACAAATTTAATATATATTAATAAACACATGTATTTTTGGAGTCGACTTACTGATGAGCTTCTATTTGCCGTAGTCGACTAGCCAAGTAAACTATTACAATGCACTGCAAGTGGCGTCAAAGCAGCTCCTGCGGTGAGACTGTGAGTTAGCAGACTTGAGGTTAGAATGGTTAAGGGGAGGTATATGCCATATGCTTGCAATGCTAATTTTGCTTAATTCAAGTACCTTTTTTACCCTAACTATTTGATGAATTTTTCAAAAAAAAAACACGTTTTATACAACCCCTATTAAAATATTTTCCTGCATGAAAAATTTATGCAAAAATAATACAAAATTTAAAAAACATGCAAAAGTTCCAATTTTAGTAAAAAATTCTTATTTATGGTCTTGATATCTCAAAAAATAATAAACCAATCAAGTTTATTTTTATATGGGTTGTGTATTGTGACACATCTAACATCATCTCAAAATTTTAGGCACTTGGTAAATTGGTTTCTGAAAAAAAGGTACGTACATATGTGTCAAAATTATATTATTCTGAGAAAACCATGTTTAAAAGTGGAAACATGCTTATTTCAAAGTGTGGTTGCTATGGCTATCAACAATACAACTTTAAAAAACATAAATTTATAAGCATAATGGATCGTCGGATCTCATACTCATAAATTGTTATAGAATAATAATATACAAAAATCCTAAAATACAATTTGGGTAGGTTGGTTAACCTATACCTCCCCTTAATAACGATCTTGTCATATGATTAATTTATAAGATGAGAAAGCTGAAAGACGAAAGAGCTGTCATATATACGAAGTTTTTTTACATAACCGATGGTCAATTCAACTTATCACATAACTCTTCACAATTTTTTGGTCTATATATTTTTTTCTGAATCATTATATTGATTCAAGCTTCTAATGCCAAAGGTCCTGCTGCTGCTGCTGCTGCTGCTGCCGCCGCCGCCGCTGCTGCTGCTGCTGCTGCTGCTGCTGCTGCTGCTATAGGATCAATTATTATAATTATCCGTGAAAAACCTGCAATACATGCCCCTCTTCTTGTGTCTAACTATAGGTATAGTTAGACATTATTGTGAATGGATGTCAGAGGGTTTGCATTAGCTTTCATTCCTTGCATTCACATAAACGACTGAGGAGAACGTTGGTAAACACCTTCAGTCAGGATTGCCGATCTCGTCGGGATTCGAACCCCGCGTCTTCCCTTACGTTCCTCCCATAGAAAAGAAGTATATATGGTGGTAACTCAAACATATAGAAATTGTTTTATTTCGGAGGCGCGAATAATCTTAGCTGTTAAAGCGCCCTAGAACCAATACTAATACTAATACTAATACTAATACTAATACTAATACTAATACCGAAACCACTCGAATCAGTGTCAAACGGATAACGCTCGAGCCAATACTGTCGGTATGCTGCTAGGACAACAAATCTTAAGGATGTAAATGAACTTGAAGTTTTCCTTCACTTTGAACACCGCTCACAGGTCTTTGAAAATGTATTGGTTTGAACTGAAGAGTTTGGCCGAGTCTCATTGACCCATCAGTGCCTTAACTTCTAACTTATGCATTTCTTATAACATTCGCCTTTGATCAAAACAGTGTCCCGGAGTGAAGTAGGCTTAAATTCGGTAATTTTTGCAAATTTGGTAATAATGTTAAATTGTACTATTTTGTAATGCACATATTGTGTTTCAAATAATAAAATTAGTGTAAAAAGCGTAAAATGTTATGTATTAAAAATAACTCTATTTTTGCTATTAATAAATAATTTATGATAATGATGAGGATATGATGATAAGGGTGTAAGAAAGCAGTGACTTTGGAGTCGTCCTAGTAACGATGTAACAACCTCATCGAATGTAGCATGTCAGAACGCAGAGGTAAAGTCTGGATCACTTGGAAGCTCTATCGTTTATCCTATCGGGTTGTGGTTTGCACCAAAATGCCATGTAAGAATGTGTTGTATTCGGAATCAAAGCACATTTTTAAATATTGCACACTTTTCTTATAAACTGACCGTAAGTTTACCACCAAACAGTTAATTTGTAGTAATTTCTCAGTTTTGTGTAAGAGACAATTTTTTGAAATGTCAACATGCGCTCATCCTTTCTGAACAATCTCCCAAAAATTCAGATTTTTTGGATGGAAATTAAAGGTAAAAAAGCGGTCCAGACTGTATGTGAAATAAGCTAGATTTGGCGAGCAAGCGTATTTTTAAATGGGTATTTAACATTGTAAAAAAGTTGGGCCGAGCTCGGCAAACAGTCTTAAGAAACATCCAACGATTATCTTTGTCAAAAGGTGAAAGCTGGGTTTCAAACTATAATCGTCCTTTCTACATAATATCCTTATTATGTTTAAACCAGATGTAAAGAATGATTCATTATTCGCACACTCTACATAATATTATAAGAATACCATTTATTGCCAGAAATCAATGAAAAGAAATACAGCCTAAAAAGTAATATGATAATATAATAACGTTTTATGGACGTACAGTTTGTTTGATATTTGTAGGAATATAAAGCGTTACTTTGGGGCAGAGAATGTATTATATTATTTATTTAATTCTCTAACCATACATGTAGGGCTGGACAAAGATATCGATATTTCGATGCGATACGGTATGTGGGAATATTTTCGGTATTGATATTTGGACTCCGCATCGAAATATCGAAATTGAGAAAATTGGAATGTAAAATTTTTAAAATTTTTAAAATAATTTAAATCAAACTAGAACAAGGATATGAATTTTCAGAAATGTAATTGTGGAAATCCTGAATGCTGTAATATCCAGAAAATATCAATTCTTTAAATTTCGTTATAGTGCTTATTGTTATTATGGTGGAGGTGCCGGTTACCTATAGTAAAAATTCATCCTGATTTTTACAAATGGTGGAGGTGCCGGGTCATTCAACGTGAGTGTGAAAACGTTAACATCTTTATTCATTTTTGGCTATTTTAGCCACACATTATAAATAGCAGGACGGAAACTATAATACTATTTCAACTTTCAAATCCATTCTAAACAGCACAGTAGAAATGTAAGTGTGTATTATTACCTTTGTAGATACTTGATATTGTACATTCTAGACAAACCTGTTTGCGTTACTATTTCTATTTATTTTATATTACATTTGCACTAGTGGATTGCATTATCTGTTGCAAAAACAGACTAAATAATGATAATATTTTTTACTTTGATTATGAAAAGAAGAATCAAGAGTATTAGAATGTTGAATAAAGTAAATTAGATTTCGTTTCAATTGGAATGTATTAAGATGTCAATATTATAAGGATTTAAGTACATTATTTGTATGAGCGGATTTAAGGCTCATAAATAAATGTCATCTTACCTAAAAGCTTATCCACATAAAAACGTTCACGTAAATCTAATATACAAATTTCATAAAACATTGTTTGTATAGCATAATTTTATCTCAACTGTGTAAAAAATAAAGCTATTTAGTATAGAAGTGGACTTTTATTTAAATGTTGTGCAATTTTTTTTTCAGTATTATATGTCGAAGATGTTGTTCCTTCTGCTGAATTATTACACTCGAGATTAAACTAATTATGCAAAATATATTTTAATGTAGTAATGTAATAAATATTTTAATTAAAATAAATTGTTAACATGCCCAGATGAAACACAACATGCAAGGAATATTATGTAGCAAATTAAAAATTCAACATTGCGAAAATAAATATTTTTAGTTTTGTTGGATGAGCGAAGCGAAGACTTCAATTTCACTGACCCACAAAAAAATTAGCTCAGGTGTTTTTTTTCGCTCTCTACCGGGCAAACGGCATAATTATGCGATTTTGATGAAAATTGGTGGGGACCTTCTAAATCTCTGAACTTCGATCTGCCACGTTTTTGGGTACAACAAAGAAATATTTCTCATGAATATCGCACTTTTACGATTTTTACGATATTTAGTGCGATATTTTTTAGACATTTGGGCCGATTCTGACCAAACGGGAAGGCTACACCGTTCATATTTTACATGTATATTCAGGTGGTGATGTAGTACCTTTTGAAAGAAAAAGTTGGAAAAGTTAGCCAGAATCCATAGAAATAAAGGTTTTAACATAAGTTTTTTGAGGTAAGTAAGTTTAGAAACTAGACAACAATCACCTACAAGCTACAATGCGTACAAAAAGCAAGTCTTTGGGTATCCAGAACTATTTTAAATTGTAATTACCATAGCAATAAGTAATACTTTATATAAAAAAATCCTAATTTAAAAAATGATTTTGCAATGAAACATGAAAAAGTAAAGATATCCCACATTCTTAAAACTAAAAAAAACTCATCCCTCAACGCGACTGAAAAAAAGCGTTCGCGAAGCGGCCTAGTACTAATTTAATGAAAATGCAAATAATTAATTAAGACTGCACACCACATGCAGTCATTGCTAGTGATATTAGAAGTCAGTGTACTGAGCTAGGAATCGTGCAATTTGAAAGTCAAATTCAAGCAATGATAATGAATCAATATAAAGATTAAAGAAGAATTGATTTCTAGTATTTTCTTATTGTTCAGTGACTTTTCCTGTGTGTAATGTCAATTTATCTTTAGTTTATTTTTAACTTTTCGCTATTCTCTATGGTTGATTATTATTGCTTTGATTATGCCTTGTTACGATAGTTGATCAATATTTATGAATAATATAATCAAGGAATTTTTAATGGTTTTTTTCTGCATAGATTGTCTGGTTTTCGTCCACTTGTTGAGCCTGCCACTTGAGTTAGGTGTCCTGTGTCATTGCTGGGATTTGTTTGACGTGTATACAATTTCAAATAATTATATGTCTGATATAATTATATTTTGGATGCAAGATCTTTTGTACCAAATTCTTTTCAAGATTTGAACAAAAGAATGAAGATTCGCGTTCGGTGTTTTCTTCCGCGAAAGTTTGATTATACTCCCTGATTTGATGTTCCCGATTTTTGGCAAACCTCATATTCGTTTAAGTAGGATCATCAATAATCAGTTTCTTTCTATTCGTTTTTCTTTCTTTTTTCTTTTTTTTATACTTTTCTTTTCTCCCTCTTTTTATATTTAGTTATTGATTAATTTAATTTAATATCCAGTGAATTTGTTAGGAAAATCATTGCCTTATTATGAATTGTTATTTATAATGATACTATTTCAAACTTTACATAACCAAAGTTGATTGTATGTCTGCATTTAAGTAAATAAATTTATTTATTGTCTTCCTTTGTAAATCGGTTTTTTAACTGAATAGGACAGAGGACAAATAAATAAAATAATATTAAGCAAATCCTTAGTTTGAATTCCTGGATTCGCTTTGTCACAACCTTTCAGTCAGGATGGCTGGTTTTCGCGATAACGCGGTGTCCCAAATTTGAGCCTCTTATTCTTAGACCGAGTAGTCGACTTCGGTGCACGAGTACCCAGCTCTCTCGATTGACGTCGGTAATACGAGTTGAAGTAAACTGTCTCATTTTAATGTTGAAGTCAATTACAATAATTAAACTTTGAAACGAGACATATTTATTTATTTTATATTTATTTACAAACTATTTTTAAAACTTGAATTTTAAATTATTTTGCTAACAATTTCTATAATAATAACAGGCATTATTATAAAAGCTGAGTTGTTAGAAAATTTAGGTTATTGAAAAATTTTATTTTTAGAATTTTACTTGTTTTATTATGACATTTTGTTAAAATAGAATTAATGAAATATTTCGGGAATTTCCAACTCCCTTCTAATGGAGACGAAGATAAATGTTCAAATTGTTACCATAAGAAGGGAGTTAACTTCCCGAAATATAAAAAATTCCATAAAGAAGTAAAAGTCTAAAAAAAATATTTAAAAATAACAGTGATAGTAAAAGCGTTTTAGCGCACTCTAAAAACATAACTTTACGTACATTTGATTTTTGGTAGTGGACTATTAAACTTTTTTTCATATTCAGTTTCTTTCTGCTATGATAATGTGTGGCCCAATTGTGACCATGAGTGGAACCTAAAGTGTCCGTACATAATAATTACAACGAACAATTCTTGTTTTTCACAATGCTAATTTTTGCTAATCTCTGATTCGTGAGAAGAAAACTATATTTATAATATAATTACACATTCTGTCTTATCGGTATGAACAAGGGGGTGGAGGAGAAATAGAAGCTAAACGAATTATAAACGTAATTCCTGTTATTCGTGGTAATAAACCCGTCTTGTTCCAAGAGTTTTAACACGTTTTGTTTCGGAGTCGAACTGTTCCCTGCAGTGGAACTAACGAAATGGTTGTTCTTTCGGTTCCAGGTCAGTAGGGTTATGACCACTTTTTGAGTATCTGCATTGCATAAACTAAAAACAATCAGGAAATCTTTGTGGTTAAGAGATTTTATTAATTATTAACTACATAGTTCGTTGCTTTTCCTAAGAATATTTCGACCATGTAAAATGTGTAGCGATTTGCTTCAATTCTTGATTCTGTAACGTTTATAAAATTCAGTAAAAACCGTTAGGGGTTTAGTTGTACCAAGATCGTTGGCAGATCCGGTGGTCATCATTATCACACGTCTGAAACGATTTTGAACAAATTCAAGAAGGAATACACTAATCTACAATGATTGTGTTAAGAAGGATATCAAAGTAGAAATCAAGCTGTGTTTTATTTTAATAGTTCAACAAATATAATTCATATAACAAGTGATCAAGTAAAAAACAATGGGAGGACTTACATTGATATTTTTCTCATGCGTTTGTTTGGCATTTGTCGTACACGTAGTTTTAAGTAAAAGTAACCACACGCACACGCACACGCCCGCGCGTGGCACATGGCTTAAGACTCCTGCAAGAAGCCGCGAGCGAGTTACGAACTTTCGCTTGGACAACGAGGGTGTACGAAGTTACTCCCCGGCCGACTATAGGTACAACTGGACGGTGCCCCGAGCTAGGGAGGTAAAACAAGATAGAGTCGGCGAGGGTGGACGCAAGTACATACCCCTCGAGTATCGACAAGATGGCGGCGAGAGAGAGGGTAGCAGGTTCACCCCCCTCGAGTACGCGACACCCCCAGCTCGACAAGATGGCGGCGAGAGAGAGGGTAGCAGGTTCACACCCCTCGAGTACGCGACACCCCCAGCTCGACAAGATGGCGGCGAGAGAGAGAGAAGCAGGACAATGTCGGGCTCGGAGTTTGACCTCAGTCCCGCTGATAAACTACACCTCGCGGACTTGGGAGTGGGACACGGTGAGTAACGGAGGTTGATTGGTCATTGTTTGATTGAGTGATTGATTGATTGATTGAGTGATTGTTTGACTTATTGAAGTCTGTATTAGAGGCGAGATTTAGACAAGCAATGTGATATGTGACTGGAGCTGTCTTAGGAATGAAGCACATCATGATTTGATAAGTAAATTCTACCAATTAAAATAATTCATTGAATGATTGTCATCTTTATTTGAGGCGAGATTTAGAGATGTTGTCCTTATATTTCATCCACAGAACCAAGTACCTATATTCAAGTGAGGCATTAAACCATCTTTATTACAAGTGACTTTGGAGCAATGCTAGCTATGAAGCACAAAATAATTTGTTCAGGAAATTTTACAATTTTAAATGATTGACTTATTGATTGATTGACTGTCGTTTTCATTAGAAGCTAGATAATTTACCCTTATTTTTAATCATTTAGATACGTAGATATTTAATTACGTATGTACTTGAGAACTCTAATAAGATGACTTCGGGGTCGTCTTAGCAATGAAGAACATAATATTTTTTGAAGTAATATCCGCCAATACATAGCCCGATCAGATCTTTCGGTCCATTATGTGGTAACTTTAAATTAAAATTGGCAGTATAGTTATCAATTTTATTCAAGTCTGTACTTTAGCCAATTTGGATAACCTTATTCTCCACATACAATATTGTTTCTATAACGTAATAAATTTTGCGGACTGTCCACTGCACTTGTAAATGAAAAAATATATCGTATAAATTTTCACCACTAATAACATGTTTCTTTGTTAGGTTGAATATAATGTCCGAAGTATGACATACATTTTGTAGGTGTGCCCGATTTAGGAAAATTTAAAATTAACTTGTAACCGTCTTCAGGTGATAATAAGGTGAATGCTCAGAAGAACCCTGCATTCGCCTTGACTGAGTAAAATATTGAGAAACACTTGTCAGGATTGCCAATGACTAGGACCGAACTGACAACTTCAACCTCTTGAAGGACAATCTGTGATCTCGTTGTACTATTTGAGTGTTTAAACGAGGGATGAGGATTCTTCAGTAAAGCGTTGAGCCGAAACACAATAAACATTAGGATAGAGTAACGTGTAGTGACCCACCAAGTTAACATGTAGCCCATGCAGATTAGCCTACACGCTCATCTGCATGCAACGAGCACGGCTATGGTTTATTGCTAGTAAAATATCAGTTTGTTTGCAGGGTCGTAAAAATAAATTGCGTAACGTGAGCGCTCGTCACCGGTTTAAAAATGTTTATTGTATTTTACAATATACATTTTATGACCAATCGTATATTAAGAAGCGAAAAAAAACTGTTATTTGCGTTAAAAGTCTATTAAGAAGCACAAGTACATTCAGAGTATCCATAAGAGGGAGCGAAATTTAGCACTTTTACTATATGTTGGTCCTTACGTTTAACTTCCCCTGTAGGTGATGGGCAAGGTATAGAATGTCATTTTGGAGCGGCTAGCTCCGCCCCCTGACCCTTAGAGTCAAAACAACATCAAGAACATTGTGAGTTCCGTGTTTAATAATTGTATGCACGGCAATAACATACATTAACCCTATAAGTCTTATCTATCTGTTTGCGTATCACGTCTCACGATAAAAAAACAAACATTATCATCTATAGACATGCATATTCTTGTTAACAACTTTGATACCATTTGTTTTCAGTGGGCACTACATCAAGGAAACAAAACAGTGGAACAAACGTAGTTTAACTACGCTAGGCATGGCTCCTTATAATGTGTGCTCCCGTACCGTGCTGTGGGACATTAATTATTTCAATTTACTAGGAAAACGTTTAAGTCCCGCCGCGTTGATGGATGAGCTTTTTTTAAGTATTTAGTTTGCGTGGGATATCTTCACTCTTGTAAGTGTTTTGCTTTGTGCCTATGCATTGTAGGTGATTGTTGTCAAGTTTCTATTGTTACTTGTCAAATATTATTTACTGTAAAAAACTTATATTAAAAGCTTTATTTCTATGGATTCTGGCAAACTTTTTCAACTTTTTTTTTCAAAGGGTACTACATCACCGTAACCTTAATGTCCATGTATAATATGAACGTTGTAGCCCCACCCGTTTGGTCATAATCGGCCCAAATGGCACGAAAATATCGCACTAAACCGTAAACAACTTATATATTAAAAGCTTTATTTCTATGGTTTCTGGCTAACTTTTTCAACTTTTTCTTTCAAAAGTTACTCCATCACCATAACCTTAATATTCATGTATAATATGGATGTTGTAGCCCCACCCGTTTGGTCATTATCGGCCCAAATGGCACGAAAATATCGCACTAAACCGTAAAAAAACTTATATTTAAAGCTTTACTTCTATGGGTTCTGGCAAATTTTTTCGACTTTTTCTTTCAAAAGGTACTTAATGACCACAACCTTAATGTACATGTATACAATGAACGTTGTAGCCTCACCCGTTTGGTCAGAATCGGCCCAAATGACACGAAAATATCTTACTAAAAAATCGAAAAAAATCGTAAAAGTACGATATTCATGAGCAATATTTCTTCGATTGTACCCAAAAACAATACACTTCTAAGTTTAGAGATTTCGAAGGTCCCCTACAATTTTCATCAAGATCGCTTATGCCGTTTGCCCGGAATCCTGCTAACAAACAGACAAAAATACAAAAAAAAAAACATTGGAGCTAAATTTTTTGGGGGGTCAGTGAAATTGAAGTCATCGCTTCGCTCATCCAATCAATTCCTTCGAATTCTAGCCAACCACAATCATTAACTTATTTTTATATAATAATTATCAGGATTTTGTAATTCGATTGCGACATTATAACAATCAACCAAATAGTTTATGGAAATCAATCCAAATATTAAAGAATCCATCTCAGTGGGGTATCGAACCCCGGTGAGATGTTTTTTTTATAAATTGATTTCCATAAAATCAATTACATCTACGGGAATGTTTCCCGATTAATAAAATTGAGAAACAACCAAATTTTACAGGAAATAAACTTTGGTATTTCATATTTCTGCCTTTTATGACCATCAGACGTCGACATGGGTAATGAATTGAGTTCCTAGATTATGATGCGATGAAAAGTTAACAAGGCATTGCATAATATACTAGTCATCATTCAATTAGTATTGATGCAATGCAAACCTCCTCCAGTAACGAGCGTTTAGTTTGTTAATTGTTTCATTGATTCGGTCTAGCAAATACTCTACCTCATTCTGTTACGTAATACCCGTTCATCGTGACTCCGCCTGATCCACGTGGTTTTTAAGTTATCTGTTTATTACCGTCCTTAAATTACGCTTTCATAATATATTCTTTAACTCTTTTAATGAGTTGAGTTAACCCCGTTTATTGTACTCTTTGCTTAGTTCGTTTCAATGGTGTGAAGGTTGAAATCTCCCCTTTCAGATGATCACACGTGCCCTGGATTTGCCTTCCTGCCCTAGGCAGATAAAGTGCCTTAGTTATTATTAATATGCACGATGATCTTTGTAATACGATTAACAACAAACATGAATCATTGTGATTTATTTATATATTTAGAATATTCCGCCAACTGTCATATACATCGTATTCGTTAAAATATGTGGCACAAACAACATAACAAAATATTATACTTTAATAATATACCAGCAGTTATTTATTTATTTGTTTGTTTCCATGTTACAAAAAAGTACATTGAAAAGATACATCAATGTTTATGGACAGTCAAAAAAAACACAATAAAAGCGGGTAATTTGTTGTACAGTTTAATGCCAGCACATCTTGGTCCTTTTTTAAACAAAGCACTGTTGTGTTGATGGGTTGGAAGGTAGCCTCGTCTGGTACTGTATTTGTGATTATAAACATCACTAACAATGTCCTTAAAATTACTTTTCAATTGTTCTAAAATATAAATACAGGGAAAGGTTAAAATTATGTTATATTTAAAAATCTTCTTCATTCTTATTGGTGTACTTTAAATTAAGTCCACCACTGAAAACTAGATCTGAGACTAAGTAAGTAGACTCAAAATATAATTTATAAATCGTGTATGCATTTATGTTTTATTATATATTTCTTCCAGAGCCCGAGGAACTGGAGAAGGTGGTCAGTGTGCTGGAGCCCTACTTCGCGCAACACTTGACCTCGTTGCTGATCGCCTACAAGTTGAAGTTCCTGATCGTGATCCCCCTGTTCTTCATCGCCGTGGTCCTCCTCGTCGGTTCCTCCGGGTTTGCAGGACTCTTCTTCCTGTTGTTCGTAGGCTCCGTCTGGTACAGGCACAAGAAGGGGGACAAGTTCCCGTACACGCATGATCTATACACGTGAAGAACATGAATTAATAACCGACCGAGAACATGAATTAATAAACGACCGATCGCTTGGTGTGATGTAGCTGGCTCATTTTGGTCGAGAGGGGTGGGGGGTTATGGAGAATCAATATAGACCCGGGAGACGAAGAGTTTGATGGGAACCTCCCAAATCCTACCCTACTTCATTGAGAGAGTTGGATCGTATTTTAAGCAACTTATACAATTCAGCGAGGGTCTTTGGAAAATGTCCATGACAATAATGCACAGAAGTACATTTTTATGTGAAAAATGTTTGCAGAACAATTCTAAAAAAGCTTTAGGAATCATTTTTAGAACAATATTTTTTTGTACGAAAACATTTAAAATGTAATCGACAATAAATGAAATGACAAAATTATACCAAATATGAGGCCTACATTGAAGGCTGTCATAGAACTGTAATACACTTTTCCTTGGATACGTCACATTTTAGCCTGAAGAAACTTATTTTAGGACCGAAATTTCCGTGAATAAAATACAGCCATTTATTAACGATAAAGAAAATGAGGATGAGGAACTGCTTGTGATTTTATTGTAATGAATTTAAAGTGCACAAGATTTGTATATTGTGTTATATATTATTATTATAGTGTGCGGGTGAAAATATTAGGGTGTTCTTAAAAGGTATGCACAGAAAATGTTCTTCATTTTTAATACAAGGTAAGATTATTATATCATGTTGAGCAAAATGGCTTGTTTTAAATCCACGGTGTCATCTTGTCATGTACACAAGATACGTAATTTAACATGACGTAACAATCTTAAACGGAAGTTTTGTATTTATATTAGTTACATTTTTGATTATAATGTCACATTTTGTTTTATCTATTACTTATTATTATTGCTGGAAGATTTTAGAATATAATATTTTAAAAGAAAGGCGTTTAATCAATGTATAAAGAATATATAATTTTCTACTTTGAGTTGTAAACCTTTGATTTAGGCCCATAGTTTTCGTATCAAGGTGAAAACATGTCATTTTTCCAACACTAAACCAACCATTTAATGCAGCTTTCTTGAAAGATAAAATAACATTATTTGCATAATATGTTGTTATCTCTTTACTCTCAACTATATCAAGAAACATGGGTAATTAAAATGTGGATGTTCTGTCATAAAGGATTGTTATTGCATGGGACTATCAGGTATTTTATCTTCTGTTATCAAGCGTCAATAAATATTCTCAACACTGTTGTTCGAAAGTTGATTCTAGACAGTTTGCTGTTGGTATTTTCATACAATGTATTATTACAAAAAAGTAACATTTTATGAATAATTTTAAAAATACTAAATAATATGTTTTAATAAACTTGGTTCAGGGTAACGTTATAACTCAAGTAGTTACTACATGACGTATAACATAATTATTGTGAAGTTAATGTGAACGTTAAGAACACTATGAATATTGTCGAGAGCGATCTAAAAGTAGTGTTGTATCTGTACGACTGTCTACATTTCTGTAAAATATTGTATATATATTGTTCACTTGTATTAATATAATAATGTGAACACGTTTAGTGGGCAACTTAGCATGTGATAAAATAACAGTAGTGGACACTTAAATTATGCGCTCAGTTAATTTCCACGCTATCAGTCTACTTCCTCAATTAAATGTTTCGGTTTAATTTTGTGGTAATCTCTTATTATTTGAAGCTCACCAGAATAGCACCAGCACGTGACCTACTCCCCTACAACCGCTTCCCCTAGACAACACATCGGCGATCATCTGTTTTACAATATACAGTTTGCTATTAACAAGGTAAAAATAAATTAAGTTTTAATACCAGTTTCCGTTAGTAAAAATGATTTACAGCTCCAGCAATTAGGCAACAAATCGTTTTCGTGTAAGTATAATGTGAGATACTTATTATGATACAATCCTATTGAATAAACCGACCAGGTCCGAATCGTTTACTCGTAGGGCACCTCCCTCGTAAGACATACTATTGTACGCGATTTTACCAAATAAATACAGTATACAATAAATATACTCATATTAATCATTAGAGACTACATGCTAATAATATAGCACGTATTGCAGTCGATAATATTATTTCCATACTGCCGTAAACACTGCTAGGTAATGTTGATCACAAGACTCACAGGTCCAAGAAATTAGTCAGGAGTTGTTAGTGCACTTGCACTGAGGTGTATTGTGCAAGGAATTATCAGGGGAAGGGATGTATCTATATAAGCCTGGGTGACATCGAAAAGAGGATCAATTGATCAATTCACTCATCTTTCAGCAGACTGACTGATTATAGATCCATTTTAACTTAAAACTTAGCTTCTTGATTTTAGTGCATAATGCCTTTAGACGTAGTGGCTAGTCAAACTTAAGGCTATTCGACCGCGTTTTTCTATTTTCCAAAATATGATACCAAGTCAAAATATAGTGGATGGCTTTGAAACCTGGCTATTTTAGAAAATCAAAACTATTTTTTACAATTTTTTCTGATCCGGTACACCGTACACGGCCAATATTGCCACCTCAAAATAATTTTAAACTTCAATTCGCCAGGGCACACCATTTGACGTAGGGTGTTGTGCTTCTGTGACATTCATTTTCAACTGGTTTTCAAAAAGGCTGACTGAGAGAAAAAAGTTTTATTTTAACAATTGTCTTTCCGGTTAATTTTTTCGTTTGGCAATATTTTGTACCGATTTGTACCGCCAAACCAAAAAATTCCCAGGAACGACAATTGTTTAAAAAAATATTTTTTTCTCTCAGTCAGCCTATAGAAAACCAGTTGGAAATGAATGTCACAAAAGCACAACACCCTACGTTGAATGGTGTGCCCTGGCGAATTGAAGTTTGAAATTATTTTGAGGTGGCGATATTGGCCGTGTACCGGATAAGAAAAATTTGAAAAAAAATAGTTTTGATTTTCTAAAATAGCCAGGTTTCAAAGCCATTCACTATATTTTGACTTGGTAGCATATTTTGGAAAATAGAAAAACGCGGTCGAATAGCCTTAAATAGAAATATCAAGGATAGAGACCCGAAGAGAAATCCGGGTCTCATTTTGAGAATTGTCTTAAGGGCAACCGTATGTGTCTACACTAGCCATGTTAAATTAATCAACTTTGAAGTCTTTTCTCAAGAATGGCTCTAGCTAGTGAATTAATTAAAAAATGGACCCCAAAAAAAAGTCATGGAATGAAAACATAAATTTATCCACATTTTTACATGCTTCATAATTAATATTAATTATTGGTGGAAAATTTTTGAAATATGGCTCATTCAAATGCTGTTCTATACCTGTGTCTGCTGAAATTTTAAAAACTTTCTATCAAAACAATCTTTAGAAAAGGTACATTGAATAGAGAAAACATAAATTGTGAGATAATTGCAGTTAAAGTTTTGGTTTGTAAATAAAGTCAATGTGGGTCTAGGCCTTGAGATGGGAGTTTTCATGAAAATGTTTGTTATTAAAAATTTCCGGGAAAATTTTCAAATCGTTAAAAAATTCTTGAAAATTTATACAATTGTTTATTCTTTTGATTTGTTAAAGGCTAAAAAGGCTGCTAAAGGCTATTATGGTAAAAAAATGATTTTAAAATGCCTACCCCTACCCATAACATAGAATTTATTTTCTTTCTACCAATTAGATAGCACCTATATTCGCAAATAAATACTTTTATAGATAAGTACTGGTTTGATTTTAAAACAAATTACACCCACATAATCTTGAAACTTCAATGAACTCAGTCAACCATGCAAATGAAAAAGTCAGATTTAGCCATAGTATCACATGCGGGTGCACTTAACGGTGCAATGCTCTATATCTTCTCTAGTGGTCGGACTCTTGATATAGTTTAGATTGACATGTTTTGTGTACTTTAAATCAAATCAACTGTTGACCGCAACTCGACGTGTCCACGCATCAACATCTTTTGCGTGAGTACGATAACCTAGTTAAATTATGCATGTATGTGTATTGTGTGATTATTGTATTGTATGTTATTACTTCTCTATTGTTACATGTTTCAATTTAAAATGGTTCGCTGTATTTGAAACTTTCTGAATATAATAAAAATTTTTAATAGTATAAAGATTCTGGAGATTATAAAATATATTGTTTCTCAAGTCTGTTATTGAAATCACTAAACTCCTCGTTATTTTTCCTATTGGTTTATATCTACTTGTGTCATCTCACTATGACATAAGGACCCACGTTTAATAACCTTATCTCCCGAATCGCCTCTTATTCGGACCTATTATTCTTATCATTGTTATATAATTATGTTATTAAAGAGATGGTGGAGCAATACGCTCTGTTTGGGAACAGAAGGCCCAAATATGACACCTATGTCTCTATTCCATCATGTTTTCTATACAAACATATTAAACAACAAAATAATAACGTACTAATTAAGAGGCTGAAGTAATTAACAACACCCAAAAGACAAGAAGCATGCATTTAGAGTACAAACAGAAATTCAATGCTACAGCAAAGTTTTGAATTATTTTGAAAATTTTTTTCGATCATAATTTACCACTTTAAGAAAAATGAAGCTTAATTTTAAATTCACACAGACACCTACCTCTGAATGCTTCTCACAATATTTCATTTTTTATTATTTAATTAATGTTGATGACATTTATTAATTTCGTGTACAATAAAATAAGTATGTCCAGAAATTACAAACCAAAAAATGATAAGTTTATTGTACCCTGCAATTACTTTGCAAGATCCTAGTCCCAAATATAAAATAAAATAACTCTGTAATAAATAAACACGAAAAACCACAATTCAAAATTATTTTCACCTTTAATTCACCGCTACTGGTTTAAACAAAAACGAAAAAAAAATATTAACGCCTCAAATACAAGTATCAGCCCATAAATTTAAATCACACAATCACTCAACTTGTTTTGATACAGAACTTTTTTTGGCAACTACTTTTGGGAATAATGGGTGTTGTTTCAAGTGCATGAAATACATAGAGGTTATTATTTATTATTTAATGATTTTTTTCTCGCCGCTAGGCGAGAAGGCTACAGGTTATAAGTTGAATGACAACGTATAATAGTAGTTCTATAATATGCCCCACGGTAAAACAATTATACCATCAGATCAGGACATCCCGCTATGTTGCTGGTCATCTCATTTTAATATCGAAATAATGACAGTGCTGTCGAATTAGTTTGACCAGTTCTCCATGAATGGGATTATAGGGTTATCTTACACGTTCTAATGAGAATGTTCTGAAGCGTGTTAGTTTCCGCCCTAGATTGGGTATCTTGATGTAGCAAATATTCTTCTCATGATTTACGTGAGAGAGTGGATTTGCAAACCCGATCGTACGTGAAGGAAGTTTGACCGTTAACAACCTGTAAGATTATTAGCTAATAATATGTAGGCTAGGTTGTTTGAAACCACAGATGATAAATGATAATTTTTCGTGGGAAACCCCTAAAGCAATGTATCTAACTAGGAAGCTTAGCAAACGCGTTTTCAGGCGCGTTGTTGGATGAGCGCAATTTTTTAAAAACGAAAAAGCGTAAAATTGCGATTTTCATGAGAAACTTTTTTTGGATAACGCTCAATTCACACGAATATATTAATTTATAAAATAAAGGTTCCGTGAAAAAATAATTACAATCGAATAAAGCATGTCGGTGTTATTAGTCGAAGAAATTTAAAAAATCGTAAAAAATTGTAAAATTGCGATTATCTTGAGAAATAATTTTTCGAATCCGATCAAATTTCAAACGAGTATATCAATTCATAAATTAAGGTTCTGTAAAAAATCATTAAAAATCGAATAAAGCATGTCGGTGTTATTAGTCGAAGAAATTTAAAAAAAAAGTAAAACTGCGATTTTCATGAGAAATAATTTTTCGTTTACGCTGAAATTTCACCCAAATATATTAATTCATAAAATTAAGGTTCTGTGACAAAATCATTACAATCGGATAAAGCATGTAGGTGTTATAAATCGAATAAATTTTAAGAAAATCGAAAAAAGTCGTAAAATTACGATTTTCATCAGAAATAATTTTTTCGGTTGCGCTCAAAAACGTGGCAGTTCTAAGTTCAGAGATTTCGAAGGCCTATAGAAAATTTCATCGCAATTGTAGTATCGGTTTAGTCGGAATCGTGCTAACAGACAGACAAAATACAAAAAGAAAGAAAGAAAAAAAACATTCCGGATTTTTTTCTCCAGTGTAGTGAAATGGAATCTTTGCTTCGTTCATCCAACTAGGTGGTCCTATAATAGAGTTAGGAAAATTATTGGATGAGCAAAGCGAAGACTTCAATTTTACTGACCCCTAGAAATAATTAGTTGGGGTGTTTTTTTTTGTTTTTGTTTTTTTTTGTTTTTTTGTCTGTTTGTTCGCTCTCTACCGGGCAAACGGCATATGCGATCTTGATGAAAATTGGAGGGGACCTTTGAAATCTCTGAACTTAGACCTGCCACGTTGTTGGGTACAATCGAAGAAACATTTTTCATGAATATCGTACTTTTACGATTTTTTTTCGATTTTTAGTGCGATATTTTCGTGACATTTGGGCCGATTCTGACCAAACGGGTGGGGCTACATAGTTCATATTTTACATGGATATTAAAGTTATGGTAATGTAGTACCTGGTGAAAGAAAAAGTTGAAATAGTTAGCCAGAATCCATAAAATAAAGGTTTTAATATGAGTTTTTTTTTGTATATTTAATAACAATTAACAAGTAACAATAGAAACTTGACAACAATCACCTACAATGCGTTCAAAAAACACTTGCAAAAGTAAAGAGATCCCACGCAAACTAAAAACTTACAAAAAAGCTCATCCATCAACGCGACTAAAAACAGCGTTTGCGAAGCTTCCTAGTTATTATGAAGGGATGTCCGAGGGCAGTTTTTAAGAGGACTCGATCCCTTACATTTGCATTAACGACTGCAGGGGGAAAACTTAATAAAAAAACCATCAGTCAGGATTGCTGGTTTCGAAGGGATTTGAATCCGGGACCTCTTCAGTACCACAGTAACTGTTGTTTGAAGTTTTGCTCAGTTGTCACGGAAGACAAAATTTAAGGCTTGAAACTTACACTTTTCTTTACATTATTTTAAAATATTTTTAAAAATTGATTTTTAGGATTTTGAATTTTTCCGTCGTATAAAACAACATTGATTATTCACGACTGTGGAAAGTTTCAGCTATTTGACAAATGTGTTTTATTCCCTCTTATATGAGAGAGCTATAGAGACTTGCAAATTTGGTCCTAGCCAAAAACGATTTGAATTATCTTTTTGAAAACAATTTCTTCAAAAAAAACGCATGTGAATCGTAGGTGCCGCGGAAAGTGATGCTTATAGGAGAGCTTCGCTTCGTAATTAGAGGTCCGACTTAGCGGTCTCTTAATAATGTGTAATTAGGAATATTTCTTTAATAAACGTCTGAAAAGGAGAGTGTCCACTTCAAAGGAACCTCTCTTTAACTCGCGTTCACTGTTATGCGCTCTTGCCCAATACCACCATGACAAACTGTAATGAGTATCACTTATTAGAAAAACAAATCCCGCAATAATATTTAGGAAGTATTTTAACGAGATACCTCACCGTTGCAATGAAGCAACACTATAGCAGCGTTCTTCAAATATGACTCATGTGAGAGACTAGATAATACCTATACAAGTTCAATAAGCAGTAAAAACGTCACTTTGATTACTGGAAGATTAATTATTACGGATATTTTTTTTGTAAAAAATCTGTAGAAATACTTTATATGTACGTTTGAGCGATAGTTAAATTGGGCTCAATTGTATTGTTGAAACGACATAAGAAAATGATAGTCGATTACAAACTGAAATAACAATTTATTCATTTGTAATTTATTTATTTATAATGAATTAGTGATTTTTATTTATTTATTTGTTCAAATGACGTATATAAGTTGCCTCTAAAAACTTACAGCGTATAGAAGAATGATTTAAAAAAATTCTAAGATAAAGAAAACTTAGCATTATACAATTATTTCAGTCTCTTACTTTGTTGCACGTGTTGTCCTTGTGTTGTCCTTGCCTTGTCCAAATTTGATCACCATTGTGTATATTCTGTACTAAATAGAATTTATATGAAACATTCACAATAATTTAATGATTGAAAGTTTGGTTCAGTCATATTCAGTATTTTTAAAACAATAGTTTAATCTGCACTGAGAAGTGTTAATTTATTTTTAAATGATCGGTAGGTTAAAGAATAATATAAAGAATATATTTTAAGGCTTTAGTTTGACTTATAACACTTTTCATCATTTTTATTCTGGAATTGTGCCGATAACTAATTATTTGATGAAATCGAGATCACTTTTCCCCACCCAAACACCTGACAAATCACATCACGGTTGTGAGAATAAGTTCAAACTAATTATCGTCCAAATGATTCGAAAAATAACTAACACATTTCTCGGTGAAAAGAAGGAAATACAAAATTATGCTATCATTTTAAAAAACAGTTGCAAGCTGCATTACCACATTATAGAAAAGTATTTTCTAATGTGTGCATCTATTAGAGTTTTGATTGCTACCTTCTTTTTTAATTAACTTTAATTTGACTTTTCGAGTAGTCGAAAAAACACAGCTAGCCACGACATCGGAAGGAAAACGACAAAAAGCCACAAGGTATATAATTTTCTTTGATTTCGTGTTGCAAAAAAAAACATTCTTGGAGCAAGGAGGAGTCGTATCGGTCACGTGAGATTATTTGGCATAGTTAAAAAAATCCTACCCAGACCAGCGGACGTATGAGCTAATCATTAGTTGTCTGTTCGTTGCCGCTGCAGCACGATGGCTTCAGTCACTACAGACCCGTCGTAAAGCCAATTGCTTTATTGCACACTACTTTACAATGGGCAATTTACTATTAACTAATTAACATAAAACATTTTCAATTGATTTATGACTCAATTGGAAGATAACATTTTAAATTTTTTTAAGTGATGGAATTAGTGAATCAAAATGTTAAACATATATGAAAATGTAATTCGTTTCATAAAAATCACAGTTATTTTTCAAGTTGGTCTAGTACTAACAAATATTGACATCAAAACTCAAACTAATTTAGATTTGATTACACAAATCATCTCGAACAATAATAACCTACGGGACCACCTTATTTTGTACCCCGTGCAGAATATCAATGGTGACTACGACCCTAAAAGTGTGTTTTGGTACGCGGTGATCGAGGGCAACTCTACAGACAGGTATCGCGACGATGTGCAGAGACTGGGGAGAGGACTGCTGCGCATGCCCAGCCATCTGGCGGGAAGAACAGGGGTGGATGACTACACGATCAAATCTGGTGAGTTGGCTTTTATGGTTTTGAAATAATATATTAGATATTGGCATAGACATAAAAGTTTGAAGTGATATGCAATGTTTTGTGAACTGTTATTCATTTTGGCTAGGATGATGATTTTTGTTGCTTGGCGTCTCACTTGAATGCACTAAGACTATTCGAGACGATAAGTGGTGATAGAAGACGATGAATGACAGTTACAAGAAAAATCATGTCTTGTGCGGGATTCAGACCCAAGACTTCGTAGTGTTAATTAAAAATTCCATACGCTTCTCGTTCGCACCCTAATCGTATGCCACCGCAGACGGCGCATTTGACTAGGGATGTGAAGTGTTATACATAATATAAGCAATAGCAATAATGGCAAATGTTAATCTCAGGGCACATTTTAACTTTTGACATGGAAATAAATCCATCAATAATTCTTGGATTGGGGATGTGGATCCGTTTTTTTTTTTTTTTTAATGATCGTATCCAAAGAGTTGGGTTGGTCTAATATTCTTATTTCTAATACCGATATCTGATTATCTGCAATGTTTCAATGTTTCTAATAAAAAACATAAATAAATACAATAATTAATACACCCAGAGGCAGGTATTAGGGTGAAAATAAGTCAATTTTCGTTTTTATTGTACCCAAAAGCGGTGATTTGGTGGAAAAAATAGTTCAACATTTTGTTCAATGCTCAATATCTCTCTCCCCGCTGGTATTTTTGAAAATTTTGCGTGTGGGACATTGTAAAATAATTGCAGATTACAATAAAATGTTGTTATGAAAATTCAGAGGCAGGTGTGTGGTGGAACTTATTTGCATCTTTGGTTTTGTTCTGATCAAAAGCAGTGAATTGGTGTTGAAAATGATTGATCATTGACGGTTTTTAAGGGTGAAAATTTCGTTTTTACCGTAAAAACATTCCTCTTAATAAACCTAATGAAATATATAGTACGGGTGTGCGAATATTGAAAATTCGGAAAATATCCGTGAATATGTAAAACTTTTGTTCGATTTGAATAGTTTGTATTTGAAAAATTGCCAAATATGAGGAAAATCTGTTACTTTGGTGAAATAAAGAAACATATAGTTTTTAAGAAATATATAGTGGGAAGGGTGTGAATGAGAAATAGTGTTTAGGAATGTCCGCTATGGGGTACACATCGTGTTTACCCGGTGTGTCCCTCTTCAGATGACAATTCCGTATGGGGTGTATGTGTAGTTATGATGGGAATGACCAAAGGTTGTTTAAGAGGAGTCAATAGTAAATCCCTATAATCATCTCAACGAATGAATAAACCCTTAAAAAGTGTTTCAGTTATGATTACCGGTAGCGTCTTTCTAACATAAGGGTTATCTTATGCACTCAGAGCATCGTATATTCCCTTGTGAGCTATAGGCGGTAAGACCCAGATTCTTAATCATGATTAGTGCTGGACAACATGTAACACATTATAGGGACAAAGTATAACATAAGATTCACTAGAATCGGTCTTGCCGTGTCCATCTCTCTCAGGAGCCTCTAAGTAAACCGTACTAATGATTACCTATGGCGGAAGTCGAACCTCTGCCCTCAGATCAGAGTACCGTGAACTTCTAGTGAGAGACTAGTAATTCGGTTGGCGTCTTCCGGTTCGAGGGAGGCCGGGGTTCGAGTCCCGGTCGGCACTGGTTGTGCTTATTAAGTCTTTTCTTAGGTCAACACAGAATATTTAATTGAATATCTGCAAGAATATTGTCTTCTGAACTCGTTTGGTTTTTTACTCGATTCGTTATCTTCACCAGTCATAGGCTACAATTTCTACGAACAAGAAAAAAATATTTGTGTATTATTGCATCCACTCTAGATCTGATACCATCCAAGTTTTCCTTTTGCAAAATAACTGATATAGTCTGATCCATTCATTGGCAATACATATTAATTTATGTATTAAACAAGTATGTTGATTTTGATATTGATTTTTACAATCCATGTTAGAGATACAAACGAAAAATTTCAAGTTCTCACGATTTCCCCAACTCTCTTTATATTAATTATTATCCGAATTAAATGTGAAATTTTCAAATCATTTATCAATAAATTGATGTTTTAATATTTGCTTCTTCAGGTCGTATAAATATTGTACATAAGAAAAAGAAAAAGAAAAGAAAGAAGCCACATGGTATAAAGAAGAAGAAGCGGAAGAAGTTCCGTATCAAGAAGGGCGCTGCTCATCACTTGGGCCACTTGATTAAATACGGGAAGATAATGTTCTCCAAGTACTTGGTGTCGTTGTTGGTGGCCTTCAAACTGAAGTTCTTGGCGATATTTCCCCGTGCTTGCCACTGGCTTGTTCCTGGTTGTCAGCTCTGCCGGTCTAGCAGGGTTCTTCTTCGCCCTCTTCATCGCCTCTCTGGGACTCAAGGGTAAGCTTAGAATCCGTTCCGTTCCGTTCCGTTCCGTTCCGTTCCGTTCCGTTCCGTTCCGTTCCGTATAACGAGTAACATAGCTATGGTGACAAACATTAGTAGAGACGACAGACTTTTTTTTATTTATTAACCGGTACTTTGAAATTACCAAGAATAGTCACCCAGAGCTGAGACTGCCGCTTTGTGTTTTCTAATAAGTAACGTGGAAATGAAACAAAAAAAATCCCTTTCGGCTAATTAGGAAACGGATGATAATAACACACTCCGGTGTACAGTTCAGTTCATAGTACGTCTTCCATTAGCTTTATTGTAATGCGTTTTTGTACGTCATGTGCAAAATTAAGATTTTCTGTTTTTAATATAGTTCTCTACATGTGATCATGTACTCTATTACTAAAATGGATTACTGTACCGACAATAGATTGCACTAGTAACTGGATGTTTCCATCTGAATTCTGTCCGAGGCCATGGTCATATAAATAATATAAACTATTATTTATATTCTTCCGTTTTGTTTTAGGCTGGACCGCTGGATAATCTCAACGGACCAGGAACGTCACGCACGCAGAAAAGTTAATAGTATTAAGTGTAAAACAATATACCTTATACTGACTAGCCCAATAAACAAAGCAACTCACATTTAATCAATGTGTAGCACATCACTTATACGTGGTTATCTTTGTTTTAAATACTTGAATGTCATCTTAAACAATAGTTGCCATGTAAATAATAATGCCAACGCATAATCTTATTTTAAATTGTTCATTGATTTATTTAATAATTGTGTGTTTATTCCGTTCATTCATTACATATAACTAACAAACGGATGGCGGCAAAAAGTGGACCTTTATTTCGTTTGCACCCATCCTAAGAATAATATGAAATACAACAATAGTAAAATAATGAAATAATAAAATACTGTTTGTTAGTCTCTCTCTTCTAGATTGTAGCGTTATTTTTTTAACCTAGTGGTTATTTAATTTAGTTGAACATGTATGTATTTTCCTCGACTTGGCAAATTTGTATGTGTTAGAAATTCTAATGTTCCGAAAGATTGTGTTCTTTATAGTTTTTAAGTTTTAAACATAGGGCTGTGTTTTGAGAATTAAATTTACATTTCCAATGTGATGCATGAAATTCTATTAAACGATTCGTTGTATTAAAGTATAAAACCTACACAAAATGTGTTGTAACAAAAGTCTTTAGCCTTTTTAATATTATAAATATATACCGCAACCTATGCATGTAACTGCATGCATGTAACTGAAGGTGTAAGGGAATTAATTTACAACAAAAATGTAGAAGAATTCTAGTAAGTTTCAATTCAGAATTCCCAGTATGTTTTCTGTACACACCACACCACAACACATGCAATGTTATTAAAATGTAATTATTGGACATACACTGTCCTTATAAGAAATGCTTTTTTTGGATGAGCAAAGCGAAAACTTCAGTTTCACTGACGCCCCAAAAAATTAGCTCGAGTGGTTTGTTTTTGTTTGTTGATGGGTATTTTCTTTTTTTTCTGTTTGCTCGCAATATACCGGGCAAACGGCATAAACGATCTTGATGAAAATTGGAGGGGACCTTCGAAATCTCTGAACTTAGACATGCCACGTTTTTTGGTACAATCGAAGAAATATTTCTTATGACTGAGAAACTTCGCAAACGCTTTTTCAGGCGCGTTGTTGGATCAGCGTAATTAGTGCATTGAGCTGCCATGTGTTTTGCAGATTTTCTGTTGTTCTGTGAAAAATCATTGCTAAGTCGACGACATTTTTTAAAAACGAAAAAATCGTAATTTAACAAAATGAAAACAAAATCGTATAATTGCGATTTTCACGAGAAATAATTTTTCGGTGGTGCTCAAATTTCACACCAACATTTAAATTAATAACAACAAAGTTTTTTGAAAAAATCAGTTCAATCGAATAAATCATGAAGGTATTATAAGTCGGAAAATTTGTTTTTAAATCGAAATAAACCGTTAAATTGCGATTTTCATGAGAAATAATATTTCGATTGCGCTCAAATTTCACACGAATATATGAATTCATGAAATTAAGGTTCTGTGAAAAAAATCATAACAATCTTATAAAGCATGTAGGTGTTATAAGTCGAAGAATTTTATTAAAAATAATAAAAAAATCGTAAAATTGCAATTTTCATGAGAAATAATATTTCGATTGCGCTGAAAAACGTGGCAGTTCTATGTTTAGAGATTTCTAAGGCCTCCAAAAAATTCCATCGCAATTGGAGTATCGGTTTAGCCGGAATCGTGTTAAAATACAGACAAAAAAAACAGAAAAGGGAAGGGAAAAAACATTCCGGATTTTTTCTCCAGTGTGATGAGCCATTGGATGAGCCATTGGATGATCTTCGCTCGCTACGCTCATCCAATTATTGTACTTTTACGATTTTTTTCGATTTTTAATTATATTATATTTTCGTGATATTTGGCCCGCGACCGGGCAAACGGCTAACCCGATCTTGATGAACTTTATTGGAACGTTTTGAATCACTAAAATTATATGTTATGATTTTAGGGACATTCGAAGAAATATTATAATAATTTTAATACGATGTGTTCGTGATATTTGGGCTGATTTTGACCAAACGGGTGGGGCTACAACGTTCGTATTTCACATTGACATTAAGGTAATGGTGATGTATTGGCTTTTGAAAGAATTATATGAAAAGGTTGGCCAAAATTCATAGAAATAAAGGTTTTAATATAAGCCTTTTACAGGTGTATAATTAACAAGTAATCATCAAAAATTTTGACGACAATCACCTACATATGCGTACAAAAAGCATGTTTTTGGGCCTTGAGATATTTTACATTCTATTGTTAATTGATATTACCAGAGCAATTAATACAGCATAATTTAACAAAAATAATTTTGTAATGGAACATGAAAAAGCAATGATATCCCACTTATACTAAAACGTAGTAATCAATGGACAGAATTATTTTTAAAAAAGGTCATCCATCAACGCGACTGGTAAAAGCGTTCTTGAGGCGGCCTAGTTAATCGTAAAATCTCGACACTAGTCGAGTGTCTTTTTCAAACTGAGGTTAAACAAAGGAATATTTTAACAATACAAATAAATATAAAAAATAACAAAACAACTATGAAACATGCATGCCAACAATAATGATTAACATAAAAATAAAACATTACAGAAACATATTATTATGTACAAATAATAGGTGAGGGAAAGAACATAAACACCAAATCGTCAAAACGTTTCAAGTTTAAGTTAAGTTTAAGTTTAAGACAACAATGCACAAGACCTTACATTAGGACAAAAAATATTCTATATTGGAGGACAATGGACGCTAGGAGTACTCATGATATTAGATGTAATACATGCCATGAACCAATCTTCATTGAATCGTTTAATTTTCCCCGTTGGGTTTTTGGGCATATTTTGACAAAATAAGGTATTATTTCTTTCCGCCCAGTCAAAAATGGTAATTAACAAGGATTAACAATATAAGTTAAAAATGTTCCCTTTGATTTTTGGATTTTGATATTGCATAGTGCTCCAATCATCTTGGTTCTTTCATAAGGACAAAGGTCGCTTTGAAATTAGTAATTATAAGGAATCCACTTGGCTTTAATTAGACATGAATGGAATTTTTTAAGGCCCCTTGGCTTGGATCAAAACGGTTTTTGGTTAAGCCTTGTCGGTTAAAGTTAGGTTTTGGCTCAAAAACCACTTGAATACCGAAAGTGCCAAATCGCACAATACCAAGAAGGGCATTTCATTGTACCTAGATTGCATGCAAGTTTTTAAAACAGAAAACAATAGTTTTAAATATTTCAGATGATTTAAGCTAAATAAAACATTAAATGACATTGCACATAACTTTGGAATAAGTGTGTTTGCAAAGATAAATAAGTGTTACAATTTTATATTTAACTCAAGCATACTACTTGATAGGTTGATTGGGCCTGCTTTTAAAAAATCCGTTATTTTCAAGTTGTCCGTAATTAACTTCATAACCATCATATTTTGATTTCGGAATTTGGTGGAAATAACCTTATGCTTTGGGCCATTACAAGCCACGTATAGCACTTAATCAGTCGCCTTGCCCCATTACCGACCGCTTAACGGCTATAAAAATTAATAAACAATTTAAAACACATTGGAACTATTTTAATTGAACCCACCCAACACCTTAACAAAACCACAAACAACAACAAAACATTCTTTCTAATTCCCACGCTGTCTCACCGACAGGATCGACTCGACCAACAAGTTTGATCTGGACCAACGATAACTTCCGTGCGTTCATGTGTGCCTGATAATGATACCTCTCCTTCCTCGTGCGTAGCCATACGAAGAATCCTAGGGTACTGGTTATCTCAGTAATTACTCTCGCCGGAGAAGAATGCTCGCCTGGGAGGGACATGTAATTGAAATGCGTGACCTCCGGTCACTAATGACCTTCCCTGACGTCTCGAGCCAGCCACACCTCAGCCACACTTAGCCACGTTACGTTATTGTATAGAAGATTACGGTACACACAGTAAAAAAAAACTGTTTTAGGAAATATGTTACTAATTTACATCACGAGAAACAACAACAAGAAACGAATACAGAATATAAACGTCGTTACACAAACTATAAATGGTCTAGTATAATATAAGTTAGTGTAAAATACAGAAAAAAACAAAATACCCGCCAAATGAAGCCTCAATCAATCCAGAAGAGCTTGTTATAGGAGCTCTGCTAATGTATCTTTAACAGTCGATTAGTTTTGAAATTTAATGAGAGTCTCTACAAAGACTTACACAGAATGTATAACCTAAGGGCACGGAAGCTTAAGTTTTAAATGCAATATGTAAATTTAAAATAAATAGTTTTATAATTTTGATTTAATGATGACACAATAACAAAACATAAATAAATAATAACCATTATTAAATGTAAGAAATATTACTCAAACTCAAACACAAACTAATTAAATGCTTGTAAAAGTACAAATACATAAACTCGTATTTATTCTACCCACTCAGTCATATAACTGATTTTCATGTTAATTACATGTTAATGTCATCTTAATTACACATTGTTACATACTCTTATTTGATGATTTTTTTAATCGTTTCGCAAACTAGGAAGATAATTGCGCTCCTAGGAGTAATAAATACTAGCTAAGGTATCAATTAGAAGAAATTAATTAGCGCATCTTCATAACGACCTTTCTCTACGATCAACCAAGGAAAATATTAATTAAGTGGCTGAGCGAGAGGTCCTGATGCTGTACGTCTTAGGTTCGATTCGAATACAATCAAAATAGAAAATAGAAACCGATCCACCCTGCATTTTTCTATTTCACATTGATAACAACATACACGTTAACAAACAGGGGTACGGAAGTACATACCGGAATAATGTAATATTGTTGATTCTAAACATGCAAATGACGTTGTAGGTTGGAGTTGGAGGTGCCGAGTATGAAAAGGGATTGTAACAATATATTATTATTCCTCAACCATCACTTATGGCACTTAGAGGTGCCGAGTATGTAATTACAAATAGTTTGTGGGGGTAGCGTCAACCTCAAGGACATGTCAAACATTCTGTTTCTAACTTGTTGAAGGAAAATGTCAACAAAAGTTTTTATCGCGAGACCTGACACACGCACAGACGGACCAACGGTCGGAAAAGTGATGTTTATAGTGGAGAGTGCACCCAATAATTTGAATATTTATCATTTATTCAAATGTAACTACGAAATCAACACGAAACCACATAGTTGGGGTAAGAATTAGAGCTTATAGCCCCAACACAAAGTGTCTCACAACCAGGACAATAATTATCTAATGTTTCTTGATAGCTGAAACCTCTTTCCGCATGGTGCATCATCTTCATCCACAAGCATACAAACTTTTCGTAGGCTAAAAGCCGTTTGCGGGAGCACGTACGATTAGGATGTTGGTCCGACATGTTTGGTTCTACTAGGATGTGGTGTGGGTTCGAATCACGCAAAAGGTATGTTTGTAATCGTCCTTCATCAGGATTAGCAACAACAATCATAATCATAATATAGTAAGCTGTTTTTAAAAAAAAGTACAATTACTTGACTCGCTTCGAGAATAAAACGGGTAGTGAAACCGGTATGCATATAAATAGCCGGGCGGTATTACCTACACAGTGGTTGAACTCACGAGATCCTAGAGTGGATGGACTACTCGATTCACTTTTATAATGAATCATTTGATCGTGCAAACATTCGCGTTGACGCTGACGTCACTGGCGCGGAGTGAAAGTCCTCTCGCGTGCTATACTCTGATTGGTCAATGAACTGCGCGCCGGAGAGTGAACTTGTGTTGTGTCGGGCATTGGGTCAAGGTCAGGCGGAGTGGGAGGGGTCCCCCACCTCTCTCTCTCACACACGACACGCAGACAGTGTAGACATCCTGGTTGGTGTCAAGTATGCTTTGTCAGTTTAACGATCATTGATTAATTTATGTTTATTTGTAATGAGGACATCGCATAGGAAGAAAATAAATTGCGCTATACATATAATAAATATATGTCTATATCTTTATAGACATAAAAGAAATGCAGTGTATATAATAAACCAGTTGCTATTTTTGTTCTTATTTTTTGGTGTTTCCTTCCTTCTTTTTCTTTATTTCTTTCTTTTATTTTTACACTCTTCCTTTTATTGCCGGTTAATATTTAATTTTTTTCTAGTTGATTAATTTATGGGTAGATCATTGAATTTTGATTTATTTCATGTCACATTTTAATACACAGTTGATATCTTTGTGCATTGATGCTGTAATATTATTTTTATTTTGAAATTTGTTCAATTAATATCATTATAATATGTGATTTGTGTAATCTTAGTTTTACTTATTTTCCACCTTTGCAAATCAGTTTTAGTAAGTGAATAGGATAGATGTTTGATTTATAAACTAGGAAAACGCTTAAGTCCCGCCGCGTTGTTGGATGAGCGTAATTGGTGCATTGAGCTGCCATGTGTTATGCGGATTTTCTGTTGTTCTGTGAAAAAATCATTACAAAGTCGATTTGTTTTAAAATTAAATTAAATTAAATAAAAAATTAACTTAAATTTTGTAAAATTTGATTAATCATAATTTTAAAAAAAAGATCGTAAAATTGCAATTTTCATAAGAAATAATTATTCGATTGCGCTCAAATTTAGCACGAATATATTAATTCATAAAATTAAGGTTCTGTCAAAAAATCATTAAAATCTGATAAAGCATGTACGTGTTATAAGTCGAAGAAATTTTTTTAAATCGAAAAAAATCGTAAAATTGCGATTTTCATGAAAAATTTCTTCGTTAATATAGGGGAATAGGGGAAGTGCAGTGTACAGTCTGAAAAATATTGTTCTATCAAACTAAGTATCGAGAGTGTACATTTAAATGCATACAATCCGGGAATATTTCAAACGGAGAAGAAATAATTAATTTGAATATAGCTCTTCTTGCAGAGTTCGTGTCGTAACTTATTACAAATGGCTTTTTCTTTAATTTCTTTTAGCTGCTTAAAAATATTAATCACTACCATTCCTTGTTAGTTAATTCGAAATCAATTTTATTAAAAACAATATATTTCAAACTAGCATCAATACTTTGGTTGTAGACCTTCAAATTTGACGTAAAAATAAAAATAGACAACATTTTGAAATACTATTTACAAAATGCATTTATTGTGAATAACATAATTATTGTTTATTATGTTTATCAGAGTATAAAATATATCATTATATTCAATATACATTTTCATTAAAAATATATAAATATATATACAAAATTAATTAAAAATTATGTTCATATTGCAGAATGTCATTGAAATTGTTTCTTTTTACCGAGTAGTAGATACATTAAGTATTCAAAACATGGAAAGCAAATGTTGCAAAGTTTCTTACACGTCTAAGAGTTATCAGCAGCTTCGTTTGGGTGTGTGTCTTCATGGGCGCGATGTTTGTCGTGTGTCCCGTTGTCCAAATGTGTCGTTCTTACCAAAATGGGCACACATTTGTTGCCATGCCACCGAGAAATTAACAAGCAAATACAGATAATGTACAGTACTAGTTAAACAAACTAAGGAAGATAAGAATCTGTGTCTGGCGTGAAGTTTTATCGACCACGCAGTCATGTCATATTATGTAGGCTTCTCAGGATCAATGTAATATCTTCTAGGGTAATCTCATGCACTCGGAACATTGGTACCGTTATGTGAGTTGGGCGGTATGCCCAGCTTCTAAATCATGTAGGGGTGGACAACATTTTATAGCTCACGTTTCAGGGACAAAGTATCACTACACTTTGCAACATAATTACTTGAAACAACAAGATTATATTAAATCATCTAAAAGTGATGTTTTTGGAGTTGATTCTGTTCTCGTTTTTAAATTTAAAGTGATATTTCGACTTTTCTTCAAAAGTCTTTCTCCTTTCTCATGATTATGTTTTGAACAAAGGAAAACTAACAACAATCTTAAAGAAATATGAAGTAAAATAAGATAAAAACAGAAATGAACTAATAACAAAATATATCCTATGTACCATCTTAATATTTGGTTGAGAAAAGAAGTATAAATATGTCAATAGTCTTATTCCGATGATTGCAAGTTTCTTCACCTGATATTTAACTGGGAACTATGTACGTTATGGACATTCATTCATAACTATTCACATGACCTTAAACCGTAGAAGAGTCATAGGAGGGGCATTATTGTGCATGACTACACTAGAAGCTACTGACAATTATCGTTACTTCAACACATTTAATTTACACCATATGTTTAGAAAGTCACCATATGTACTTCATAGAGTACAGATAGTCATTAAATAGTTTTATGGCTGTTGTAAGGATTGACATTTAGAAGTGGCAAATAACTTTTTTGATATTATGCGTGTTTAAGTTATAACCGCAAAAAAAAACTCCACTAGAAAGTGTGTGCAGTCCGTGACAAGTCGAGTATAGCTGGAATTTAGCCATTCCACACTAACGTTAATTTGTTGAACAGTATTACCAACTTAATTCGCCAACATAATTCTATTTGAGAGGAATTATATTAAATTCTCAAAATCTTTTGAAATCATTACAAACAGAATAGTTAGTAAGACATAATGCCGATTATTGATTATCCCCAGAAAAAAACAAACAGATGAAAAATGGATGACGATGTTGCTTAATTTTAATCAAATGAATAATTCGTTGAAAAAATAACTATCACAATTTCGCTCATTTAAAAGTAGCATAAACTGGGTTAAGGCGTGGTTACATAAATTGGTAAGACATTAACACTTTGAAATTTAAGACTTTTGTTGTTACTGCCTACTTAGTTTTTCTTTGTGTCTCCCTAATTAACTTAACACATGTATATCTTTATCTATAGCTAATAAACATCTTGAATCTTGACAGCATTAGTTACAAAGTTGTAAGTTTTAAATTACTCAAATGCGTCAAAACTCACAGCCTAATTGTAAACGTAATGGCAGCCAGCAGTGCAATATAATTACTGTAAAATTAATGCCACTCGCAATCTTAACCCCCAATATTTGCAAGTCCATTCATTTGTTTTGAATGAATGAATGAATCTTTATTGTACAATCTTGAGTGTATTACACTCTTTACAGATTTTGTAGTTACATTGTTGTTATTATGCATATTTATTAATCATGGTTCTAATATAAGACTAAACTAAGATGAAGTTAGATTTTGTAATTGCATAGTTGGAATGTTTACTGGTGATCTATGTTTATAATATAGGCCTAAAACTAAAACTAACACTAAGAGTAATTATATAATCAAAAGTAACATAATGCTAAAACTAAAAGTAAAGAAAAGAAGATAATATAATCTGATTGTGACATGCAACAGTAGCATATTGAAGGTTAGACAAAAGAAGAAAAGAAGACAGAATGTGGTATAGAGCAAAAGCATCGTAACACGAGAAATCTCCATCTCGATTCCTTTAGAGTTATACATATTATAGTTTTGTAGTTAGAGCTTGATAAGGAGTAAATTATAATCAAAGCTGTATACTATGAGGGGCGGGGAAGAGTTGGCGGTATTGGGTAGATGTAGTTTATTTCAAAAGCAGTTCTTAATTTTCGTTAAAAGATGTTTTTTTCAGTGAGTTTTTAAAGAGTGCACTATTCATGTCCTTAAGAGTTTTTGGGTAGGTGTTTATATAACATGTATCCTATGTGAGTGATGCTAAGTTTACCTTTATTAGTGCTATTTATATTTTGTAGGTGTAGGCTATCTTTAGTACGCGTATTGTGATCGTTATAGTACGAGTTGGTTGTTTGTAATAGATTGGAAAATGTGACACCACAAAATTTGTTATGTATGAAGATACAAGTCTGGTATTCAGTGATGAGTTGGATAGGTAGTATTTTTGAAGTTTCATATATATGAGATCTGTGTGTAGAGTACGGCAGATTAAAAATGTTTCTAATTGCTCTATTTTGGATAGTTTGAAGACCTTTTAGCTTATTCTTAGGTGATTGACCCCAGATAATGTTCATATATTGGATATGGCTATGAATGTACGAGTAGTAAATAGAAGTCAGGGTTGATGGTTTTATTATTATAGAAAGTCTACGTAGTACTCCTGTTATTGGGGAAATCTTTTTACATATTTTGTCGATCTGAAGATCCCATTTCAGATTGTTTTGAAGAAGAAGGCCCAAATATTTTACGCTTGTTACTTGTTCTATGATTGTATTGTTTATTTTTAGATTATTGATAAATGTTGTTTCATCAAAAAGTTTGCTGCAAAATATCATGTAGTTCGATTTTGATACGTTTAAGGATAATTTGTTTTTATTTAGCCATTGGGTTGATATTGCGATATCAAACTTCATGCTATTAATAAGATCCGAAAGGGTTTTGCTGTAGTAAAATATATTTGTGTCATCAGCAAAAGATTGGAGTAGGCCCTTGATCCCAGATTGGTATAAATCATTGATGTATATGAGAAAAAGTAAAGGTCCCAATACAGAGCCTTGAGGGACTCCACATGTTATGGTTTCATAGCTACTCGATATAGTTCCTATGTTTACATATTGTTTTCTACTAGTTAAGTAATTAGAAAACCAGGTGAGCGCAATACCTCTTACTCCGACTTTTTCCATTTTCTTGATAAGTATTTCATGGTCAACTGTATCAAATGCTTTTTTTAGGTCTATGAAAAGGCCTGAAGCAAGATAATTCATATCAAGTTTTTTTTTAATAGTCGTTACTAGATCAACTATTGCAGATTCAGTGCCCATTTTATCTCTGAACCCATATTGCCCGTCATAAAAAAAGTTGATACTGTTAAGAAAACTGGTGAGACGGTCTTTAACTATTTTCTCAATTATTTTAGATATAATCGGAAGTAGTGATAGTAATAGTCAATGCATTGAAAGAATAACGTTGGACATCCCTGACGAATCTTAAATAATGCACTATTAGGTGAGATAAGTTTTGAAGTACCCACCTTGAAATCGGGTCTAGTTCCCATTGAGCGTGGCTATCACATCCATGTTACAACTTGTACCCATCACTTTAATGGTGTCCCGAACTGAAGTAATGAGGCTTGTTGTGATGTAACCTGGGACTCGTTGACCTTGAGAAAAGTTTCCGTGAGTGAGTTTGACCCAGAGAGGGGTCAAAGATTAGAGGTCATTGATCAATGGGATATGCGTTGCCTGTGGTACTGGCCCACAAGAGGCGTAGTATTAGAAAGTGGATGGATGGATACGCACTATATGATTATCTAATCAGACTTAATCTAAACATTGGCGATTTTTTTCAAGTGTTAAATATAAAAATGATTATTGCTTGTGATTACGCACCTTGTAACAATGTAGTGCTTTCGTGTCTACTCTCTTAAGACTTCTTTGTTATCCTAAGATGGTTTATTCCAACTCACATTGAATGAGCTACAGCGACTATCATTTCTCACCTACAGAAACTAGACCACCAAAACAATATTCCAAACATTGATCTCTGTCAACAGACGACACTATTAGTAATTAAGTGTTAGTATTATTTACTTCAATATAAAAATACAAAAATAAAAAGAGTTTATAAAGGATGGCGACTTTGATCCGTCCGTGTAATTTTCGATTACAAATTTAGACAATATTATGTGTTTTATGATAAAATAGAACATTTCGTTATATTCAATCTTCAATGTTTGCCCTTCCTTAAAACTGTGTTTAAAGTGTGTGAATACGTTGTTCGTTTAACGATATCTCAAAAGATATGGTTTACTAATCCGTGTTTATTTGAAAGAGGTAAGTTTATTTAGTAAAATGTTAGTATGACAAGTACAGGAATCCGATTTCATTTTTTAATTATATTTATTTTGTCCATTTATGAATTATGATCTTCAAATTGGGACAAGAAAATGTTAAAACTCATTTGCCCTCTGTAAAGTACACATACGTTTTACCCGAAGCGACGACTAGCGTGGTATTGTGACTGTTCAGAGGACTTATCGCAGCACCTTTCAGTCAGGATTGCCCGTGGCAGGGTTCGATCCTGTGACCTCCCGAATCAGAGCCTCCGCGTTGAGCATTAGTCGCTGTGGGCCACCGACAATGACATAGAGCCCACGTAATTGCCAACATATAGTTGACTCCTCATTAGTGTGTGGCTGGTCCTCTAAGCCTACGCTGGGTCCTTTACAAAACGCAAACCATAAAGCTCAACTTGTCAATCAAGTCCCTGAAGTAGGTCGCCCCCAATCACAGTAAGATGACGTGTGTGATTGGTTTATGTCACCTACATCTCTAGCACCGATAAAAACTTTACTGTTATGCCTTCAATATGTTGCGTTGCATTGTTGATGAGTTTTTAAATTGAAATATTACTGGGTCAATTGATATCAAAACAAATGCACAGTCACAGTCTTTAAGGTGCATTTAAGATTCGATTGCCATTGTCAAGGTATCTGTGAAAGTACTCGCCGAGTACAGAGAGGGGAGAGTTTGATACTCTCTAGAACTCCCAACGATGTTTTTGTTGACTTGTTAACTGAAGACGTCTCGTTGTGAGATGCTAATGTTGTGATGATTAGAATGAATCGACGTTAATGAAGTGTTTTCACTTGCAAGGAGGGTATTGACATTTACTGACAGTAGCAGCTGACTTGTGCGTGGTGATTCTATGCACATTTCTTCTCTGGAAAGTCTGAAGTAATTACTGGGTTATAATATGTTGGCCTGTTTCTCGCACTGCGGGATTTTAATATGGATCGTAAAATAATTACAATAATATAATATATTATAATGATAACGGAAAGTCCTTTTCAGATTGTAGAGATTGGTCAAAATATCACATTTTTCAACATCAATGCATTATAATTCAAATTGAATTTCCAGTAAGGGTAAAAACAACATAAGGCATAATGTCTTGTAGAAATACTGTAATTTACTTCATTGATACCAAATCTTGCATAAAATTAGTATTCCCTAAATAAGTGTTGAAGCAAAATATTTGCCAGCGTCGACGCCGTTTCTTGTTGTTGTTGAATGTAATGACAATGATAAACAATAAAATAAATAAATGAACTATTTTGAAGTTTGGAATTGGTAATTGAACGTGAGATCAGATAACATGGAGAAATATATAATAACGATATATTTAATAAGACTAGGAAAACGCTTAAGTCCCGCCGCGTTGTTGGATGAGCGTAATTGGTGCATTGAGCTGCCATGTGTTATGCGGATTTTCTGTTGTTCTGTGAAAAAATCATTACTAAGTTGAAGATTTTTTTAAATTAAATTAAATTAAATTAAATTAAAAAATTAACTTAAATTTGTCATTTTTTTAATTAATCGTTATTTCAAAAAAGGAAAAAATCGTAATATTGAAATTTTCATAAGAAATAATTATTCGATTGCGCACAAATTTTACACGAATATATAAATTCATAAAATTAAGGTTCTGTGAAAAAATCATTACAATATGATAAAGCATGTAGGTGTAAAAAGTCAAAGAATTGTTTTAAAAAAGAAAAAAAACGTAAAATTTAAATTTTCATGAGAAATAGTTATTCGATTGCGCTCAAATTTCACACGAATACCTAAATTCATAAAATCAAGGTTCTGTTAAAAAAATCATTAAAATCGGATAAAGCATGTAGGTGTTATAAGCTGAAGAATTTTTTTAAAAATCGAAAAAAATCGTAAAATTGCGATTTTAATAAGAAATAATTTTCCGATTGCGCTCAAAAACGTGGCAGTTCTTGGTTCAGAAATTTCGAAGGCCTCCATAAAATTTCATCGCAATCGGAGTATCGGTTTAGCCGGAATCGTGTTAACAGAAAGACAAAAATACAAAAAAAAAAAACATTCCGGATTTTTTTCTCCAGTGTAGTGAAATGAAATTTTCGCTTCGTTCGCTACGCTCATACAATTAATAAAGCCAAGATGTATGCTTAGAATAACTTGCACTAAGGAGGGTATAGGCGGAAATAAAATTTGTCAACTACTTTCATTGAATATGGCACGTTATGTATGTATTGTAGCAATGCATAATATAAGAGTAAAATATAAAGCTTTCACAGTTGTATAAATTTTATGTTATAAAAGTTATGATTGATATAATTACAAATCAAGTGAAAATGCAACAACTGGCAGATTATGAAGGAGATCGAAAACTCTTTGATAATACAAGAATTAGTAATAGGAATATGTGTCACGTAGTATGGGTGCGGTGACATTGACAAGCATTCGTTGTTTATAGGTTTTACCATCTTGTTGTATTAGCTTACTTAAGAAGCTTGCTCAAGTGTTTTGGAACTAAGACCCAACCTTACTAGTGTAAGAAAACGTCAACATCACGTGCCAGGGGCCACACGTGGGGCTCAAACTATGCGATTGTAGAAGATTTGTTTGTAATCTTGTCTTAATTCCTAACTGTACTTGTATTTCAGTAAGATCAGCAACGACAACCGTAAAGTGCAACATTTTCTTCTCTTCCAGATAACATACTGCCAATTACTGTTTGTTGTTGGTGTTTGTCTTAAGTTATGAGCTTGTTAAACCTCGAAAACTGTTTGGGTACTTAAATTAGCATATTTTTTTTTCTCGGCACAAATAATTGTTAACACTCCCAGCGCAGCATTTCTGGCTGCATGACAAGCTTTAGTACATCCAAAAAATTGAAGATGCCTACAAGTTATAACCTCAACTACTGGACTTCAACAAGCATAAGAAAGCCTGGCAAAGTATTCCATCTTACCTTTTGTTTGAATTCCTTGATAACTGTTTTATTTTGATTATTTTTTGCTACTTAGCTTTATTTATTTTGGTGTGTCGAAAACGTGTCTTTGTTATAATTATTTTAACCATTAAAATGTGTACAAAAAGCTCTAAACTATAAATGAATACAGATTTTATTTTTAAATATAATAAATAAAATTAATATTAAAATATTTTGTTATATTAAAATAAATATATTCAAATAAATATTTAAAAAAATGCTCAACATGCTATCTGTTTTCACTACATATCACTGCGTTTAAACCCTTGTATAAATGATTTACAACAACAACTTATTTGCAATGTTTCATATTCTCTATCCACATTACCAATGGTTTTTGTGTGAAGGTGAAACCTTTCGAAATATTGCGAAATTATTATTTTTACCAAAATAATGTTTTTTTTATTTTATTTTGGTAGTGTTAAAATTCTGTACGACCTACATCTGGAGACAACTAGATTATTAGAGTTCATGGAAGTTGTGAATAAAATCTTCGAGGGCTGTTTAACAGGACTATCCCAGCATTTGCCTTAACCGACTAAGAAAACTTGAGAAACAAATTTCAGTCAGGATTGCTGGTGGCGAAACTCGAACTCGTGACTACTCGTTACGCAAGAGCCATCACCATCGTTTAAAAAGATAAAATAATTTGTGTAAACCTAAATCAATACTTCTACGATTAGAGAATATAATAATAGACTGAGGTATAATACAAAATATGTTAATTTCAGTAACTTACTTTACATGGTTATATATTTGAAAATAGCAGGTTGCTCGATCTACGCGCAACTCTGTTCGGTCCCGGGTTCAATTCGTTCGATACCGATCCGACTGAGTTTCCTTCAAAGTTTCTAGTTAGTTGTTAGTACCGACAGCGTTGGCTCGAGTGCTAAGCGCGCGACTCTGATTCGGGAGGTCCCGGGTTCAAATTCCGTCGAGACCGGCAATCCTGACTGAAGGTTTTTTCCGAGGTTTTCCTCAGTCGTTAATGCGAATGCAAGGGATTGAGTCCTCTTAAACATCCCTCGGACATTCCTACTCAATAGTCCTATCCGCAACATACCTAGTTAGACACCTGTAGAGGGGCATGAATTGCACCCTCGACAGGCTTCATACAAAAATTATTAGGCCTTATATATATTTTGATCACTTCAATAAAAAAGTATAATTATAATGATAAATAGAAAAAAGCAAAACAATAATTATTACATCCGATGAATATGACAAGAAATAACCTACCTTAATTTCTTCAAACAACCTTGCTATAAATTCCTCAAACCCACGACCTTAAGATTTCACGCCCATTCTTCTAATTCTGAACGTAGAAACGTTGTAAATCTAGGACGATAACGTCCATTGTTTCCTAGCATCTCTGTCACACCTGTTTGTATGATGACCTCATGTGACCCCGAACCAGTCACATCTGCATGCATGCATACCACACACTCACTCACTTTTTTCCGCAGAGCACCTCCATAAACGACTGGGTCACTTATAAGGGTACCATTACTCACAATTATTATTATACTTGATATAATGTATCCTAAGTATTTCCGGTAGATTGATCTAAATGAACAGAGTGGTTCGTACGGTCTATCTGAAAGTTTTAAGTATAATCTTCAAGAGTTTGGGTTCGAAACTTAGTTGAGACATGAGTTTTGCAATGTCCCCACCCTTGTCGAGAACATTACAGTTGTGTTACATATTGTAAACGGCGACTTCCGACGTCCTAGCAAGAGGCACATAATAAATTGTAAGGTATTGTTCCGAAGCCTTGTTGATTCTGCTTCTGTCCGCGGGTGGAATCGTGTCTATATTGATTGAACGGCGTTGTATACTTAAATATGCCGGTCATTGTTCGCTCGTCGATGGTGTCGGCGCCTACAGGGTTGGCTTAGTCGGCTTGAAATTTAATGTCCACCACTGAAAATCAGTAAGTGACTGAGTTGGTAGACTCTAAATACGAATTTATCACAATACATATAATGTGTACAACAATGCATAATGAAATAACATGGGTAATCAATACAAATCACAACTCATTGAAAATATGACAAGACCCATACAAAAAACGTAAGTTTGATTCGTTTAGCTGTGGTTTTATATTATGTGGAATAAGTAAAATGTAAATTATTAATTTTTAATTGTTACTTAATGTAAACAGTCCAGTTCAACTGATGATTATCAAATTCATCTATCTCCGTTTCTCTTCTTACTCATCCTATTAATCTGTATTTCAATTTTGTCATTATTTTCAATGTATAAACCTATGTTTTTATTATAAATTAAAATCAACATTAGTTAAATAATTTGTTCCCTATAATTAAAGTAGGAGAAATTATATTGTACCTACTACCTATACATGGCAATTGTTTTAATTGTAGTGGATATGTATGAGATACAGTTAAAAATGTTATTCGATTCCTACGAGAATTTAAATTTAAAAATTGTTTTCTTTCTAGGCCAAATCACTGTTCAACCATGGATTTAAAATTTAAATATTTTTTCGATGGTAAATCCATGTAATTCAACCATGTAGGCTAAAGTGGATGGTCGTGACCGTCATGGGAACAGGTAAACTACATTGAAATAACTGTTTTAACTGTGATTTTTCAGCATCATCGTAGAAAATAAGGTAATTTATTTATAATTTGATGATATTTATGCGATACGCCTACCCTTAGTCACGCCAGACATATTTTATCTTAATTTAAATCAAATAGCTGGAGACAGTGATGACAACTTGACAGTTGTCTAATCCAAAAGATGACACCAACCATAATTCATAACCATTTAGGTACGTAATGGGTTAAAATTCCACTACCGGAAATCTTCTATATTTATCGCATCAGTGATGTTATTTTATTTATACACATAGTCAACCAAGTGTATCTGTTTTTGAAATTTTATGTAGACTTGAACACCTAATTTATTTAATCGGCTGCATTATTTATACTTGTAACAAAAAAAAAGTAAAAAGTTTGGTGCATATATTTGCTTCACTGTAGATAGATAGATTGCTAAACAACATAACATAATATATTCGGTCCGCAAAGTCTTAAATGTTTTATAACATATTAATTAATGTCCAAGTACAAGTTTGATATATTTCAAATAATACGCCAAATAATGTGATTTATGAACATAAATTCTCTGAAACTCATTCAAAGTAAAAATGCATTTCAAATAAGGTGTTATCCTGATCATCATCATGATGTACTTTAGGCGAAAGGCAAAAGGTAGGACTGTGAACTTCTAACTTTATGAATTAATATATTATAGTAATAAACCTTAAAAACTACCTGAAAAGGTAAGTGTTGGAAGTCCACCAGGGAAACAGGTTAAGAGAGTTATAAATTTAAATGATGTGGACTTTTTCACTGTTAGATACAAATATTGTATTTTAATGTGATATTTCGATTTCATTTGACAGCAAATCTTTATCAAACAAATTAACAATAAAACCACAACAGACAGGCAAAAAATTATTCACAAAATATTATAAATATGGCTGTGCATTAATACCAAATTTAACATTTTATTTCCTTTCACATGAGTTGGCCGTAGGCAGTGTTCATACTTAGCATTAATATGCAAGTTTCCCTAAAACACAATGTGTGCTCATTTAGCGGCAATAAGCAAATTCCGTACGACTAGAAGCTTTATGCAAGAAAATGCATAGTCTGCACACATTTCTGACAATACCCTGCTTTGAATACTCAAAATATGTACCTAAATTTATTTCTTAATCTGTCGGGTAATCGTTTCGAAATGGATTCTAAATTTGGTTCACGTTTCAATTGCAGGTCATTCTCTTCTAGCCTTGATATTCTAATCACTATTTAATCTAAAGCCACCATGTTAGGCTCCTGGCTTGCCATATTTCGACACCTAGAGTGTATTTAATGACAGGTTGATTAAAACTGTACAAAAACAAGATTCTTTATTCTAAACGATCAACACATTAATTGCATATGAAGACACAGAAACCTGAAGAACTCATGTTTTGTAACCTTGATTACACACTAGTTTCGTCACTGAAGTGCTCATCAAAAACATCTTTGCATCTAGGCATTTTGCATCAAGTTTTTACTTTGTTTTTTGAGACACATCACACACAGTTTTGTGTTTAAAGGCTATGCTCGTTGTGTTATTATTACTGATGAATGATTATAATGCGAATCATTGATTAAATAATAAATAAATAAGTGCATTCGGTATAATAAAAGCAAAATGTTATAGATACTTTATCTTTAATTATAAGCAATGGTAATTTCGTATGTGCACTGACATAGGTAGCTCCACAGTCTCATAAACACGAAAAAGTTCAATTAGAATTGCAAATAAATTTATATTTGCAACCAAAATCAGTCTGCATGATCGTTTATTAAATTAATACCTTTCGGGCCACATTGATTATATTATTATGTAAGTACAGTGGCGTATTAACTTACAACAAGTTTGACCCTATAGAGCAAAAGATAAGGACCCAAAATTGTGCTTTCTTCCTTCACACTTTGAAATTCGTAATTTTTTTAAAGAATTTAGATTATTTAAAAGATATTTTACTTTGGTCTTTTAGGAATAAAATGCTGATTTTGGATTCCAAATTGACATCAAAGTTGAAAAAAAATCCAAATTTGTATTTTATTTTCAAAAATTATATCTACTGCAATTTTTCATTTTACCCTTTTTAAACATGTTCAAATTGAATCTACTACAGGTAAACAAAATATCCGGGACATCCCAGACATTTATGTTTTTGAGTGGTTTTATACACAATTTAATTTTGGAACCATAACAAAATTCCTTCTTACCATCAAAATTTTATAAGGAAAAATTCTACCAAATCCGTACAAAACAAAGCAGCTTTTTACCAGGTTTAAAAGAATGAAAAACTGGCAAATTTAATTGTGTACATTCTGAAAAGTGGTGGGAAATACCATTTTCATGGCGTTGGTATTTTTCTTTCATAATTTGTAAATCATTTTAAATAACTGAATAAAAATGTACATTACGTAATTAAATAAGAATATTAAAGTTGCAATATACAAGTACTGTATAATCCTTTGTAGGTAAATACGATATTTGTATCGTCAAGGTCAACTTTAGGTAACAAGCTTTCCACCAAATCAAAATTCTCGAAATGCCTTCTCGTCAGCTCACGGTTTCCTATCATCATCGCCTACTTCCACAGATACTTAGTAAACAGACCCGACGTCGTGTTAATTGTCCCGGCAAACACACGTATCCCATTGACACACTACCGAGAAAGGTATGATCACACCGAATGGAAATTTAGTCTAAAGCGTCTCTTAAGCCTCACAGACACGCGCCATGTGGCACAGATCGCCGAGCAGAAGAGAGGAGGGGCAGACTGAATGCCAATCATGTTGTCCCTAGGCCTTCCGTTTTACATGTACCGTATACCATTGTTAACAGATTATCATACGTGGGATTGTGCATGCGTGGTATTTAACGCAAATTCTTCAGCCCATTGGATATTTTGACTACTCCCTAATTGTTCGGCACATTTTTCCAAAACTTCTTTCTTGGTTGGGCAATCAAGACATAGAATGATTGTTTAAATATTTCAAACGGTAAAATGATGTTTTTAATCCAGTAAGGGATGTCGTTAAAATGAAACACAAACAATATTTATTTATTCATTCTTAAGTTTCCCAATTGTATTCTAAATTTGGCCCCATTAACTAAATTCTAGCTACCTACAACGAATGATTAGCCAAAGACACAGAAATCATCATCGTACGAATAAAAAATACCCACTCCGTCGCAGAACTGATTTTCATTGGGCCGACAAGCACCGACAGCTAACGACGAGCGAACAACGACTGACTATAACTAGAGACCGCCATATTTAAGTTGGAAACGCCGATCTATCACGCAAGACACGAATCCACCAACTGACAGCGCTAGAATCAACAAGGCTGATTTGGAACAACAATCAATAATCTCTAATCATCACGGAGTTATAAATAGTACTGGCGTCTCTAATTAACAACAGCTGACTCGTACACATTTTTTAAACCACCATCACCCTTAATATTTTCGAGATGTTTTTTTAAAATTAAATATCATGCACTGGGGACATTTTTTTATTTAGATTAAATTTTCAATAATACTTGTATACATTTGTTAGCATATAAGACTTAAAAGCACGATCAGAAACGTATTAAAATTTTGTATCCCTGTTCATACCCGGCACCTCAACCAACAAACGACCTTATGGGGGAAGGGGGGGGGGAATGCGTTGTTTTATGTTTGTTTCCCTCTTGATACCCGGGACCTTCACCAACAAACGACCTTCGAGGGAGGGGGGGAGGAAATGCGTTGTTTTATGTTTGTTTCCCTCTTGATACCCGGCACCTTCACCAACAAACGACCTCGAGGGGGGGGGGGGGGGGAAATGCGCTGTTTTATGTTTGTATCCCTCTTGATGCCCGGCACGTTCACCAACAAACGACCTTGGGGGGAAGGGGGGGGGGGGGATGCGTTGTTATGTTTGTATCCCTTTTCATACCCGGCATTTCCACCAAAAACGAACTTGGGAGTGGGGAGGAGGCAGTGCGGAGGGAAGGGGGGAGGGGGGTGGGGGGTTTGGTAAGGGGGGGGGGGCGAAACATGTTGTTCTATGTTTGTATCTCTCTTCATAGACGACATTTCCACCAAAAATGACTTTTAGACGGGGGGGACAAAACGAGTTGTTCTGTTCGAATCTCTCTTCATAACCGGCACCTCCACCAAAAACGACCTTTGAGGAGTGGAAGTCAGGGGCGTAGGAATAGTGGGTGCAAGGGGTGCGGTCGCGCCCGGGCCCTGAGCATTGAGGGCCCCTTAGGGGGCCCTCAATGCCTCGAAGGGGCCCCGAAACCGAGGGTGTCCTAAATGTGCTAGACAATATTACAACAAATAATTTAAAATATATAATGTCTTTATTTACATTGAAATTAATTTGTCGATATGACAAAGATGGCACTTAATTATTGTTGTTTGCATTGTATGCATTGTTATAAACATAGGGTCATTGTCATAGAAGGTAACCAGATGTCCCGGGTTTTACCGAGATCGTCCCGTTTTTAGTGTGATCTGTCCCGGTATTCCAAAAATAGTTGTCGAGACGGTTCCTGTCTCAGATCGCTCTACAGGCTATCTTGAGCAAAAAAAGGCCCCAAAAATTTTCTGCCTCCGGCGGCTGGGGCTTCGCCCCAGACCCCTTGTAGCCCACGCAACTACAGGGGGCCATCAGAGAACCTTGCACCCAGGCCTTTGAGTTACTAGCTACGCCACTGAGTGGAGTGGGTTGCGGGGAAGAAACGTGTTGTTCTAAGTTTGTATCTACCCACTCAGTTATATAACTGATTTTTAGTGGGGGACAGTAAACCAAAGCGACCAAGTCAATCCTGTAAGCCCCGGCGCAATCGACGAGTGAGCGATAACCTACCAAAGATCATCAAGTATGAAATATTAGCAATCAGTGGTATGGACAGTGCGAACACCCGCGGATCAACGCCAGAATCAACAAGGCCGATTCGGAACAACTTTCAATTTATTACGTGCCTCGTTGCTAAGACGGCTTCAAAGTCACCGTTCACAAATTCCTCAATAACTGATGGACTTAAGTCCAAATCAGAAGTTAAAAAAACTCTGACTTTGACGGGAATCAAACCCTGGACCTTCTGCATTGGAAGCAGATACGCTAACCACAAGACCAACGAGCCACACACTAATAATATTATTGGATGAGCGAAGCGAAGACTTCAATTTCACTGACCCCCAAAAAATTTTGCTCTGGGTGTTTTTGGTTTTGTTTTTTTGTTTGTTTGATTGTTTCATTTTCTGTCTGTTTGTTAGTTTTCTACCGGGCTAACAGCATATCCGATCTTTATGAAAATGGGAGGGGACCTTCGAAATTTTTGAACTTAGAGGTGTGTTGTTTTTGGGTACAATCGAAGAAATATTTCTCGTGAATATCGTACTTTTACGATTTTTTTTTCAATTTTTAGTGCGATATTTTCGTGCCATTTGGACCGATTCTGACCAAACGGGTGGGGCTACTACGTTCATATTATACATGGACATTAAGGTTATGGTCATGAAGTACCTTTTGAAAGAAAAAGTTGAAAAATTTGGCCAGAATCCATAGAAATAAAGCTTTTCATATAAGTTTTTTACGGTAAATAACACCAATTGACAAGTAACAATAGAAACTTGACAACAATCACCTACAATGCGTAGACTGCCAAGCAAAGCACTTGCAAAAGTAAAGATATCCCACGCAAATTAAAAACTTAAAAAATGCTCATTCGTCAACGCGACTAAAAAAAGCGTTTGCGAAGCTTCCTAGTGCATTGAATAATCACCATAAAAATTTACTTCATAAGCTTGACAACATTACATAAATCGTTGTAGAGCACTTCACGCAGGCGGCAGGAATGAGCTTCACGACCTCGTTTCGCGTCTTTGAGCCTTCAGACCTCTACCCCTCTTCAAGTACCCCTATCCGCTTTTTGCCTTTCAATTCGTCTAACTCTGTAAATGTCACGTTCTCTCTCTTGTTATCTGTGATGTAATGTTAATCTGAAATTGTAACTCTGTAATCACTGTGTTAGACTACAGATGGTCACACTTTCCCTGCATTAGCCTTCCTGCCCTATGGGCAGGTAAAATTCAATAAAATAATTTCGCTCCATGAAATTCGATATTTCACTAATGGATTTGTTCGCAAATTGGTGTTTTTTATACATATCAAAACCTAGTATAATTATTGTGATAGTTTTGTTTGTATATATATATATATATATTTGTGAACTATGGTTTTGCACTTCCTTAATACCTAATTTCTAATTTATTAATGAGTATTTTATTTTTTATTATGTGGATGAAGGAATTCTAAAACTGCGACCCGTGTGCCTAATCTTTTGACCATTAATAATATAGTTATCGTTTTTAAAAGTACAAACCTTCAACATATGATTCAGGATGTTCAATAGAAATCTAGTTCCTGAAGATGTGGCAGATGGCATGTGAAATATTGACCAATTAATCAAGGATTAATAAGGTAGTAGATTATGATTAAAAATACACACACACGCAGATTACGACGAGGGGATTCAAACACCTTTCCATTATTTGGTGTTCGCATTTAATGACTATAGCAATACATTTGAAATGTTTCTTATATTTCTTCCCGATTTCATTTGTAGATTATTTAAACAACAGATATAGACATATTTCTTATTCATTATTATATGCTAAAGTTATGTTAGCTTTCGTACACCACATTTCCATCTGCATCCACATTTAAATTAAGGTTGAACTGATTGTATGCAGTGGTGCCTCATTTGTGAAGCGACGAGTGAAACTCTGAATCGGGAGTTCACGGTTTCGAATCTTGCCACCAGCAATCCTGACTGTTTTTCTCCAAAGGCAAAGTGCTTTATTATTAAGTGCTATTGAGGACTTACGTTCATCCCATTCTTCACCCATACAGGTAGTAATATTCTTAGATAAGACTAGAAGCAAGTAATCCCTGGTAGGTTTCCTACGCAATGTGCGCAGTGAACGAACTCTAGTCTGATCTCAACGTCACTCTTAAAGTATTTGCTGTGACACGGAAGATTTCATTCTGTTTTACAAGTAGCACACGCAGATTGCACAAGTGGCTTTAGGCATTTTCTGCAACGAGGCACAGATCAAATCTGTGTAAGTTATTTGATAATATAAATATGCATCTAGATTGTACCCACGCAGTTACGAGAACTGATGTCCGGGCAGTGCCCACACTGGGGGCACCAAACATAGGAATGTACTTTATTTGCTTACATTTAAAAAAAAATATTTGATTTCAATATTTATGAGAGAAATAACATGTACATTTTGTACATTTTTTCAAATGTGATTTTTATCTTTTTTCGTGAATATAAATGGATTTATTTATTTACTTGTTTAGATTTAAATAGAGTATTGTTGCTATTTAACATCAAAGTAATAACAATTTAGAAGTATTTAAAAACCTAAAAAAACAGTTTAATTCTATTAAACACATCTTTACACTTAACAAAAATTACTGCAAAACAATTTTTAAAAAAATGTATTTAGAGTCTACCCACTCAGTTATATAACTGATTTTCAGTGGGGGACAGTAAATCAAAGCGACCAAGCCAACCCTGTAGGCCCCAACGCAATCGACTAATATTAATTAAATCGACTAAAATAGTTAAAATAATGAAATGTATACAATGATTTGTGAGATGATGAATAATCATTGATAATACAAAGTATTTTCATGTTTTATGAAACAACTTAATCAATACTACTTTTGGCTGGATCACGATGTCTAGGTTAGGTAAATATTATTGATAGCCTACGTATACGGATTAACTTCATACAGGATAGAATACATTCTACTTTTGGGTCTGCGTGTGATGGTCTGCATATTAATTCTTTAAACGATCAATTCGGTGAAAACTACTTTTTAAAACCCAGTGGAGAAACCAACTGAAAACGTCACAATATCTATAATAATATTGCAACGCTTCAATCCACTCATACCCGATCATCAAACACATAAACACATATCTCGAAGTTCGTTTCGCTAGCTCTACTTCCACACGAACAATGACAGCAAAACAATCGCACGTACAATTAAACCCGAGTGTACGCTATGCGCTTATACGTGAAGTAAGGCGAAAAATCAGCTTCGCGGCATAGATCAAACTTCGCTATAGCAATGCGTCGTATTTACTTGATACGCAGTACTAATATGCAAATGACCGTATCGGAAACATTAGAAATTTATATTTTTCTATCGTGTAGTCCTTTCGTTTGGCACTTAATAGTATTATATTGTTTCATTGGATGTTCTCAAATTTGTTTACTAAAGATTCAATTCACAATTATATTCTTAGGAGTAAATTTAACCATTTTCCCTCAACATTTAAATTTTAAATTCACTTTATTATTTAGTATCATATTCGTTGTCTCATAAATTATTACACGTGCTAACTTAATTACTTTTGTTTTGTAGTTATTATTTGTATCCTATATTTTATGTTAAAATATAATTTCTAAGTTTCACTGTTTAAATAAATAAAATAAATTGTATTTAGAGTCTACCCACTCAATTATATAACTGATTATAACACGAAAATATATTTTTAATAACGCTTGATGTAAAATGTGAGCATGTTGTATTCAAGAATGTATTAATAAATTAAAAGTACGCTCCCAATACACCTGCACGTCGCATATCAGTGTGGTGTGAGTGTGTTGATGACGGATGTGAGTATTTCATGACTAAGGTTAAATACCGGACTTTGAATCTTCAACGCACGAAGAAAGTGAGCTGCGCTATTGGTCTAAACAATTACCTTAACTTCCTCTTTCAACTTTCTTTGAGTGGGACTGGGCAGGGCCCTTACCTAGGATCCTGGAGGCGCTAGTGGAGAGAGGGGAGGGGCGAGTAGGGTTATTGAGGTCTCGGAGGTTGTGATAAATACGGTACGTACTTCAGATCAATATAGCACTAGTGTGAGCAGCGTCGTAGTGTCAACCAGAACCAAGAGCTAGGGTCAGTGTCGTAAGCAAAGTGAAGCGTGTAGCAAGTACCAAGATGGCTCGTAGTGGTGCGTGGAAGTTGCTGATAGCGGCGTTGGTGCTTCTCCAGGGGGTCCTCGCCGTGCCCGCGCCGTCCGTCCAGGACAACGAAGTCATCGGTCGCAGCACCAATGAAGGAGGCAACTGGAATATGGTGATGAAGTTACTGGAAGAATGTTCGGAGAAGGACATGATGTCTTGTCTGGGAGTTAAGGCCGTCGCGGCGCTGGATAGGGCGTCGCGCATGGCGGACATCGACGTCGCCGACGGCGTGAGCTTCGTTAAGTCTGGAGAGGACGCGAGGAACTCTCGGGCTCTGATGACGGAGACGGAGATTGCTAATACCATCGAACAGGAGGAACCCATGTCCAAGACAGCGAGACTTCTGGACTTGATCGTTGAGAGCGCGACAAGGTTCCTGTCCACTCACAGCCTGCAGTTCAAGCTGCCGTCGGCTGCACCTGAAGCCATCGCCAGGGCGCTCGAAGAAGGTATGTGCAACATTGTATTAAATATATATATTTTAATCCTAAAATCCAGCTCTAAATAATCAAAAATCGTTTTCCTCTTGAAGTCAATTTGTTCAATATTGTGTTGCTCCCAAAACTGTGTAAATTGCATGTTCATTATATTTAAGATTAACTGCACATATCCCAACCGAAGATTTTAAGATTTGATTAAGTATTGACTAAACAAAAGCAGAAAACACAAGTAGACTTATATTGTTCAAAAAGTATTAAATATGTCTAAGGCTTAAATTAATTGTTCTGCAATCAGGAAATAAACATAAATTTGAACCCAAGTATGATAAGAATTTAAATTCCAAAAAAATAAGTTAGACAAAAACAAATGTTGCAAGAACTACAAAACTGCTTTCGTTTGCAACATTTTTCAAAGCGGAGTATCATGTATTTAACGAGCTCAGAATCGTTTCAAAATCTTCTCGTTAAGAATTCTAATCAGATGACCAAACGTTATAAAAACGTTAGTTTATATCCTAGCTCGCTCCACTAATGTAAGCTCTACGGGCTCAATAAAACTAACGCCTAACCCGCCAACCTTTGATCTTTTCACTTTTATCTCATCGATGCACAGTTAGGTAATCCTCATTGGCCGGAGAGGAGACTGGAATATCCGGTGCGCTGTAGTGACTTTCGTTACTTTCTCCGGCCGTGCATCTTGTTGTTCTGACCATCTCTGATGGGAGGGCGCGTCTTCAGTAGTACGACCTTGTGCCTTGGCCGGCGGTCAGACGCTAGAGGCGTTATTTAAAACATCTATAACGGTAACAAGAATGATGGGGCCTTGTATTTAAGTTAAGAAATGCATTATCGTTCAAAAGAAAGAATCTTGACAGACACACTAAGATTTGAACGCATTATTGATGCATTTGACAATAGAAACTTGTTACGCATTATTAACGCACTCGAATGCCTTGAGAATAAAATCTAAATATGCATGAATTTGTTTCGAGATATAGATTAGTAAATGGTGTAAAGTGAGTGTTAATTCTCAATGTATTTAACTTAACGTTATCACAACTTACTAACATCAAACTAGAAAAAGATTAAATATAATTAATATATTATATAACATTGATACTTATTTACAATACAATAACGTATTTATTGCTGTAACTCTGAACCAAATTTTTAAAATAATCTATCAATAGATACTTTACTTTAAGGTATTTAAAATATCATTGTTGTATGATTTTATCTTTGTAGCCTAATCATATTCATAAAACTAACCATTTGTCCTCATGTGTGTCATGAGTGTGCCACTGAGAGATGTTATACTCATGATAGAAGATAGGAAGTCAAACACTTTAGCATCCTCCTTCGTATCTAGGTGTGCTCTTTGAGAAGTACAGTATTTGCATATGACTCATCAGGTCACGCAAAGTAAAGAAGTATAATATTCTCTTTAGATCTGAGACACTCCCTAAATCATTCAGACAGATATGTATTGTCAACCGGCACCCCGCATACATCAGAACCAGTCATTGACTTACCACAAATAAGTGTTACACCAGTATTGTACACTAAGAAATAGGTCAAAGCTCTTAGATAGTGTGAACACCTTTCCGAGTGCATTGTTCTGACTAAATGACCAGACGTGACTTTTATTTTTTATTATTGGATGATTAAATAATATCAAATCTAGAAAGTGGGTACCACATCACGTGTTTGTAATCAGTTTGGAAAAGTTAACCCCAAAAGAGCCCGCATTGATGATTCTGGTCGCAATATGTTTTACGGTAAAATGGAGTTATGCGTAAACAGAGGATTGTGCCACTTTGCATATGTTTGCTGTCTATACGTGTGTCGCGTGCTGATGTATGGATCTGGGGCTTAGTTGGGCGCGTTCTCGAAGCCACGAGATGGATATGGCACCTCATTGTACAGTCTCTGGCACGTGGCAGTCGAAAAACTAAAACTGTTGAAGAAAACGTTTTGACAAATTTGTATTAATCCATTTCAAAGATTAGATTACATAACATGCTGTTATTTATTTAATGACAAGGTTAAATGCGTACCAGTTCGAATTAAAATGGTCATTTTTGCTTGTGGAGTAATACAAACTCCTAAAGATAATTGAAAAACGATTTTTGTTCAGTCCAAGTAAAATCAGATCAAAGCCAACAAATATTTCAATTAGAATAATAAGCAGAACGTTCATAATTCAGTAAACGAATTGTATTTATACAAATATGTTTATTTTGTTTTGTCATAACACGGTTATATTTATTTGCTTGTTTTTAAATACATAAATCACGTCTCATTTCAAAGGTAAAATACGCTAAACAAACTTTCTAGCTGTTTAGGAGACTTAAGGTCACACACTCTCGGCCCACAAAATTGAATACCTAATGATGACAATTGAAAAGTCAATAACTGTCATAACGGACAAATATCTGTGTTAACCCAACAAAACTCTCGACATGTCTTCAGGGTCAGCAAAATACAGTTAGCGTTATATCGCATTCCCACCTCTAACCTAAAACATTAACAACGCATTGAACTTACTTTTATTAGATTTAATACCGTAATCGCAATTCTACTTGTCTTGAACCACATGTTGAAACTGTGTTGCGTTGGAGTCTTATGACTAGATGGTTAATCTTCTGTGTGGTTAGATAAAAGCAAGTAGGTTACCATGAGACAGATGACAGTCAATCATTCACAACAGCTGCACGTGGGGCTTAACCGTGCTAAAGTTTGAAGATCATGTACAGAATGTTTATTCAAAACCTTTGAAGAATTTGATACATTTAAACTGATGAAGACCACAATATTATAAAGGAGTTACACTTAACTATAGTGTCATTAAAATGTTTAGGGTATTACATAAACATTTAATCACCAATAAATATACATTTTTATTATTTTTAAGTAACGCTTTTAGGCTATATTCATTCACAAGCCGAGTTCTGACGGCATGAAAGCCGCTACTCGGAGTGTGTGAGTTATGGTGCGACAACAATTTGAACAATAATTTAAACCAAATATATTTATGAATCTTTAATGCCAATGCTCTATGGTTCTATTGGCATACATATAAGGGAACTAGCCCGTATTGTTTAGCATGTCGACCCGACTGTCTAGCCAAGGTCTAGACATGTATTTCACAACTCGTGCCTGGGCATTTAACGTACATCATTACGTTTCGGTCCTGGCCCTCGTATACGATCGGTACATCCTACGCCCGCACAATGTACCAAACCGTGATATGCCACGCACAGGGTTTAGCGAAAATATTGGGAAATAATGACGGAAATCATTCGATTGTAATCAAACCACTCTTAACAGAACTGCATGTAAAGCTACACGGTCGAACGTAGGTTTTCCTCCCACATTATAGCTCAGGTATTTACAACATAAGGTCACACTAATGAAGATATTCAAACATCTCTAGGAAGAGTGCTACTTCCAACATCTGCATCGTCACCTGAAATGAGACAATCATGTGTTAGCAGATGATATGCCGACAGCAGACGCCATCAAATAAAACAAATTAATTATTTTACGATTTGTTGGAGCTGCTGTGTCATTTATTATAATAATCATATAAATTAATTACAGTACTTGACTCGATCTGTTCTTCTTGTAAATTCCATTTCTGAGAGATCTTATAGGGTAAAACTTTGTCTATACGATCCAACCAAAACGTTTAGTACTGTACATAGTTTGTGCATGAGCCGAGTAAACCCAGCGTTGGCCGAAGCGTAACGTAGGCTCGATTCTGAGCCGATCGATCGCCAAGCCAAACCGACTGATTTTTTTATCCTCTGCTTCATTCAGTCATTAATGCGAATGCAAAGAATTGAGTCGTCTAAAACATCCCTCGGACATCCCTTCACAATTGTACAAAACCTCGTTAGACACTTGATGTCGGACACCCTGGACAGGTTTCCCACGGGATATTAAATTTGTTTTCTTGTTCCAGGCCGAGGCAAGAACAAGAAGAGGTTGAAGGGAATGATGCCCCTGATGATGGCCATCGCTGCCAAAGCCTTCGCCCTCCTGCCCATCAAGCTCGGTCTCGTCTGGTTCCTCGCCTCCAAGGCCCTCATCATCGGCAAGGTGGGTACATTCAGGGCTCTCGTGTCCAGCTTGATTGATCGGTGTTGCCTACATTAACACGACCGGTCTCTAGCTGGTCATTGTTCGCTCGTCGATGATGTCGGCGCCTACAGGGTTGACTTGGTCGGGTTTAAATTTAATGTACCCCACTGAAAATCAATTGCATTTCCGTGTGAATAGACTCGAAATATACGAATGTATTTACCAGTGTAGTCATTCAGGGCTTAGATGGTGGTAGCTAATAGTGAATACACTAGTTGGCGAAATATACCTGCTTAGATAGAGAACTGAATATGGCCATACTATTATTATCGTAGATTGTATAACATTAGAATGATTAGGATGAATTAATTTCAACTCTATTTACCCGAAAAGGTAATATTGTTATAATTTGTCTCAGTCATTGCTCGTCTTTAAAATTTGACCTGTTTGAAGAACGCAGAAATTTTGGCCAAAACTAAAAGATTGGCATGTGTGCACATAGTATGTGTAGTAGTACTAAAATTCAATTAGTGCATTTGAATTTTGAAGCAACGTTCAAAAAAACATAGTTCACATCATTAAAGTCAAGTGAGAATCGAGAAATTACACAAAATAATGAAAAATGAAAAATATGGTGGAGGTGCCGGGTATTTTCGAAACAATAATTTTGAGACAGACGTGTCCTAACCGCTCGTGTTTTGTTTCTTCCAGATCGCCCTCTTGATCGCCGGCGTCCTCGCCTTCCAGAAGTTCTTCCAGGGGGGGTGGGGGTGGGGCTAGCCAGGGCTGGTCTAACCAGGGTTCCTCCGGATGGTCCAGCCCCCCCAGCAGTGGCGGATGGTCGAACCAGGGCTCCAACAGCAACGCCGGGTGGAGCTCGGGCTCCAGTGGCGGACCCTATGCTCGCAGCCTTGACGCACACGACATCGCCTACAAGGCCCAGGCACCTGTTGCTCAATAATCTCCGAATACTCCTCAATGATATTGACTATTTATCAAACTATATTTTAGATTTTAAATAATTTATCTTTCCCTTAGTCACTTCCCAATATCCCAAACTTAATATGACTTCGCCTAAATACGCATTTAACTCTTCAAGCTATTCAATATTATTTAAACACATCCATATATAGACCTTCGTTATTTTTTTATTATACTTGTGTACGCATTTTTAACTGATAGAAACCTTACGATCATGTACATTTTTAATAAATTTGCTTAAGTTTTGTTTAAAACTTCTAAGAAACAAAATACTCGATATTATCTTCACGGTCTTCACTTTGAATTCTTAACAATTAAGGCGCCAAATGCATTTCTTTCGTTCGAAGATATTCTTCAGCCATATACAATCTAATGTTAGTAAAAAGCCATAATAAAACTAGCAAGATAAATAATAAAGCAATAATAGTCAAATTGTTTTATAACCTAACCTACTGAGGGTGCAAATCGATATTTAAATAGTCAAACAATTTCGGTTATATAGAAAGAAAACTCAAATAATCCCGCTCTTTTCATTCGTTGTGATTATTTCGCCTAAAATCATAGCGTTCTACAATGTCACTTTCATTGACGAAATAATCTTACGTTATTCTACACGATTTGCGTTTAATGATTTAAATCATATTAACTGTCCGCTTAGATTAGCTTAGTCACTTCCCAATGTCCGTATTGCCATTCCCAGTGCTACATGCTTTAATACAACCCTGTGTTCCATTGCATATAAAAGTCCACATTCCTTGCTTACACGCTTCGCTTCACAAAAAGATCTGACCAAATCATTGTCTACTTTTCTCAATAGCTTGCATTTCCATTCCACCATACCAAACAACTGTTTTTACAAATACCTCTACTGTAGTTAAGGCCATATATACAGTCACCCGCTGGCAATTTATAATTATTTATATTTTGTTAAGTATCAATGTACATACTTCAGAGCAGCATTACAATGTTTGCTTCCAAGCCAGTATCATCCATCTGCAAAACATCTTACCCCTGTGTTTTTATCAAGAATATTTTATACTTATTTATTATTTAGTTGTATTAATTTATTAAATTTTCTTTCTTGGAAAAGCTTATTACTGTGAAATATTATACAAACAGAATTATTGTAAACATATTACTACTTAGCGCAGATAGACTGTTGAATATGTAGTATACATACATGATAGAAAATGTCTTGCAACAATTTAGCCCACATTAATTTGAGGCACAGACTGTATACTTACTACAAGACTGTCACAAACTACTTTTACGACGAGGACTTGAATAGACACGTGACTAACATAGAAACATTTAAACTTAGGCTTGATAAAGACTTACTAAGACTTATAGACTATATTACAGACGTTACCATACAAAGACTGTTCCATAAACTCATGTAGAATAATATTTTACTTTGACTCAAAGTTTGCTGGACGAAATAGAGATAAATTAAATCTGAGACAAGGAAAATTAATTATTCTATGGTTAAGTTTATGTATAAACGTGTGCCAAACAATTATTATTAGTAAACGAAATAAAAATGTTAAATTAAAAAATGTATTTAAATTTATTAGACCATAATCCCAATTGTTCCAATCCTTGATTATTTTTTCTAAAAATCGAAATAATCTTGATTAAACTATTTTCTATAAATAATACACAATATTATTGATAATGATATTTTTGATCGTCTATTTTGTCTTATTGTATAAATATAACTAGTACACTCATGGAACTGTTTTCAATAATATAAAAGTTAACGTCAACACTTCTTTGCAACAAACATTCATGAATCAATCTCAAGTTTATTGAATAAAGTGAACTTCACTTTATTAAATGCACCTGATTGAATCATGAATGTTCATGCGATGAGTTCTCATAACAGGTTGATTCTATGTGGATGAGTGATATATATTAATAAATATAGATTAAATTAAATTACGTATTTAGTACTATTATAAAGAACACCAAAATAAGAAATCATTTTGTTGTTACATTGTTCAACAAATTTGTAAAAATCTATCAAACCAATAAAAATGTATTTAAATGATTAATCATCAATTAATACACGGGCAGAAATTGAGTCAGCTGCTGATGGTATCGTTAATTTGCTAACATTACGAATATACATTACCGAGTAAAATTATAGAAATGTGGGTATATAATTTATGGTTAGGCCTAATTACTTCAAATAAAAGAAAATGTGAGTATATTCTATTAGGATAAGCATTTAGCTATGTAACCGGACTCAGTAGTTGTATTTTTTTAACAGTCATTATGAACTTTGACAAGCACACAACATTCATAATTCCCTAATTTTATTTCCAAGGCATTATTTAACGCAGAGAAATGAAAAATTAAATAGTCACAATTTCCCCTTTGGTTTTGTTTAACAATATATTATAGATCATATACGTACCGTAAAAGCCTTAACATGTATGACAAACATTGTTATTTCACTCAGGTAAATACCAGTTTCAATGTGTTGTAAAAAAACATTATACGTAGCAAAAAAAAAATTAAAAAATAATTTTTTTAAACAAAAAAGTAAATCAATTCATTGGGTAGACTCTGAATAAGAATTTATTTATCTATTTATGTAATCAGAAGAATAATAATGCTTTTTGCCTGCAGAGAGTTATTTCCATTTGTCTGATAATAAACACAATTGTAATTTTATAATCATTAAATAAAAGCTACGAAACACAACATTGAAAAAGAAAGATAATTTATTATAATGATAATTTCCAAAATAATCTATTTCTAAATAAATTCAGATTTCACTTTCTTAATTTATATATATTTTCTTGAGTAATATTTGCAATGCGCACATTTAAGACTCTTATTCCTAACAGACAAATAAATAATGATAAAAAATAACAATAACACTAATATAATAATAACAGACAAAAATGCAAAGATGTATTTTAAACAAAGAATCCAAACTGCAAACTCTTAAATATACCTCTCCTACCTCACTCATATTTCAGAACAATCAGGTAATCTGTGAACCAATTGGACACTTGTAAGAACCTAGCTGTATTTACGCCATTTACCATTTTTGTCCATTTGTTTCGCTCTAGAAAACTTAATGGACATTTTGATGTATTTATTGCGTCACTATTTGCATTGCGTTGATGTAAACTGCATCACACGCTGTTACACACATTGATGTAACATTTGGGTGTGTGTTCCTGTCTAGCCAGAATAAATGTTAATTCGCAGAGACCACGCAATGTTAACAGGGGCATAACTGGAGCATGCTGGCTTCAGTAAAATGCAGAAACAGTTATAACAAAATGATTAATTGGAAATACAATAAATCTATCCAATCCAACCCCAACAATATATAGCCAAAAAATTAACAGCTTGTTAAACAAATACAAAATTTAAATGATAATATAATAATAATATTACCATAAGACATGCAACATTATTGTGTTAATTACATTTTTATATTATAAGGATATGATAAATTATAAGAGCTTCAATCGGTGAATGTGTTGATTGCTAATTAAACCCAATAATGATCAACAAAAGTAATTAGAATAATTATTATTTGTGCTTGTATTCAAATGAGTTTCCTGGTCAGGACAGCCGTTGTCTTTTATAACACAATTGTTAACTAACTATGTTCCAGGTGCAAATCATATATTGGGCATATTTTTTTTAAATTATTATATTAGGAAATAATGATGTATGAGATAAATGTCCCAAACACCATAATACTGAATCGGTAAAAATTGCACTGTTAAACATTATTCAATACTAAAATAGGTACATAGGTAGGTGAGGTACGTTGTCGTGTCACGTCTCACGATAAAATCCGATTGACATGTTAGTTTTTGCTGGCATCGTCCTTCAACATTCAACAATACCAATAAGGCTAATACAGAGGCTATCACCCCTTAGTTACAATATTCTGAACTGGCGCCTCCACCAAAAACATCAACACACTACAAAATTATTTAATAACTAGGAAAACGCTTAAGTCCCGCCGCGTTGATGGATGAGCTTTTTTGTAAGTTTATAGTTTGCGTAGTACCACTTTTCCTTTGCAATTGCTTTTTGAATGCATTGTAGGTGATTGTTGTCAAGTTTCTATTGTTACTTGTCAATTGTTATTATAAACCTAAAACTCATATTAAAACCTTTATTCTATGGATTCGGGCTAACTTTTTCATTTTTTTCTTTCAGAAAGCAATGCATTACCATTACCGTAATGTCCATGTAAAATATGAACGTTGTAGCTCCACCCGTTTGGTCAGAATCGGCCCAAATGTCACGAAAATATCGCACTAAAAATCGAAAAAATCGAAAAAGTACGATATTCATGAGAAATATTTCTTCGATTGTAACCAAAAACAATACACCTCTAAATTTAGAGATTTCGAAGGTCCCCTCCAATTTTCATCAAGATCGGATATGCCGTTTGCCTGGTAGAGAGTTGACAAACAGACAGAAAAAAAGCTAAATTTTTTGGGGGTCTGTGAAATTGAAGTCTTCGCTTCGCTCATCCAATTAATTCTTCTATTTTTGGTCACTCACATACCGATGCTTGTGTTATAATTAATTTTCTGGGTGTTGTCAATAATGTACCCATTTTTTAATTGATTCGCAATAACAATCATTCAGCTTCTCTCGTTATGAATGTAAGGGTTTTGATTTGTCTCCAGAAACAAAACAAACCGTTAAAGAAAGACAATCAAGGCTAGATCATAATACATATCTTTGAGGTGTCCTGTATCATTGCTGTGATCAGGTTTTGACTTATACAATTTCAAATACTTATAAGTTGTCAAGATCGTTTGCACTAAATTTTTATCAAGATTTGAACAGAAGAATGAAGATTAGCGCTCGGTGGTTGGTTTCTTCCGCGAAAGTTTGATTAATCCCTGATTTTCTGTTTCTGATTTTTTTCCAAACCTTATTCGTTTGAGTGGAATCTTCTAATAAACCATTATTTTTTTTAATTTTCGTTTTTCTTTTTGTTGTTTTTTATTTTTTTCTTGCTTTCTTTTTTCCCCTTTTTAGGGCGCGACTCTCGGGAGCGGCCTTATAGGTTTGCAAAAGTTTATACATTATGTATGTGTGTACATTTGGAGCGCGTCAAGCCCTATGCATTTATTTGAGGTAGAAGATATTAACCAATATCAACGAAACTTTACAATTATGATTCCAAAAGCACACAGCATCACTCCTTGAAATTTCATACTGTTTTGAGGGGCGTAAGTGTTCCTAAATGCAAGTTTAGTCAGCCGTAAAATTTTACATTTTACACATTGCGATAGTTTCATCAAAAGTCCGTTATCAATTTTGCGTTATCAAAAACGAAACTCAACTCGCATCGCCTCGATAGTTTGGTAATAGAATACTACCAAATAAATTTTCCTGGCGTTATAGTTGCGAAGCCACGTGTTACAGAAAATATTCAGATTACGAAATCAAAATTTATTTGTGAATATGTTTTGCCACACTTTATGATGATATTGCCAAATTATTCCAAAATGCAGGGCGAATGCGATTAGTCATGTCCAAACAGTTGTGTATAGTGCCAAAAAAACAGTTAGTTTCGTTCAATAGTTCATCAAGAGTGTCCAATCAAATTATGTGTTTGTAGCACGTTTTTATCTTGTAGAGATTTTTTTATTTATTTATATGAAGAAGATTGAAACATACGTTAACGTCCTTTTGCATGGTGGTTTTTACTATTGTAAAGTATTGGTATGTAAATTTGCAATGAAATCGGATCATAAGAAAGGCAAAAATGTTGATTAAGATAATCGTAAATGTATCATAATCTGTTCGCCCCAATAGTTAATAAGTCATTGTTTGCTAGCAATTTTGCGTTAGCACAATGTTACTTAAAAACATTTCTACCTTCATCCTTTACTATAAATTGGCATTACACTAATTCACCTAATGTTTGTATTTGGGACAATACGAATTTTAATAAAAATATTTGGAGCGTGATTTTTGTGGTGTGGGTGGCGTGTGTGGCGATTCCATCGTATATCGGTTATCGGTGGTTACGCAAGGCAATCTTGGCCTCGAGCGAGCGCTGGGAGTGTGTTCTGGCCATCTGTTCAGTGTCATCTCGCAGCAGTGGAAGGGGGGAAGGGACGTGTCTGGAATAGAACTGACTGACCATATCTGGAGAGAATTGAGATGCGTTTAGTTAAAATAGCTAAATAATGTTTTGGATTGGATTGGATTGGATATTGCTTTACGTCTCATAATTATGCAACTTGGCTAATCGAGACGAAGGGAGGGACGTAAGGGATGACGCGGGGGGACAAGGGGTGGACAGGCCTGTGCTGGTCAGAACCAGCCACAAGCATATGGGGAGGGCAGGGGTTCCCCACGTCGTTGTCGTCTCCGTCTGTGTCATCATCCGTCCATTTTGTCTTTGTCGTCGCCGTCGGGAGGTAGTCAAAGGGAAGGGGTTCCCCGACGACGACAAAGAATGATTTGAGTATAAATGTATAGTGTGAATGTTTTGAGTATAAATGTATAGTGTTGTTATGTCTTTGTCCTCATATGAAATCAGTATAAGTTAAATTGACATGTTTGAATTACACTATAAGCAAAAGATGTAGGACTGATGATCATGTTAAGATACGTGAAGTCATATTCATATCGCGTCATCAGATGTTCAGATGACAAAAAAGTATTCATTTTTTATCTTCATTGGTTATGTTTTAAGGGTATTGGGACTGCTTCACCTAACGCGTCAGAAGCAATATCCTCATTCGCGAGGTTGCCACTTCGATACCAGCTGCTATCCATACGAAAGGTTGTACCCGTATTTTTCTTGGGTCGTGATCAAGAAAAATGATGGGTATGAGAGTCATCAAATGGCCTGTGGCTATTCCCTCCTGTTAATATAACGTTGACCAGGTTTCCACTTCAAAACGAATTTAATTTCAACATTCATTTTCAAGTCAAATCGACAAAAATAGTAATTTAGGCCACTGAAAATAATATTGCTAATTTGGAAATACATTTATTCTAGCCCAAAATTTATACAGAATCATAATCAAGCGAGCAAAGCGAGCGTTTCCTTTTGACTCTGCCGGAAAAAATGGTCACTGGTTTTGTTTTGTTTTGTTTTTTTTGTTTGTATGTCTCACCGTAACGTTCGAAGGGAGGCTTGGATCGAGTTGAAATTTGGACATCCGCAAGCTTCGTTCTCGATTGAATGCCATTAGTTTTGAGGCAAAATCGTTTAAAAAGTTAAAAAGTTATATTTAATATTGGAAACTTGGCCCCGTGGACAGCGAACGGCGCAAATTTTATAATAAAAATGTGCAATGTGGGTATAGCTATAGAAACGTGCTCGCTTATCAACGCGTCCAACTGAGCGTTGATAAATATTGATAGCTTATAACACGTTCATGCAAAACATTATCATACCTTACTTTTATGTAATTCAAAATATGGATGTAACAATAAAAATAAAAATATACGCGACGGCACTCCTAGTATACGTTTTACTGAGAATTTAAATCTTATTACACTGGTTAAATAAAGATCAACACCTTTGATTTATGTATTGATGTTTATTCATGTATGAGATTAAAATATTCACCTAAAATATACAAACATACGTGATTTTTAAAATAGATTTCGACGTTAGAAGACGTTGTGAGTAGGCTACGTGCCATAGATTTGGCCGTATGCAGTGATTACCTTCATGGTATGTTACCAATTTTGCGTGATCACAATGTTACTTTCAAAAATTCATACCTTGATCATTTGATTAAAAATTGCATAAAACTAATTACCGAATTTTATTCTTCATGTATCTCATTATTATATTCTTCATTTCATCATCTAATTTTTAATCTAATCAATGGCATTGAGACATTTAAATATTTTGAACAGATCATGGGTTGGCCGCATGGTCTAGCGTGGAAGTTTGTTTACTTTTTGTTTCCTGAGTGGTTACTCCACATGTCTGGCGTTCGAGGGGTTGTCTCGAGTAAACATTCGGATACGACTTTTTATTTGGGTGCTCCCTGTGTAACTACATGTGCATAAAAAAATATAGCCAGGAATCTGACCTTATATTTCTCAGTGATAATTACTAACATATCTAAACATTCGGCAACAATCCGCTAGCGTCTTACGCAACACACCATGTGTGGAAAACTCCCCAGCCTCTGTAAACAGGCCGAATTGACGGCATCACTCGCGACACATTAGTGTGGGCTCGGTTCTTTACAAAATTCCTTACACAACACTAACAGTGAGTTCCCTGCCTTTTATCTCGGCAACAGTGACGCAACGCAAAAGAGCCTCCTGGAGGTTGCGAGTTCGATGTACGGGTTACCGGCCCAAGTTATGAAGAAATATAATTTGGAGTCGGTTTCATATAGTGATTGCAAGGCTGCGGGCTCCTTTCAGTTTGAAGTATAATTCGCCGGTGGTTTCGCCCGGTAGTGCGTTGTGCGAGGTTTACCATTGGAATTGAATAAATGATTAGCTATAGTTTCATATATTTCATATTTCATATAAAGTCGAGATTTGGCAAAATTGTGAAGGCATACTTTATTATTTTACTGTTTCGTGCGCTAATAGAAACCCAGGGCAAACCGAAGACAAAGTAATTTTCACTAGAGATGAAATGGTTTACAAATGATCTCAAAACGTTTTCCAAAACTGGATTTAGTTGTTAGGCCTACTTTTAAATGGGTGGCAGTGTAGTGGGTGTATACATGACGGTTTTGAAAACAGTTTTGAAGTCAAACCCGCGAAGAATGTTTTTGACTTGAACCGATTCAAACCTAGTTTCGAAGCGTAATGTTTTCAAACCCCAAAGCGTTTTTAAATAGATTTTAAAACCGAATGTATATAAGATGTTTATATCTTTCTCAAAGTTACAGGGGAGATTTTACTAAAAATTACGTTTTTAAACTTCTACTCACATAATATTAAGCCTGGTGATCTAGCAGTCACAATACAAATTAGCAATTTTTGTTGTTGCTTTCATTATGTCTTATATGAGTATAAAAACCAATTATTTTCGCCAGTCATTTTTTTCATTTGTACCGAATACACATGTTACAACATGTTTAATGTCGATATAAGTTCTAAGTTCATTACGATAGTATGCTCCAAGTTCTTTGTATGAGCTCTGGTAGCGAATTCTCGCAACGCTCTAAGGAGTATACTTGTTGACGGCGAAGTGTTTACCCCATAAGAATATCCTAAGCTCGCACCGTTCACCACCAGAAAGAAAGCTAAAACTTATAATTTATTTTGGAAGCACTTGCTAGATGTGGCCTTTTCAACACGTTTCTAAATAATAAGGACAATACGAAATAATCACGCGATAACCAGAGGGCGTGGTATGCATTAACAATCCATATTGCTTCTAAGAGACTACGCCTGCAGAGACACTAGAGCTAGTTCTACAGTTTTTTTTGTATGTGATTACTTTTATTTGTTTTTCAATATTTTGATTTTCACAAAGTTTTTTTATCGTACTGAAAAAATTAATGTTTATTGTCGGTTGAAGTTCCAAGTTCATTATAATATGTATGCCTTTGTAATTGATCGCGCCCTACAGTAAACGGCAGGAGGCCATTTACAGAGAAAAATCTTAACCCAAGGATGTATTAATAGTGTTATGAAATAAATTCACTTTATGTTTTTTGGGTAATCGTATCGGCTCGCATTATATTTTTGTTTTCATAAAGTGTTCCTGACAATTAAAGTTCTTATATTTTACCGCACTGATATTTTGAGGGGGTACAGTGTTTTTTTTTTCATTCTTATTTGTTCAAATTCATTTGAGAAAAATTAGTTTAATTACTCCGCTTTCTTTGGATTAGTAATTATTTTCCAGTAAAGAACATGCGGCGGAAAGTACCGGCGCGGGAAGGCACTGCAAGAGGTCGCGCCAGCGCGACCTCTTGTTTATATTTGGTTAATTAATTTCTTTTAATATTCATTTTTAATTTGTTGTCAAAATTATTGCCTTATTTTACATAGTTGTTGTCACATTTTTATTTCAAACTTTACTTTAATAGAAGTGTATATTTTATTTTAAATCAATCAATCAATAAAATAAATAAAATAAACTTTTAAGTCATAGAAGTAAAGAGCTGATATAAATAAATATAAAATAACAAAATAAAAATAAATGCGATGATCGCAAGTCAAGTGGGCAACGCGAGTCCGTAGATAATAAATCATTCCAAATCTGACAGCAAAAATTAGGTTTATTACAAAAATTCCGTTTCTGACACACCAAATAAATCCACGAAAACACGTCGTTACTCATGCCCTATCTTTTCCCAGCGCATGAACCGGAAATAATTTCAAAAACGAATTTTACAAGTAGGTTTACATCATTTTAATAACATTAGTGAAGTAGTTTTCTACTGCGGAACATATCCATATAATTACGGGTGACAACGTGGTGGGTTAATTATTATTTAAAGCGCAACTGTCTTGAACAATAACGGCCCAAATAACGCCTACCTTGACGGCGTCTCCGCCACATATCACGTTGTAGTTTGTCACAGTGGGTGGATTTGTAAGGCTATGTATACGACTGCTACATGACACCATCTCTTTATTCTAGTTCGCTCGCTCTGAGACGAGGTTGTCGCTTCTATTACTTCAAGAATAAACACATCAACAATGTAAACACAGTGAAATATTTCAACGAGTGCTTCAAGTTTATCAGTTAATTTTTAGTGATTTTCTCTTAAGACGATGAAGAGAACAGTTCCTAACATCATGGATTTTTATAATAATAAATACATTGTTAACCTGTTCATGGTTAGTGCAGTGTTCGCGAATTCAATTAAAACTCAATGTCACACAAACATTAGTGAGAGACTAGGTCTTACTTCGCGCCGATAGTTATAAAGTAAAGTGTTAAAATGTTATTTTCACCTTTTCAAGTCGGTAATATAAACTATTCAAGTGAGATAACCAAGATGGTATGGAACATTTTGCGAACGGACTTTCTTTTATATCATGAATAATGTTTGTGTGGTTTCTAAACCGTTGCAAACAAAAGACAGTACCAGTTACGAGGAGCTGTCTCCAAAGATGAGCGTATCAAAATGAGCCAGTGCGTTCATAGACTATTATTGTTCATTGGTTTTGCCAGCTTTGCTATCTGTAAAGTTATAAATAATCAGCCTAGTTCAATTGTGACAGCTTTCAACAAAAGTGAAGAGGAGTTTGTTGTAAAATCAAGTAATACACTATTCTCAACATTAGAAACAACGTCACCGACAACAGTATTTGACATTGAACAACGACAAGACCCTACAACATTCAACGATTCCAGCTCTGATTCAAAATTGTTCGATTCTACAATACCAACACAAGACTTTAAACCCCCACCAAAATTCCCAACAATCAAAACCACAGCGAAAACCCAATAATTTAAACCCAAGAAACCATTGGATCAACCATTTTTGAGCAAGTACAAAAAAATGGCGTCGTAGCATCATCGTCATCACCTTCAGTCTCTCCAATAGAAACAACAAACATTAACAACATATTTACAACCGACGCTATACCTACTGAATCTACTTATCATAGATTCAAAGAGAATGAAGCTACACCAACTTTGCTAGTCGTACCATTTACACAGCAAACTACTGATACGATATTAGATACTGGACAAATACAGAAATATACCCCAGAAGTACTTTCAGTAACCCAAGATCCAAATCATCAATTCCTTCAAGAGGGCATCGAACAAGATTTATCTCGGCCACTAATCAAAAAACCAAGGCCCACAGAAAGTATACAAAAAGTGGAAAAAAACCTTCGCTAAAAAGATCCATCAAACAAAAAAAATAACCCCAGCCCCAAAACAAATAAAAAAACAAGAAACTCCCCAAACTCCCCAACGGACCCCAAACCCTAGCCTACAACCACTTTTTCCCCACATCTCCCCAAACCCCAACCATAAAAAACCCAACCCTGCTGGGTCGAACCCGGGTCCAAAGGGAGCTAGCTGTACCCTCTGAGCCGAGGCTTTCGAGTCGTCACGTGTTTCTACTGACGCCCGCCCCCAAGATAGGGCAAACGAACTGAGACAGGCGACGATATGAGTACGATTACATATGAAGGTAAAAATACCCTTTACACTAGCTTAAAAAACTTTTCTCTAGTTTAAACACCCAAAAATACAACTTTTTTAGGGGTTTGGAAACCTGAGAATAAACTTACTAATACACTTAAATTAAAAATCCATCATCCTAATTATGTATGAGATTTTTAAAAAAAATTTTTTATTACACGAATGAGGGAAACTAGTTTTTTGGGTTTTAAAAAATATCAACTTACTTTTTAAAATTTTCAAAAACGTTAAATCTAGAATGATTAATTGATAATGAAAACGTTTGTTTTTTTTTAATAGAAACCCCCACCAAACTCAAATTGGGCCCCAAAATATAAAACCCTCTCCATCTCAAGATAGAACACACTCCCAACCTCCAGATCCCCACAACAAAATAAAGGTCAATCAAACTCTGGGCCTCCCTAAATTTTGGACACTCATCTTTAACATCGAGAAGCCTTAATTGAACCCCCCCACCTAAACTTGTTATCCACAATACTTCGGGGTATGCTCCGCCCAGATGCTCCCCCTTTAAAAATCCCAAAATGCCCCCCAAATTTCAATTTAAACTCGAGGCAAAAATTTGCCTTCCCCCAAAAAAGACCCCATTTCCGACCCCAAGCTATCTGGGCCCCCCCAAAATTTCCCAAATTTTTTCCCCCCACAGGCTTCCCAAATTTTGCCCCGCCGGCCTTTTAAAGTCCACAGAGGGCCCACATGCATTTTTTCTCAGGGGGAATGAGCCCAATGATAACTTTAGGGAACATATCATCAAACTTATTGCAAACTTTTTCTGCAAAAATATTTCTTTTTCTTCCGGTTTAAATATAAACAAAAAAGGGTTTAATTTTTTTAATAAACATAGCGCAAACATTATATTTTTGGTATTTGGTAATCTAATCATGAATCACATTTAAAAACAAAATAATTATTGTTTCATGGGGTTATTTTTTGAAAAATTTCCCCCCCCAAACAAAGCGAATTAAAGGGAAATACTTTCATTCAAATCTTTTTTTGAGGGTCGTTTTGGGCTTGGTGGTTTTTCGTATCTGCTTCCAAGGGAGAGGTCCAGGGTTTTGATTTCCCCTCAAAAATCCCGAAGTTTTTTAACTTCTGATTTGGGAGTCCATCAGTTCTTGTCTTAGGAGTTTGTAACGGTGACTTTTGGAGCCCCTCCCCAGCAAAAGAAGCACAAAAAAAATTTCAAGTTGTTCTGAAACGGCCTTGTTGATTCTGGCGTTTGATTCGCGGGTGTTCCCCACTGTCCAGACCAAATGATTGCTTTTTCCCCATTAAAAAAATCGATTTTTGGTTTTTTTATCGCTCCTCGTTTGTTGCCCTCGGGGGCCCCGCAGGGTTGGCTTTTGGGCCCCTTTCCCCTTTTAAAATCCCCCCCCCTGAAAATCAGTTATATAACTGGGGTGGGGGAGACTCTAAATAAAATTTATTTATTATATTATTTATTCTACTTTTTTTAAACCCACAAAATTTAATTATATTTTGGGGGGGCCCTAATTTTTTTGTTTTTGAAACACAAGTAATTAGCACATTATATTTTTCAGCCACATCTTAACCTCCTCATAACTCACTTTAACTAAATATTCATTGTTATATTAAATGCATTAATTATATTATATACACAGTCATATTTAAGACAATTTTGTATAATTGAATTATTCAATAATCATAATTTAACAATTTCGTATTTTCAACGCTAGTTTTGAGCAATGTCTTGGTTCTAACGTATCAACAACGAGGTTAATGTAGACGATGTTTACATCGTTCTTGCAGTCACGTGGTTCTGCTAAGAATTAAGAGCACCGGCAATGATGTGCTCTCTGGCGTGAATAATGCACTGAAATGCAGCCGGGTATAAAGCGCACGCATGGCTAACCATCATGCAAATTTCTTGAAAACGTGGGCCTAGACTAAATTAAAGCTGGGATTAGTTTGCCTTCCTACCATGTAAAACATGCAGACATTTACATGCAGACAAAGCTAAAATTAAAAACTCACGTGCTACAAATTTAGAGACTTTTAGAAAATGTAGTTATAATAATTGGATGAGCGACACAGACTTCAATTTCACTGACCCCCCCCCCCCCAAAAAAAAAAAAAAAATTAGCTGTTTTTAAAAATTTTATTTTCTGTTTGTTTGATCGTACTTTTAAGATATTTTTCGATTTTTAATACGACATTTTCAGGAATTTTGGGCCGATTCTGACCAAACGGGTGTAGCTACAACGTTCATATTTTTCATGTACATTAAGGTAATGATGATGTAGTGCCTTTTAAAAAAAAAGTTGAAACAGTTTGCCACGATTCATAGAAATAAAGGTATCCCACACATAACAAAAACTTGTAAAAATACAGCCAAACCTTACACACTCAAAAGAAATGAGATCTAAAAAAAAGGGCCAAGCTCATCTACCCTTCCACATTTGCGCATTCTTAATTCATAAACGTACAGTGTCCCGTAACAACATCCTTGAAAAGCTTGGCAAAATAGAATTTGCAACTATTAATTTAAACGTAATAGTTCATCCAAATTCCTTTTTTCTAATTAATTTTAACGTAATGGTCATGCAAATTCTATTTTGCCAAGCTTTTCAAGGATGTTGTTACGGGACACTGTACGTTTATAAATTAAGAATGCGCAAATGTGGAAGGGTAGATGAGCTTGGCCCTTTTTTTTAGATCTCATTTCTTTTGAGTGTGTTTTCTCATTACTTTTTCAAGTTCCATTGCAAAATTATTTGTTAAAATATAATAATTTTATCAAAGTCGATTTAATTGCTATGGTATTACCAATTAACAATAGAATGAAAAAATATAGTGGTCTAAAGACTTGCTTTTTGTAAACAATGTAGGCGATTATTGTCACGTAACTATAGTTACTTGTTGATTGTATGCAGGGGCGGCTCGTGTATAGGTGCACAGGTGCACGCGCACCCCCAAATATCTGCGCGAACTAAATTCCAAATTTAAAGTTAGAAGCAAATCTCGTAATATTCCCAATAAATCGTTGGATTGTTTGCATGGATATTTTGGCCGGCCCAAAGCAAGGCATATTCGGCAGGAGTGATTCTTCAGTAGGTAAGTGCTGCCACCGGAGGGTGCTCTCCGAATGTGAGTTCATTTTTGTCATCGTTTTCTACGGTCGGCATGGCAGAACGAGCCCCGGGCCATCTTTAGAAATCACGTCTGAAAAAGCTTGCCCGATCGCGCAAGCGACTGGGACAAAACCAGTTATTTCATTCAATGCCCTCGCAGGCGCAGCATTCATTCACCCCCACAACCCGCTCAGTAGCTAGTGAAAGTTGTTCGCGACAGGGTTGGTGAAGTGCAAGGTTAGTTTGGGTGAAGTGAGCAAACAGTGTTTAAATTGGACTTGGTTCTCGAAATGGGCGATTTCAATGAACTAGTAATTGACCGTTTTTCGAAACTAAAAAATCGAAGAATGGACTTCATTTTAAAATAAATATACGATGTGATGTTTGAGGCGCGTGTCGGAGGAGATGAAGGGACATTATTCGGGTATGTAATATTTTAATCAACCATATAATAATTAATTTTTGGATGGTTTTCCATAAGGTAACAGTTACACATAGGGGAGTTTTTCCTGACCAATAAATTCAAAAAATATACTCTTAGAGTCGTTTTCTGGGTACTTCAGACCATTAGTATCTGAAAAAAATTTTCGCCTCCGGCGGCTGGGGCTGCGCCCCAGACCCCTTTGTTCCCGCAGAATAACACTTCAAAATATGTGTGCACCCCCACAATAATAACTCACGAGCCGCCCCTGATTGTATGCCTGTATAAGGCTTATTTTAAAACCTTTATTTGGGAGCCTTCCAGCATTTTTTTTTTACTTTTTCTTTCAAAGGGAATTACATTACTATTACCTTAATGTCCATGTAAAATATGAACGTTGTAGGCCCACCCGTTTGGTCAGAATCGCTGGGCAATTGAAACTGACGAATTAGATAGTAGTAGTAGCCAGTAGTAACTAACATCCTTAAAGTGATTTTGAGCATGTTTCAAGTCATTTTTCACCAAGAAGGAATGCTCGTACCCAAACCAAATTTGGCATGTGTTGTCGGATACCTAAATCCCCTCGATTTTGATAGTTTTCAAGTTCACATCACGTTTCATGACGGCTGGGTGACACCTCGAAATCACCCCAACTCTGCTTGCTGTATAAGGTGCCTGAGTGTGTAGCGCACCGCGGCTTGGCTGCGGTGCCCTAACGGGCACCTAGATTAATAAAATCTTTTACAAGTGTTATTAACAATTAACTTTAGAAACTTGATAACAATCACCTACAATGTATACAAAAAGCATGTCATTGGGCCTCGAGATATTTTACGTTCTATTGTTAATTGGTATAACCAAGACAATTCATACTACTTTATCAAAATTATCCTCATTTAACAAAATAATTTTGAAATGGAACTTTAAAAAGTAATGCGATCTCATTTATACTAAAAACGTAGTAATCATTGGACAGAAATATTCAAAAATAGCTCATCCATGAACGCGACTGGAAAAATGCGTTCGCGAAGCAGCCTAGTTATGTACAGGTTTGCACTGTTCTCTGTTCGTAGGTAGGCTATTTATTTTTATTATTTAAATGAAAATAAAATGTGCAATTCTTCGGGACGGTGATACATATTTTATTATTTTATTTTATTTATGAATTTTAATCGAAAAATATGCTATAAATTGATAAGAAAACGGGCATAGCCCCAATTAGAAAAGTGTGTAAACTATTGAAAAAAAACTACATTGATAATATAATAAAATATAAAACAAGAAGCGTTTTTCTCTGGAAAATTTTTCGGTAAACGCTGTCGTAGGAGTGATTAGTAAAATGGAAACAATCCAGAAATTATAAGCTCGGCAATTTCAATAAGTGTAGCATCGATGTTCCCATTATTGCTATGAGCTGGATACTGAAAGGTTTATTTTATATTAATTGCCATAGTAAACAAAGTGTGTACTCATTTTAAAGCTCCAATGATAAGTTCAAAAAATATTGTTTTATGGTATAAATGGCCTTAAACTCCATTTTGAGGTGTTCATCACTACCACATTTAAGCGATCAATTCATGTATTACACCGTACATAGTAACATACTAAATTATTTTATTATTTATTGGAAGACACGTTATGAAATGTAAAGCTAACTTTTTCTACTAACGAAAACAAAATTAATATATGCTCCCTCCCCATGGCTGTTCAATGAACCAATATTACAAACTAAATTAAACATCGTTGCACTAATTCATATTGCTGTCTAATATTGCAGCCAAAGTTTAGCAATTATTGCCATCTATTGGATTATTTGATACAGGGTTGGTAGTATGGCTTTCTCCGAAATGTTACTGACTAAAAATTCCAAATTAGTAATCTAAACATTTGTCATGCAAAAGTAAATATTAAAATCTCATCGTTATATACCCCTCCCCCTCCCCCACCCCCACCCCTCACCCAAAACATATGGAAAATGCATTCCCAAATATTTAACAATAACCAATGAATAATTGTTTGGGTAACTAACGCATATTTGAGAAGGATGTAGGATCATTATGTTATGATAATTACACATTGTTTTGCATCAGAACTGTATGAGTTTCGGGTTATTTTGACGCGTAATTGTTACGTACCTCGACGTTTCGTTACCTCTGCTGTATTAGGAGAAATACCCAAAACACATACAACTTTGATTTAATATTACGGTCTTCGAAAGTTTAAAATGTAGATTCATAGTCAGCCTATATTATAGTTAGTACTTAGTTGTGTCTGTGTATTTTGTTACATTTTATATTTTGATAATGATTTATCAGTTGTTCTATTAAATAAACGCAAAACAATCGATGTTTATGAAATGATATGTGACATATCTGAGTTTATCTGAGTATCTAGATCTGTGTTTTAATTGTCTTCTTGTCCTTTGTTATTCCATTTTGTTTTTGGTTTAAATCTTGAGAAAGCTAGGTGAAATCCTGGAGAAACGTCGGTGATAAAATGTAATTTTATTATAAAATCACACGCAGTTTTACCTCAAAACATATCATTTCATAAATGTACTGTGAAAGCCTGAAATCTTACAATCGAAGATTATGTTTAAACAATTGTCGGTATACTCTTATTTTTAACTTTTGTCGTCATTATATGTGCTAATTACTTTTGCTACGCCCCTGTACCCACTGGTGACACACAAACGCTATCTCACAAAGAATCAAGAAAACAACATAGGCAAGGACTGGTTCATGGGTTATGATCCTAGGCGCTAATGTTTTGCATTTAGATACTTTAGATCAGCGATAAGAAGGGAAATTAAGACTCTAATGCAACAAAATGGGACCATTTCAATTTTATTTTCATTACCTCAGCCTATGTCATAATGATATTAAAACAGTTTTACAGAAACAAAGTAAATTAATGGCATACGTCACAGCCAGGCCATATTTGGTAACTGTATAATCTAAGATGTGTCATTTCTATTCTGAATCGTAGTAGGGAACATTTATTTGTTAGTTGTGTTGAACCGAGTAAAACGATGCGGATAGAAAATATCTATAGACTTGAGTTTGTAAATGGCCTTGTAAGATTTGAAATAAGCCTAATGAAATATGCTCAATCGTTGTAATAATTGATTAGTGAAATCATTAGAATTCAATTATAAAATATACATTCTGCAATAAAAAAATAATATTTTTTGTTGTTTCTTTCTTCAGGGCGTAAGAAGAAAGGCAAGAAAATATTGAAGAAGTTCATGACAACTATGGCATTGGTGATTTTAGTGAAGTGTATGGTGATTTTAAAAATTCTCGCAACTAAAGCGGTGGTAGCAAGTGCGGTTGCACTAAAACTAAGTGTGATAACACTCATGGGGAAATTTATTGGGCCGCATCATTAGCAGAAACAAACGATGTTTGCGTGAACGGTAGAATGGTCTAGCGCGAGAATAGGGTTTATAAGCACCGGCGTAAATAGAAATCCTCTCGAAATAACCGACTCCACTTGTTCAGCCCCAAAACTCGTCAACGAAACATGATTCTGAATGAAAATAATATTTTCGTTGTTTCTTCCTCCAGGACGAAAGAAGATTAAGATTAAGAAGATAAAGAAGCAGCTTTTCAAAAAGAAGAAGAAGAAAAAGAAAAAATTGCTGAAGAAGTTCATGGGTGTTGGATTATTTCTTCTGTTAGCGAAGTGTATGGTGATCTTGAAAGTGCTCACGACGAAGGCTGTGGTGGCGAGTGCGGTTGCCCTGAAGCTCAGCGTCATCACCCTCATGTCGCGGTTCCTAACCCACGCGGTTCACACCCCCGACACCAAGATCATCGTGCAGAAGGACAACCATGACTACGAGGACCGCATCTCCAAGGTAGAACACGAGCGGTGGAAGGAAGAGGAGAAGAGCGACCCTAGGCCGCTTGTTCCGCCGCGCGGGCTGAAACAGGCGCCGCTCAGGGACGTCTACAAGCCGACCGCCCCTCCCAGGAGTCACGCCTACTCCGTCGGCGAGGTCGACCAGATGTTCCGAGACTGGAACAGGAAGAAGTTCGGGGCGAAGGACATCGGGGTGCAGAGGACGGAAGGGGTGACGGCCGAGGGGGAGAAGCTTCTTCGGATCTACGGGGGGTACAAGTGGAGTGAGTTGCCCAGGAGGAATAAGAAGAAGGCGCAGAAGACCAAGTACATAGGAGAGATAGACGGGGCTCAAGACTGGGATAGTTATATCAAGTGGAATGAAGAGAGGAATAAGGGGAAGGAGTATTTTGAACGAGTGGACGAGGGAGAAAGAGGATTCGAACATTTGATTGGCCCTGAATCAAAATAAATAATTTATGGAAGGAACACGATGAGGATAGGTTCAAGGGTGATTACTTGGCGACGAAAGAGAGTTCCAATGATGACGAGGAGAGATTCGGGGAGATTGACCTCACCAAGAACAGAAAGGAGACGACGATAGACGAGCTTAGGTTGGACCTAGTCGCCCCGACCCAGGACTTCATGGGCTGGAGTGGTGGTGGGGGGTGGAAGACGACGGCCGAGGACACGCTACCGCGGGATGAGTTCGACTCGGCGGGGGGCGAGGGGTGGGGGGGCTACGGACCGGCCCAACTGGTTTCCTGGACCGGGACAGGGAGCGGGGGGAGGAGGAAAGAGTTCGACACCAACTCAGACCTGCACGTTGGGGAGGTGGCCATGCACAAGGACGAAGCAGCCGACCTGAGTCTAGGCTTGCAGACGTGGACCGGCGTCGTCGACGACTACGGAAACGTCAAGGAAACAATGAAATCCGAGTCGAAAAATCCTTCGACGATCATTAGGGAAGGAATCGACTACGGACTGAATGCGCCGCATTGGAAATATCAAGAAAATATCTTCAATGCGCGAAACAAAACGAAACAAACCGTGAATGATAGTTATAACGTTTACAATTTAAGTGCGAGTAGTTTAGATATCGCGCCTTCAGATGTGAAGTATTCCGAAATTGAGATTATGAAGTGGAAAGACGAGATTTTGATAAACAGTGTGAATCAGAACCCGAATCCGAACATGCTAAAGGAGGTGCCGAGTGCAGTGACGGTTGAGGACGACGACGATGACAGAGGTACAACACAAAGTGGTGGCAGGTCTACCGTAGTATTTAAGAACTGGGAGGCATACAAAAACTTTGTTGGGACGGAAAACAAAACGGGGAACGTAAAAGGTGTTGATAATACGATAGCAGTGAACACACAAGATAACAAATACAAAAACCACAGAGAACCTTGACGGTTACACTTTAAATTTAGCGAATTGACAATTTAAACTCTTCATCGTTTTCTTCATTGTTTGTAGACTTTTTTTGAAATGACTATACCAAATGCATTTGAGCGTTCTATCATTTTAAAATTGTTTATATTTACGTTCACATTTAATTTAACTTACTTAGAAGTGATATTACCATTAATACGTCTTCCACAACCATTATATTAAATTGTATCGTATTGTTTTAGATATATAATATAAAACTCTTGGAATTGATATTGTTTCCCAACAATAGCCATTTGGTGGTGGTTAGGGGGTAATCAACCTACACTAGGTTGACTTTAACGTACACATTGTTTAAATACCTTCCCATTATTAATTATACATAATATTTAGAAAAACTTCATTACCTGTGTTCAATACTTGCGAATAGAATGTTATATTAAATCAATCGAAATATGCATGATTATTTGTGTAAAATAAAACTAGCAATTAATTTGCTAAAATAAAAAGCTGTATTCCTGTAAATAAGCGATTTAAATTCATGAGACCAACGTGCAATCTTTCTTTAGTTGATGGCTATACGGAATGCGAGAATGTGTCCAAGTAATTGAAGTGTGTGGAATACCAAATAGTTGTGAATGTGATAACTATGTGATGTTCTTGACCTAGCACAACATTATAAAATCATGGCTTGTAGCCTTCAAAGATAGGTGCCAATAGTGAGAACAAGATAGTTGTTTGACAAATTTACTTGAATTTACCATTACTCTTATTTTATAGCCATTGATTTAATTTGGTCCATTGTCTTATGAGGATATTTTCTTGTCGCTAGCAATAATTTCGTTCATATTTGAATTTGAATTTAATAATTTTTAAATATGTTTCGCTACCAAAAGATATACCGTACATAAACTTAAGTCACACTTCCAGAAGTAAAAATGTATTAATTTAATGAAAGAGATCATACAATAACACACTTATTTCGTAAAAAAAAGTTTACCACAGTTTTAATTGTAATTTAAAAACTCGATTTGATATCGACAATTAAAGTCACCGAACTTCGATGTCCACTTTTTGTGTGTTTTGTAAATGAATCAAATCTTAATAACAATGTATAAAACACACTGTGTACAAAACATCTAGAAACAAAACAAAATCGTGGATAAATACTACGCGTTTAGTCAAAACGCTCACGCAATGCGTGCAGTTTTTATTAAGGCCATCCTACTTTTTAAAATATCACGACATCAACACAATGCGTAAAACAGGAACAAAATCGATCACGATCGAGTGTCACCAATCGATAAATTTACGAGAATTATGAATAATATTCGTGAATCGTAAAGTGCAATGTTTTCAAACTGTAGCTTATATTAGGTTCTCCACGCACGTACAATTTTACCTAGTTAGCGTGGATGATTTTCTCGCAATGATCTAATCTGGTTAATTATTCAACCGATGAGTTTGACCTTAAGCACGACAGCGTGTTTTAAAGAAATGCCCGGCTCACGCATTGTGCGACATTCTGCGTGGCCAAGTTACACAATGATGCCCCTCCACTTGACCCAGAGGTGAACGATAAATACACAAGATTCTCCAACTTTGAAGCATTGTCATTAAAACCTCGCCGCGGATTACGCGTTTCATTTGTGAATCGTATTGATTTAATAATCATTATGGATACCACGAAAATGTTCTTTGTGTTTGTGTTGATATTCGTAAACAAAATGGCGACCTCGCAGCCATTAACTGGACATAATTTAGAAATGTCAAATAAAAACACGGGACGTTTTGAAAAGAGTAATAATATACCGTCTGGAAGTAATGATTTCGATGCGTCGGTAAAAATAATAACAAAAGCCAAAAGTGAGTGTTTGCGAACGCGGATTACGAATTCAGAAGTTTTGTGTAACGATACAATGATTGATAACAAGAAAAAAGAGTGTAAAAACGGTTACGATTGTTTTCAAAAGAAAATAATCAAACTTTTCGACCGATTTGATTCGATTCGTGCAATCCCAATATTCGGTGAATCGGTCACGATCGTAAAATCCTCCGAAAGTGGTGATCAGAGATTAGAAAACGGTGAAGATATTCTCCCGCTCCTGATATGGAGGATAGATCGGTACTTGCGCACACACTCGTTAAGAATCCGCCTACCAGAAGCCGCCTCCAGGCTGGTGAAGATCATGACGCCTGCGATCAGCGAGGAAGGTAGGTGTCGAGTTGGAGCTTGGAGCGGGTAGAGTGCATCTGTAATTATAAAACAATTAGGAGCACAGTGTGCTGCCACTAGGACTAATCTAGATACACTCCAATTAGCCTTAGATCATCATAGAGGCCTTAATTGTTTGGTGTCGTCAATAGCAATGTCCACAACAACATTATATTAAATAATTACACAATTATTTAAACATTAACCAAGGTAATTTAGTTTCAGATGAAGAATATTTTCTAGCTATTCCAGGCTTTTCCGGATCTCTCAGTCATCTTCTTTGGTTAACAGTCTTAGCAAAATCCTAATTTAAAATATATTATTCCATAGCACAGGTAGACGATGAAGAAGATGATAGAGATAAGGTCCTGAAGAATTAGCTGTAATTGACAAGAAATTAATATTGTCCAGAAAACTTTTAAGTGTCTCGCTAACCGCTGATGATATTTTTATTGATCAGGTTGTTGTAGAACAACCAATCAAAAATTGAATAGTAACAATGGGGAAAACAAGAACAAAAAACAAGCGTAAATTCATAAACTTCACATCATATTTTAAAGTCCTGAAGAAGAAGACTTTGAAAAATCGACAAAAAAATATCATCAATTGTTGAATACCACCGCTACAAAACAAACCGAACAATAAAAATGTAATGTCCGGTTTATAAAATTAAAAATAACCTTGGTAAATATTTAAATAATTGTGTAATTTATGTTAGTATATCCTGTTTAACAATTTCTGCAACCTGTTTATATAACATTTAATTGTTTTTAAAGAAAAACACATATTTTTGACATTACTAGAAAACTTTCCTTGTAAGTGTTGAATGTTGAAGTGTGCTTCATTATTTTGGATTCAATAATGTAGCGGTATTCTCTCATTGCTTAAGCACAGTAAATTAGGGGATTATACTCTGAACCTTGATTAGTTAGTTATTGATGTTTTAGGGCACTCAACAGTAAAGTTATCAGTGTCCATGTCAAGTGTATAGAAATCTTTTTTAAAAAATCTATAAGTGTGAATACTTCTTTCCAAGGGGAGGAACGTAAGGGGAGACGCGGGGGGACGCAAGGTGGACAGGCCTGTGCTGGTCAGAGCCAGCCACAAGCGTATGGGGAGGGCAGGGGATCCCCCACGTCGTGGTCGTCTCCGTCTGTGTCATCATCTGTTCGTGTTGTCACTGTCGTCGCCGTCGGGGAGGTAGTCAAAGGGAAGGGGAAAGATCCCCGACGAAGACCCAGAGCTCGCCATTAGTTCAGAGAGTGAAACTCCCCTACTCACGGGCAAAACCACGAGAAGGTTGCGAGTTGGACTTTGATAAATTAGTTCAATATCTATCTAAAAGGGTATGATCAAATTAAGAAAAAAGTAAAAGTGTTTTATCATTCTTGAATTTTAAAACAACTGGTACGTATAGATTTGTAATACATAATTTTGTCAAGCACATTCTACACTCATAACTGTAGCTTTTAACAAAGTGGAATACAAAATAATTATATATCTTTTAAATTGATTTAGTCTTTTTAAATAGTCACATAATGATGAGGGACATCATCTTAGTTTTTAAAATATCAATAATAATTCTAAGGATAGAACAAATTAAATTGTTTCTTGATTTTAAGAGAAATATAAACAGTATCTTCAAATAATAGGCCATAGACAGCCAACTAAATGAGCAATGCGATTTTATATGGCATTAACCATAAAACTGCTTATAATATTTTGTACGTTATTATTATAATTTGTTATAATTTGTTATGTTTACCCTTTATAGGGCAAAAATTTTACCCGTAATTTTTCTTTCTACCTTAACAATATAAAATTTGTATTTTTTTAAATGAATTTTAGATTTTTTATTTTATTTTTTTCCTTGATCTTTTAGGAAAAAAATACTGATTTTGAAATCCAAATTGCTATTAAAGTTGAAAACAAATCCAAAATTTGAGTATATTTTCAAAAAATAGATTTTTTGCAATTTTTTGCATGTTTAAATTGAATGTACAACAGGCTAACAAAATATTCGGGATATCTCGGAAATTTGTGTATTTTGTGTTTTTATACACAATTCGATTTTTGATCCATTACAAAAATCGTTCTAACATTAGATTTTAGTAAGGAAAAATGCTACCAATTCAGAACACAACAAAGCAGCTTTTTGACCGGGTGGTAAGTATGAAAAAACTAACAGATTTAATCGTGTAGATTTGAAAAGAAGTGGATGTACCACTAACCTATAAAGGGTTTTAAAGTAATGAGATCCCACTTAAAAACGTAACCAATGGACAGAAATTTTCCAAAAATAGCTCATCCATCAACGCGACTGGAAAAAGGTTTCGCGAAGCGGCCTATAACAAACAACGGGAAAAAACAATAATGTTTTAACTACTGGAGGACCATGTTTGCAATCACCCTTATATTTGGCCTCTGATTATTCTTTTGAGAGAAGAAGACACGAGGAAGAGAAAGATAATTAAAGCGTGTTTAAAAGTAGACACCCAGTCCCACCTGTAATCCCAGAGGGGAGTTTAAGATAAATTTGTCTACTTTATCATAAAAGAAACAACCAAAATTATAAACAACCGTCATAAAGCTGGTTTTGGACAACACTAGGAATGTTGTTGTTGTTGTTGTTGTAGCTTCTGGCTGTGGTATGGATCCTTCCGTTGGAATGGCAACAGGAGACGAATAATTTAGGAGCAGCCGAAATATTGTGCAAATATTTGTTGTATTTGAGTATATCAATGTCGAATAAAGCTGTCGTATTGTTTTTATTTAATATCTATAAATATGGTTTGTCTAGTAATAATAATATTAAAAAAGTGATATAGTTCCATACACGCCACAGACCGCCACTTATTGCTCATGGCTATTGAGAGTGTTTTGTCATATTACATTTTGCTTTTCTTTTCTTTTTTAGTGTACTTATTTATTCAACAAAAGAATACAATATAGATTGCAAAAAATATTGGATGAAACTTAGATCTGAATAATTCGTTTTTCAAAAACAGATTAACATCAAAGAAACTACACTTAACACGTTTGATTACTAGTTACAAAAGCGTTCACAAAATCACAATCAATACCCCCAATACCCAAACAATAGGTTTTCAGTAAGGATTTAAAAAGTAAATATAAAATGTCTCTAGTACTTTATTCTTTGGTGGAGGTGCCGGGTCGCTAGCCCCGCCCGTAACCATCAGGGTCACTAAAAACCTCATGTGTCATCCTTGATCACCGCAATCGGCATGTCAATCTTACGTCAAGATTTGTTTGAAGCTTTAAACGTTAAAAGTTAAACATTCAAGACTACTTTTTGACCCGGAAAACTAGTGTAAAAAATAGTCATGAATCTTACGTCATGTTCGGTTTTTATTGTGAAACGTAATTAACACACGTAAAGACGAATGAACGGAAAGATAGACAGACAGACCGACAAAAAATGAGATGCGTGCAAAATCAATTACTGTCCAGCATTTGACAATAATTGACTGTGGACCTTGAGAAAAAGTTTCGGCAGGATTGCAACTGGCTGGTATCGAAATAGCAACCTCCGAAATAAGAGTCTGAAAGTAACTCGTAAGGTAGGTTTGACGCTAGAATCATATAATAAATGCCAGATATACATATTACGAACATTATCTGGAAACTATATGGACGTAAAGTAAGTTACTGAAAAATCAAGCCAAAAAAAAAGGCAGTTTTAATTTTTGTAAGAAACATCAGTGATACTTCCTCACTTAATTAAGCCATGATTGCACAATGAAGTTTAATTGATACCTTGCTAAACTATTATTTGTTTATTTGTTCATATACATAAATATTCATCCAGTTATCCAGAAAGAACATTTGGATATATAAAATGAGTATATTGCAGTTGGTAGAGTATTTTTAGATTTTTTATTTTATTTATTTATTGGTAGAGTATTTTTAGATTTTTTATTTTATTTATTTATTTAAAGGGGTATTTAACCGCTGAACTCAAAAAATATATTTCTTCCAGGCTAACTAGTAATGAATTGAGCAATTAACAGAAAAATTGTTGGGGCCACCATGACCTCCCAAAAAATTGTCAAACATGACATTTTTCGAGCTAGGTCCCATCGGCAAAAATCTCCCATAAGAAATAACATGGGGACGATCTTTATGCCCCGTGACCTTGGAGGATTTTGATCCAAAAAAATATTGGCCAATATTGACGTACTCCACAGCCTTTTCTGTAAATTCTCTATATTTTGTTTTGTATTTTGTTTTTGGGTAAGTAGTTCGGTCAAAATATGCTGATTACCAAGATGGGGTGTGATTTTAAAATGCATATTTTGGCGTGTTTGAGGGTATATTTGGGCACAGTTTCAAGACACGATGTTATAAATGGGCATTTTAGATTGGTACTATGCTCTAGTATCTATGTGGACCAAAAAAGAAGCAGGTTAAAGCCGATTTAGGAAATTTTCCAAAACACTAATTTTCGTCAATTTATGGATCTTTTAAAAAAAAAATCATGTTAAATCACAGTTACAAGATATAATTTTTTAAACGGTCATTTAAGTGTAGTATTGTGCTATAGATCACGTGGTAAAAAATATTTTTGGGGTTTTTAGCCCCTTTAACGTCTATCCTAATCAGTTGAAAAACTGATTTACAAGAGAGGAAAGATAAATCTAAAAGTCTAGGTGCCAGTTAGGGCGCCGCAGCCAAGCCGCGGTGCGCTACACACTCAGGCACCTTAAACAGCAAGCAAAGTTGGGGTGATTTCGAGGTGTCACCCAGCCGTCATGAAAAGTGATGTGAACTTAAAAAAACATCAAAATCAAGGGGATTTGGGTACCCGACAACACATGCCAAATTTGGTTGGGATACGAGCATTCCTTCTTGGTTAAAAAATGACTTGAAACACGCTCAAAATCACTTTAAGGATGTTAGTTACTACTACTGACTACTACTGACTACTGACTACTGTCTAATTCGTCAGTTTATATTGCCCAGCGATTCTGACCAAACGAGTGGGGCTACAACGTTCATATTTTACATGGGTATTAAGGTAATAGTGATGTAGTTCCTTTTGAAAGAAAAAGTTGATACAGTTTGCTGGAAGTAACTATAGTTACGTGACAATAATCGCCTACATTGTTTACAAAAAGCAAGTCTTTGGACCACTATATTTTTTCATTCTATATTGTTAATTGGTAATACCATAGCAATTAAATCGACATCTATAAAATTATTATATTTTAACAAATAATTTTGCAATGGAACTTTAAAAAAGTAATGCGATCCCACACATAACAAAAACTTGAAAAAATACAGGCAAACCTCACACACTCAAAAGAAATGAGATCTAAAAAAAGGGCCAAGCTCATCTACCCTTCCACATTTGCGCATTCTTAATTCATAAACGTACAGTGTCCCGTAACAACATCCTAGAAAATCTTGGCAAAATAGAATTTGCATGACCCTTATGTTTAAATTATTTAGAAAAAAAGAATTTGGATGAACTATTATGTTTGAATTAATACTAGCTGCAAATTCTATTTTGCCAAGATTTTCAAGGATGCTGTTACGGGACACTGTACGTTTATGAATTAGAATGCGCAAATGTGGAAGGGTAGATGAGCTTGGCCCTTTTTTAGATCTCATTTATTTTGAGTGTGTAAGGTTTGGCTGTAATTTAACAAGTTTTTGTTATGTGTGTGATTGGATGAGCGTAGCGAGCGAAGCGAGCGAAGCGAAGATTCCATTTCACTACACTGGAGAAAAAAATCCGGAATGTTTTTTTTTTCTTTTTTCTTTCTTTCTTTCTGTATTTTTGTCTGTCTGTTAACACGATTCCGGCTAAACTGATACTCCGATTGCGATGAAATTTCATGGAGGCCTTCGAAATCTCTGAACTTAGAACTGCCACGTTTTTGAGCGCAATCGGGTAAATTTTTTCTCATAAAAAACGCAATTTTACGATTTTTTTCGATTTTTAAAAACTTTCTTCGACTTATAACACCTACATGCTTTAACCGATTGTAATGATTTTTTCACAGAACCTTAATTTCATGAATTAAGATATTCGTGCGAAATTTGAGCGTAATCTAAAAATTATTTCTCATGAAAATCGAAATTTTACGGGTTTTTTCTTTTTTTAAACAATTCTTTGACTTATACACCTACATGCTTTATCCTATTGTAATTATTTTTTCACAGAACCTTAATTTTATGAATTAATTTATTCGTGTTAAATTTGAGCGCAATCGAATATTTATTTCTTATGAAAATTGCAATTTTACGATTTTTTTCTTTGTTAAAAATAACGATTAATTAAAAAAATTAAGTTATTTTTTTTTTATTTTATTTTAATTAAAAAAAAATCTTCGACTTTGTAATGATTTTTTCACAGAACAACAGCAAATCCGCGTAACACATGGCAGCTCAATGCACCAATTACGCTCATCCAACAACGCGGCGGGACTTAAGCGTCTTCCTAGTAACATTAACTTTAAATCACTGATCTGGTAAACGTGTGAATTTAATATTTTAAATCTTATTTTGAGTGTTTCTCAAATTAATTGGATGAGCGTAGCGAGCGTAGCGAGCGAAGCGAAGATTCCATTTCACTACACTGGAGAAAAAATCCGGAATGTTTTTTTTTTTTTTTCTTTCTTTTTTTTTTGTATTTTGTGTGTTTGTTAACACGATTCCGGCTAAACCGATACTCCGAATGCGATGAAATTTTATGGAGGCCTGTCGAATTCTCTGAACTTAGAACTGCCACGTTTTTGAGCGCAATCGGGAAATTTTTTCTCATAAAAAACGCAATTTTACGATTTTTTTCGATTTTTTAAAAAATTTCTTCGACTTATAACACCAACACGCTTTATCCGATTGTAATGATTTTTTCACACAAACCTTAATTTTATGAATTAAGATATTCTTGTGAAATTTGAGCGTAATCGAAAACTTATTTTCTCATGAAAATCGAAATTTTACGGGTTTTTTCTTTTTAAAACCATTCTTTATAACACCTACATGCTTTATCCTATTGTAATGATTTTTTCACAGAACCTTAATTTCATCAATTTATATACTCGTGTTAAATTTGAGCGCAATCGAATAATTATTTCTTATGAAAATTGCAATTTTACGATTTTTTATTTTTTTTAAATTACGATTTATTAAAAAAATTAAGTTAATTTTTTTTATTTATTTAATTTAATTTAAAAAAATCTTCGACTATTCAATAATTTTTTCACAGAACAACAGAGAATCTGCGTTACACTGTCATTGCAGCTCAATGCACCAATTACGCTCATCCAACAACGCGGCGGGACTTAAGCGTTTTCCTAGTAGTTGAACAATGATAAACTTCGAACGATCAATTAAAATAAAATAATAATTGGATGAGCGTTGCGAAGATTCCATTTCACTACACTGGAGAAAAAAATCCGGAATGTTTTTTTTTGTTTCTTTCTTTCTTTCTTTCTTTCTTTCTTTCTTTCTTTCTTTCTGTATTTTTGTCTGTTTGTTAACACGATTCCGACTAAACCGATACTCCGATTGCGATGAAATTTGATGGAGGTCTTTGAAATCTCTAAACTTAGAACTGCCACGTTTTTGAGCACAATCGGAAAATTATTTCTCATGAAAATCACAAGTTTACGATTTTTTTCGATTTTTTTTTAATTTCTTCGACTTACAACACCTACAAGCTTTGTCCGATTGTAATGATTTTTTCACAAAACCTTAATTTTATAAATTGATATATTCATGTTAAATTTGAGCGTTATCAAAAAACTATTATTTACGAAAATCGCAATTTTACGATTTTTTAAAATTTTAAAACATTCTTCGGCTTATAACACCTACATGTTTATCGATTGTAATGATTTTTTCACAGAACCTTAATTTCATAAATTTATATATTCGTGTGAAATTTGAGCGCAATCAAAAAATTATTTCTTGTGATAATCGCAATTTTACGATTTTTTTTCGATTTTTTAAATTTCTTCGACTTATAACACCTACATGCTTTATCCGATTGTAATGATTTTTTCACATAACCTTAATTTTATAAATTAATATATTCGTGTGAAATTTGAGCGTAATCGTAAAATTATTTCTTATGAAAATCTCTATTTTACACTTTTTTTGTTTTTAAAAAATTACGCTCATCCAACAACGCGCCTGAAAAAGCGTTTGCGAAGCTTCCTAGTACATTAACATTAATACCTGTTTGTTTGTATCTTATAGTATCATTGATAGTTCATACCATTAGATATAGAGTAATATTATTATTTGTTATCCAATGGTAGTTTTATACAATGTCATGTGGTATGGGGCTTGCCCTAATCTCTATCTACCATCATTATGTCTTGTCAGGTATCTTGTATAATGAATACTATGTATTTTGAAACTACATTTTGAAATAAATAATAATAGTAACAGTTTGAAAGTCCAAATACTAGGTAAATGGAAAACCTCCAACAAAATGCATATTACATTAGTTCCTCATGTTGTAATAGTTTATCTGCATTTCTTCCTGATTTTAATGCTATAAAGCGTTCAAATACCTGAGGTAACTTCATTTTCAAATTATCCAATATCTATTAGTAGACTTCCAGTAGTCTTCATGAGAAGTGAGAATGTGGAGCAACGAAGCAGACATGAAATTGAATCTTTACTACAGAGTACAGACAAACAGTTACTGATAGTGAGCTGATAGAAAATAGACAAAGCTTATATTGAAATTGTGGGTTTGGTATTTTATGTCTCTTAAAGAGATGTTGTCTTGTGCAATATTTGGTCGAACTCGTGACGAAGTTGTTAGTAAATGAACGAGCCAAGTGACAGTGTTAGCTCGAGCATTAAGCGCTCGACTCTGATTCGGGAGGTCCCGGTTCAAATCCCGTCGAGACCGGCAATCCTGACTGAAGGTTTTTTCTGAGGTTTGAGTCCTCTCAAACACTCCTCAGACATCCCTTCACAATTGCCCTAACCGCAACATACGAAATTAGACTCATGGAAGAGGGGCATGACCTGCACCCTGGGCAGGTTTCCTACGAAAAAATAATTTTAAAATGAGCCAAGTGGTACATTTTTGTCGTCACATAATGAGAAAAAAACAATTGAGTTGGTGGCTGACCTAGCACTGTTGAGTGACCACGTGGATCCAGCTTATTACACTGAAGTGAAATCACAATAACTGGGGAAAGTTTAGGACAAACCACTACTGTAAATATGTATTATAAAAAATAAATCAAGGTCATTCGACATTGACATATTCAAACACAAAAATTACTCGATTTTTGATATTTCGGCTGCTTCTCTCCGGCTATTAACATGTAGGCTATTTGCATGAATTTTAGATTTGTTAAACATATTTATATATAGAGAATAAAACGTCCTGAATCCAAATATCGCGTTTATTTTATGTTAAAAAAATGTTTTGACATAGATATTGTGACTTGAAGCGTAGTATTTTGGAACATACTGTGAAACGCGCTGTCATTGGTCATTCCATTATGACGTATTAGGGGCTATTTGGGGGGACGGGCGATGATGCGTGGCCCAGAGCTTGTCAAAACTGTGCTACCGCAGCCTGTTATATTGTTGCCGAGAGATAATTCAAAGCACTTAACATTATAAAGATATTATTTTTGCGTTATACTGCACAGAATTTGGAAGACCCTGGCTAATATAGAGCCTTAGTACGTCACACTTTTGGCGCGGAATTTAAACGTCGTTTTTGAAACGACATTATTTTTAATTATTTTTTTATAAAATACATCAAGTGCTTCTAGTTTGGTTTTGAAACTGTTTATATGTAGAATCATATGAGCAACTCGAAACAAATATAAAAAAATCTCATGCAAATAGCCTATTCTACCGACTGCAGTGGCTCATGCATAACGTGTGTAGTGCTCTTATTCGGGAGTTCATAGTTTCGAATCCCTCCACAGCAATCCTCACTGAAGAGGGGCATGTAATGCTCTCAGGGCAGATTTCCCACGAGAAATTAAAACAAAGTTACTATATGAGGATGCTTTGGGACTCTTAGCAACTACAACAACAGCAACAACAGCAACAGCAACGCATTGCGTTTCTAGTTGCTAAGAGTCCCAAATCATCCTCATATAGTAATAATAAAGTAAGTAATATATTTTGTAAATAATTATTATTTACAAAATATGTGTTAGGCTGAATCAGTTATGATTTTGATTAGTGTTTATAGTATTGCTCTTGTGTAGGGCATAATGTAAATTTTCTGCACGTAGAGATTCAATTACAACAATGAAAGTGTAACGTCTTCTTTATCTCCGATGGCTTATTTCACGCATGTCATCCATGTTTCTGCGATGCGTCGCCCTTGCTCTGGCTAGAATGTCGGTGACCGCACTATGGTGTGTCTAGCACCGTGGTTCGCGAGGAAGCCGAGTTTCGCCACCTCGCGATTCAGTCACTGCGCGCACTCTGTCGGACACGGAACTCATTTACTGCAGTGTTGTGCAGTTTTCTCGACAGAGGGCACCCTGACGTTTATGCAACCCGCAAGTTTCATTCCGGACCTCTATAATATTTTCTATTTTACCAGCTCTGGAGTATGATATGTTCACAGCAGGATTTTGTATTGTGAATCGTTCATAAAATGCATACCTTTGTCAGAGAGGATCAAAGGAAACATTTTGTATTTACAATCTACCCTTTAAGTCACATAACTAAAAATAATAACACTTTTTGTGGGAAGCCTTCCCAGGGTGCAATTCATTCAGGTGTCTATATAGGTATGTTGCAGATGGGACAATTGTGAAGGGATGTCCGAGGTCTGTTTAAGTAGACTTAGTCCATTACAATCGCATTAACGACTGAGGAAAACCTCAGAAAAAATCTTCAGTCAGGATTTCCGGTCTCGACGGGATTTGAACCCGGGACCTACCGAATCAGAGTCGCGCCCTTAGCGCTCGAGCCAACACATTAACTGATTTTCAGTGTAGCACTTTAATTTTAAAGCTGACCAAGTCATCCCTGTCGGCACCGACGCCACCGATGAGAGAAAAATTACCAACCAGGGACTGGTATTTTAGGAAACACCTACCCAACTTGTTGGACACGATTCGAGACGCGGGCGTCGCCAGAATCAACAAGGATAATTCGGAACAACTTTAGAATTTATTGAGTTCTTAGTTGCTACGACGACTTCAAAGTCCATATTAAACAGACAATCTTCTGCTTGCCGCGGGTTTCGAACCCGGGGTCTTCTGCATTGGAAGCAGAGTCACAAGACATTGGACCAACTTATTCGAGTTGTAATTGTTCGTGTGCCAGACACAATAAGTTATACAACATTAATGTAATCAGCTAAGAGAATCGTCATTTCAATGCGTGTTTTCACTTTTGATATCGTGAAGTAGACGACATTTTCAAAGCGTTACCTGTAGGCCTACCGTTCTTGATATGATGCAAACATATCAACTTTACCTTATTTCTTAATATCAAACTCGATTTAATTTAGATAGTACTATGTTTAGAGACCCAATTAGTTAAAATATAACAAGATATTCAAATTATATTTTTTCATTTGATGATAAATAGTAGGTGCATTTAAATTGTAAATAATGAGTAGTAAATTTTATCTGGGGTACAAACACATTCGATAAACCACGTATTCAATCCATAAAAAAAGGGCAAATAACGATGTTTTCCCTTTAAGGGTTTTTTTTTTATAAAAACATTAAAAAGATTAAAAATACCCGTAGTCGTATGTCTTTAAAAAAAAACAAACGAATACAATTTAAAAAATAACAATTGTGTTATTGAAACAAAAAGTCTAAACGTGAGAAAAATTTTTAGAAGCACCTAAAATTTTGGGAAACATCTATTCAAATACACTTTTAAAATTTTTAATACCTCATGAATGCAATAATTATTATAATAAAATAATATACTAGAGTCGGGCAAAAAAAATTAGTAAATGAGTAACTAGGAAAAAGCTTAATCCCGCCGCGTTGTTGATGAGCGTAAATTTTTTAAGGGGGCGCCTGAGTTTTTTCGGATTTTTTGTTGTTATGTGAAAAAAACGAACTTTGTTGAAAATTTTTTTTAAATTTAAATCAAATTAATAAAAAAATTTAAATTATTTTTTTTTTAATTAATCGTAATTTTTAAAAAGGAAAAAAAAGTAAAATTTAAAATTTTTATAAAAAATAAATTTTTCGTTACGCAACAAATTTTTTCAAAAGAAAAATTTATTTTAAAATTTAAGGGGTTTTGAAAAAATATTTTTAATCGGATAAAGCATGTAGGTGTTATAAGTCGAAGAAATTTTTTAAAAATCGAAAAAAATCGTAAATTGCGATTTTCATAAGAAATAATTTTTTGATTGCGCTCAAAAACGTGGCAGTTCATAGTTCAGAGATTTCGAAGGCCTCCATAAAATTTCATCGCAATCGGAGTATCAGTTTAGCCGGAATCGTGTTAACAGACAGACAAAAATACAGAAAAAAAAGAAAGAAAGAAGAAAAAAAAAAAAAACATTCCGGATTTTTTTTCTCCAGTGTAGTGAAATGGAATCTTCGCTTCGCTCGCTACGCTCGCTACGCTCATCCAATAATAATAATATACATAGTGTCGGGCAAACAAAACAGTCGCCACATACAAGGACTTGCAGGCCTACCAATATTCCATCTGCAGAGTTTATGTTGGACATATTCTATATCCGTGTCCCGTGACCAGACGGGTATGCGGGCATACAGAGAGGGAAACGCTACGATTAGTTATAGAGAGTGAAGATGTTATTTTTTAAATGTTATAGAATGAAGTAAAAAATTGTGACTATACGATATTATTCTAAAGAGTCGCCTTTACAACAAGGCACCCACACTTTCATCTCCTCATACAGTGGGGGTTAACCTATTCCTCTATCAGATCAGTTATTCCCTGGACGCAAAGCCTTGTTGTTCGGGATAGAAAATATAGTTAGTGAAACAATCAGGAAATATTGGTGTATTTTATATTCTAGTTCACAATACCTTAGTGGAATCAAGAGTTTGTATTTTATAACCAATTAAATTCGCATTCAAATTAATTAATGTGATGCACAGTTATTTCAATATTATGCCAAAAATATCCTTCACTCTCGATTTTTACGGCGTATCAAAAATAGATTACTTGAAAAGAACCAATTGATTATAATATTCAAATTGTACCTTTTGTTGTTAGTTATTATTGTTCGATCAATGAAGGTTATGAATTAAAAATTACTTTCAACTATATATTTTAATAATGTTTAGTATTTCACAGGTTGCTGTTATATGCCATTTTGAATGCACGGTTTCACTTAGTAGTGGGCATAATGCATTTTTCTCAATAATTTACAAATTGTTTGTAAAGATACATTGTTATGCGGCGCTGCAACGGCGTAATGTGCATTTGAGTAATTTCCATTAAAAAATTCTGGGAAAAATAAAATTATAACTCAAGTATTTAAATGTAATTGAGATTGTTTGGTTGATAAATAACAGTATTGGCACACGAAAAATAATCAAATATGTATATCACTATCAGTAATATCACTTTGTTGCATGAAAATTAATATAAACCTCTTCACAAAATGATAATCAACCTTCTTCAACTATTATTTTTCTTCAATATAAAGAAGTCTTGTACAACCGAAGGTTACATGGGATAAAAGATACAAGTCCATTTTTCGCAAAATCGAGATAGTGGTGCTACCTGGCAGTGTTTTAGACCTTTCAGAATATGTTAACCGATAGGAAATATCAATATCAATGTTAATTCAAACTTTAAAAGCCGCTTCCCCGAAGTACAAAAGTGACTTGTGTCGTTCTTCCCCAGTACCCTTCCTGCCTTGATTGAATACCACGTTAAGAATATTGTTCCATTTAAGTTACAACTAACCCAGTGACAGAGATAATGTTTACCTCCCACAGATTCACGAATAAATAATCAGGTTATAATCAACAACAAGCTATAATATGGTGTCCACATTATTCCACCTTCCAAGAACCCGAATCAACTAGGAAACCGTTACTTTGAGGGGCCGGACTGATTCGTGTCAGGCACTTAACGATATACACGGAATGTATTAATATCAGTCTTGAATAACGGAGTTTTTTTAACCTACAATAAACGTTATTTGTTTCATTAAACATTTCTTCAAATACTCGAGAATTGTGTGGATATATGTAATTGTTTTATTCACACAATATTCAAGAGCAAGTTACTTTGATTTTATTAGCGAACTCCTCGCCACGAAATCGGCAAACACTTCTCTTATATACACTCTATTTCTGCGATCTAACTTTTGAGGTCATTGATTCAACCAATCACGAGTCTTATAATGAGTGACGTCACACGTAGACTTGAAGCGACAAGCTCAGGTTAGTTCGTGTCCCGAAGTGTTTACGAAGTTTCCCGAAGGTGTCAAGTCTTGTCTGGAAGATGTGTTGTTGTAAAGTAGGCCTTGGCATTGACCAATGAAAACTATACCTTCGTGAAGAAATGTGTTACACGTAAGTAGGCCTTGGCATTGACCAATAAAATATGCGGAAGAGTTGAGGAGCCACACGGCAAAGTAGGGGAATTCTAGAAGTAGTTCATGGGATTGGCCAATGAGAGCGCTGAGCGCTCGTGACGTCAGCGGTGCGACCTAGAAGGCGAGGACGTTAGTAGGTCAGGGAATCAACCAATGGGAGGGCTCCAATACTCTGACGTAGGCGTCACGGTTTGGTGCGCCCGAAATGAGAGTGTACTGTTATTCCTAGACTGGATGTCTGCATTAATTTATTCAAGCTATCATGTGTGCATCATTATTTCGAATTTAAGAAAGTTTAAATGAAAAAATATATAATTATACTTTTTTTGCTTTTTCTTCATACAAATGTATTAACATACAATATAATATAATAAAATACAATACTGAGTTGCATTGTGCAATGTTGTGAATGCATCTTATTACGAGGTTAATAATAATGATAAGTTCTTACATTTCTTGCATTACTCTGATCCTGTGTTACAAATCAATCAGTTAAATAATATCACACCATCATAAAATATAATAACCATTCTGTACTCGTAAGCCTACAAAGTACTTTACAGTTTTGTTTGTAACAATCTAAGTCATACAGTCAGCTGTGTATGGATCACATGGGCTTGTGTCTGAGATCACGAGTTTTATACACTCAAATAGTTTGAAATTAATACACTTATAACAGTAATTTCTTTCCTCGACTACTATATGTGTTTTTAAAACATATCGAAATAAAATGAATACTCAAATTCACGAAAATCAGTCTAACATGCTGACACGCTCAGTCTTCTATATTAAAATGCTACAACCATACAGACAATACATTATTTTGATGAAGTAATCATAATTATCACTTTTAGAGTCATGTTTAAATGTACTAAAAAGTTCATATTATGTGTGTACCACGTATAATCTTGACGAATACTCACACAAGTATATTATTTTGTTTACGAGAATAAAACACTATTCAGAAATACAGTTTGCACTGTCATTTTCATCTTCACTGAGGTTATTGATGGATATACACACGAAATATTACATGTCAATATTTTAGTACACATTTTGTAATTCTAAACAAAACAAAATAGATAAGTAGTTTAGGCCTTGTCACTGTCAATGGTTTCTTTGAAGTTTTACTTCAAAATTATTACATCAAGGGAATAAAACTTTGCACACAAGAATGATTTGATTTTGATTTAATGTTTGACTTAAAAGTTGAAATTGATAAATTATTGATAAATTGATATGAGAGAATCTGAAGCAATTAAGGCTTTATCTAAAACGTGATGAAAATATTAGTTTAAGGATTTCTTCTGCAGGGCCAGTACTTTAAATTATTGTTAGTCATTATACGAGATATATCCAGACATGGAATTCATAACTTCACACTAAAGAAAAGTACGTATTTAACGATTTAAAACCAAAATGTAATCTAAAAAACCGAGTGTGTATTTGTAAAAACTTAATTATATTTCAAGAATATTTCTTATATTTAATATTCAATTTTGATAGTATCAGATTTAAATTGCTTATTTCAAAGTTTAAAGAGATACATTTATTATTTTGTGAATGTTATTTGCATATTTTAAAGTATATAAGTATGTTGTCCATTATGCTAGGATTTGCACTTATGGAGTATTTGAACTCTGTTGTAATGTGCATTATAATAAAAAAATAAAAAAATAAAATTGATCCCACTTGGTATAAAGGGTAAGGAGAACTTGGTTTTTCTCTATCTAAAATTTTCGTTAAGTGTTTAAACATAGCATTTTAAGCTGAAGATGGTATCATTTTCAACTTCAATTTGGACCAATATAGCATTTGGGAAATCTATTATTTCCTTCCTAAAAAATCATGTGGTGGTTTCTATCGTTCGACGTAAAACAATACCCATATTTAATGTAAATTACTCCCTAGAAAGGGTTAGTGAACATGGAGCAAGTAATTTTCATTGGTAATGGGCAAACTAATTTCTTTGAAAAAGTTCGTTTTGAAGCGTTTTCCGTAATAAGGTTTCCTGATTTGCCATCAATAGCACACAATGCATATTTTAACATATTCTTCTTCTATGCGGTCCTCATCTATGTTTGTTCAACGTACGTCTATTTACTCACTCTGACCAACATACTAGATAAACACAACCTAAGTACAAGAAGTGGGATTCGAAACCGTGCCCGTTGATCTAAGCTAAGCTAGGCTAGCACGTGACCTTGTCTGCGCATGACCAAGATAGCTCGGATCTGGACCACACTCTCTCATCTCATCTCGTCGCTTTCTCCGCATCCTGTACCACATACCAGGCGTAGACCGGGTGTGAGGCGAGGCCTACTTCCCAGGGCAGACACGGAACTCCTAACTAGGCTTTCAGGGCCAGACACCATCTTCTTAGACACCTGCACAACAGTCATTTACATTGCGTTTACAAACGTTACATATTTTGTAATGAATATTGTCTTTGATCTGTAAAATGAAATTTTTATACTAAATCGATTATAACGAAAATACTGTGTTTATTATTAATTTTCCGTTTGAACCAAGCACATAAAGTCTGGATAAGGGAATCAAATGTTTTATTCTAACTTCTTGAATTATAGAGGACCAAAATAATATCAATTAAATGGGGAAATGTTTATATTTTAATAACTACCTTCCAATATTTGATTGTTTTGCACTTAAATAAAACATTTTGTAGAATAATATAGACGGTCGTAAACAAATTTAAGTTGAATTTTTGAACAGCGAAAAAATATTCTTATGTAGGAAAGTTATTGATTTATTAAATGTTAAATAGGTTCTTTTTGTATTGGCATTTGGTATAAACGTTAAATTAATAAATAAAATAAATTACTTGTTTTTGTCATCTGTCCTATGTAAGAAAGTCCTTAAATTCTTAAAACGTTTTGTTAATGTTCAAATACTATGTAAGAAAGTCCTAGATATTTTTATTCACTTAGATAGTACAGTGTACAAGTATAACTCTTTGCGAGAAAGTGAATAGTCTTAATTAATAATTAATAATAAATGATAGTAATTATAATGATATACACAGTGTTAGAAGAAAGAATAGTTGGATATAAAGCATAATTGATAATTGATATGGATATTGATATTGAATGTATGATGATTGATAATATTGATATATGATGCATTCATTAATTGATTAATAATGATAAACACAGTGTTATGTTAAAGTAGAGTAGATGCAAAACAATAGCATGCGCTAACTATAGATTAAGAACTCATATATAATAAAGAAAAGTTGGATATAAAGCAATTTTGATGTGATATTGTGATAATAATTGCTGATGGCACAGAAAACAGCAATGATGTACAGGAGAATGTGGCTAGTATATATATGATGATGATTGATTGATTAGTGTTTATGTAAAGTAGAGTAGATGCAAAATATGCCCTACTAGATTAAGAATTCATATAGAATAAAGAAAATCAAATATATTTTACTCATTAGACCAGTGTGATAAATTTACCGGCATTATTATTTGGTGATACGCCTTCACTACAAGAATTATGTTTCAATTTAAAAAATGGTTCGCTGTATTTGAAACTACTTTCTGAATAATAAAAAAAAAAAAAAAAAAAAAAACATTTAAAACAAGATATAAAATGTAAATGCCGCACTAAATATAGAAACATCATTTAAAACTGCAGTGTTCATAAACTGCATCAAAATTCAAAACGATGGAAAAATTAATACAATTGATTTAGAGTACAGAACAATAATATGATGTAATCGATAAATGCATATGGTACATTAAAGAAACAAGTCATGTTAACAATAGCACAAAATGGATAGGTTTTGTAAAAGTGGTGCATTGAAATCAAAAGTACAGGTTTATTGAACACATTTTACGTTTTAAACATTTTTACCGACAGTAAATATTTTGAGTGTCAACAGGATTATGTAGTAAATATTAAAATTTTAGACTCTAGCTTCAGTTATCATTTTGTTTGCAATCCCTTTACAACGAACTGGATAACTGATTAGATTTAATTTAACATTGAATAATGATTTATTTCAATAACAATGTTTATAACTATACCCTGTCCTTAGTGACAAAAATAAACTCTTTATAAAGTTAAACACCACAATAAATATGGTATGCATAAATTAAATAATATCTACACTACAAATGAGAATTAATAATTGCAATCATTAGTTATGTGAAATATTGAAAATCTTAACACAAATTTGTTGAGTGGACTTAATTACATGACTTCGATAAATAATCATATAATTTTCTAACATTATCACAATGTGCCAAGAATAAGGTGTGCATATTTTTATAATTGTCATATAATTTTACTGCGTGCCATTCAACGGTGTTCCTCTAATTCTCATTTTAAAACATTATGAATCTCACTAAAATTGCAATTTGAAGAAAAGAAAGTTGAAAAAGACAGTCTGACAAGGCAATGAGTGTGTTTCAGGGCACATATTGTGCGTATTTTCTTGAATTTTGCATTAATAGTGTAGTTATTTTGTATTAATCCTACAAAAATATTTCAATTTTAAAAATAAAAGTTGAGAATGCCAATCTTACAATGCAATGTGTTTGTTCTAGGTCGCGGTCGCGTGAAGAAGGTGTTCTTCCCCCTCGCCCTGGCTCTGATGATAACCCTAGGGACCCTGACCCCCATCCTAGTCTCGGGCATCGTCTGATCAGCTGCAAGGGTCTGGCATCTTACATGCAATGTGTTTGTCTATGTACGCGGTCCGTGAAGAGGTGTTCTTCCCCTCGCCCTGGTCTGATGATACCCTAGGACCCTAACCATCCTAGTCTGGGCATGCGCTACTGATCAGCATCAAGGTCTGAGACAATCTACATGCATGTTGATTTGTTCCAGTCGCGTCGCGGAAGAAGTGTTCTTCCCTGCCTGCTCTGTGTAACCCTAGGGACCTGATCACATCTAGTCTCTGGCATCGCTCTGATGAGCATCAAGGGTCTGAGACAATCTTACAATGCATGTGTTGGTCGATGTAGCACAGTCGGTAATGAAGGTTTTCCCCTCGCCATGGTCTGATGATATAGGACCATAACCAACATCCTAGTCTCGGGCATCGCTCTATTCGCATCAAGGGTCTGGAAATCTTACATGCATGTGTTTGTTCCAGTCGCGTCGCGAAAGAAGGTGTATTCACCCTACCTGGCTCTGTGAAACCCTGATGGAATGATCCATCTGTAATCATGCATCGCTCGATCACATCAGGTCTGAGACAATACAATGCACTGTGTTAGTTCAGGTCCGGTCGTGAAGAGAGTTTCTTCCCTCTCGCCCTGGCTCTGATGATAACCCTAGGGACCCTCATCCCCATCCTAGTCTCGGGCATCGCTCTGATCAGCATCAAGGGTCTGAGACAATCTTACAATGCAATGTGTTTGTTCCAGGTCGCGGTCGCGTGAAGAAGGTGTTCTTCCCCCTCGCCCTGGCTCTGATGATAACCCTAGGGACCCTCATCCCCATCCTAGTCTCGGGCATCGCTCTGATCAGCATCAAGGGTCTGTGGGCCGGTCTGGCCGCCCTGCTCATGTCCTCCACCCTGGCAGTCCGCGCACTCTTCACCCCAGCCAACCAGGGGTTCGCACCCCGGCTGGCGGTCGTCAAGCCGCAGTACTACCCCGCCGAGGTGGTGCACCACCAGAGCGACATCGTCACAGTACCGGCCTGGAGTCGAACCGCGTCCGCAGTGCCCGAGCTTCAGTACAGGGGGTATCCCTGGACGCAGTGAGATGTGGAGAGATGAACGCACGGGAACACACGAACTCACGTCAGCAATACACATTTGAAATTTTTTGGGGGAACTTTTTTGCATCAGTGGTCATCTGATTGATAAAAAATTTTGCGAAGTTGTCAAGCAAGAATATGGTTACTCTTCAATAGTCAAAGATAACTTAACATAATTGAGGATTAGCCACATTTATATTTCGAAATTTACCAATTCTGAGGATTTAACCAATATCCAAAATCATAAAAAGCTGTTTAATTCATTCAGAATGTTGTGTGTCTTTGTATTTTTCCGCCATACTGTATATATACATGACCATAACATCTGTGCAAAGATTGGTATTAATCTGATAATCAATGGCTTCAGGAAAAGATCCTGAAAAAATCACTTGTATTGCCCTCTTTGAAGAGACATTTTCCACCCATCTTCTTTATTTCTTCTTACGTTTGATTTGTTATTTGTGTGCAATTAGTTTCCAAAATAAGTTTTTATTGTGGTTATCGAAAAGTTGAACGACCTGAAAAAAAAATACATTGCGGATTAAGATAAGAATTTATGGAAGTGTTGAATCCCTTCAAAAATATTTTGTAATAGCTTTAACCAAAATGTGCAAAACATTCCATGACTTCTAAAGAATTCATTTTCACTTTTATCATCCAAGAGTGATTTGTCAAAATAGTTTGTTTAAACGCAATTTATAAAAGGTCCCGAATGCGAAATACTTACGTAAATTTGTATCTATTGGAAAGTGGTTTTAGATAGAATTAAAAATGTATATTTATATTTATTCATCACTAGGCCATTCGCCAAAAGTTTTCCATTAAGTTATGTATTTTGAGGGATTTTAAATTCGTTGCAAATTTTAACTAATTATACAATAACGACTTTTTAAATGATTTGTGCCAATTTGAATCGAAAGTATAAGCCATTTTGTGTATTCATATTATATTATTAGCATGTTTTTAATTCCCCGACAAGCTAATATTTTGTATTATATGCAGTCGATCTATTAACTTAGGTCTTCAACAATGATTTGTTCACAATAAAATAATATTATAATATTACTGTAAAACTTTAGTGTAGGGCCTATCCAACTAACCACGTTGTCTGTTTCATGGAATTGCATGGGCTTGTCTGCCGGTATAGATGTATTTAATATGTATTACTGTTTATTTATTTTAACTTATTTATTTATTATTAATTGGTTCGTAATTCGAACAGAGAAAATGTGTGTTTGATTGTAATTTAATATTGTTTGATTGATAATGTATATTTTGATTGTGTAGTGTTATACTAGTTTTGTAGCTGGCATGGGGAAAAGATAGTAAGATATTATTGTGGCAAAATTATATTGCCAAATAAACTCATTCATAACAAAAATAACATTTATGATAAGGAATAAAATAAAATATTACAGTGTATTGGTGAACAAATTTGAATAGTTATCAATTTCTTGATCAATATTTGGAGATCACACGTGATAAATCCATTTTTTTAATGCATAATAAATCATTTTCTCCATTTATTAACATTAACTAATTTTTTGTTATTGAATTTTAAATTTATACACTAAGTGTAAAAAAAAAAAAACAATAATACTTCAAAAGCATCATTGATTGAACTTTAAAGTTCTGGGTGTAAATGAAAATATATTTTGTATTTCAAATATTTATTATTATAATATAATGTTATATTTGAGAAACATTTTGTACCGTGTAAAATAAAATATTCAGTTCAGTCCATGTAACATAACTTTTATTTGTATACTTACATAATAATGAGTGAAAGTAAATAAAAAACTTTGTTCATAAGAACACCCCATTAAATTATCCTAATGTGTGTACTTATTTATTATAATCCGTCACTTGACTAGAACATTCCATTTCAAATTCACTTCCCTCCTCTGATGATGATGATGATGATGATGATGATGATGATGAATTGATTGTTCTGATTAGTCACCTGTACCCGATGCCTGTCCCACTTGTATCTTCTTCTTGTTCCTCTTTCTCCGACCTCTTAGTCGACTTCCCGACCGCCTTGACCCTGATAGCTTCGGATAACTCCGGACAACTTCGGCTCGATCAGCTTCAACACAAGCTATAATGACGGGTCTATAAATCCAAGGTATCTTCTACCTGTCTCACTGAGCTATTGTGATGCGGTCTTACTTGACAGTAAGGTAGCTCAAGTTCGGAACGTTGTGGGTTCGATTCCCGCTGCCACCACTTCATCACATTCATTACCATTCAGCCAACGAATGAATGATTTTTCAAAATTCTCATGTAAAAACGAACTTTTGATTTCTTCATAATTTACCGGAAACAAAGTATTTATTGAATGACATAACCCTACCAAATCAAGCGGAAAATATGTAATAGACCATGTCAAATGTAATGTTCGTAATATTTAAAGGTTATTACCTTCTGTAATTTGAACTGTAAAATCAAGCTCCATTAATGGTATAAGGATCGTTGAACCTTGAATTCACATTTGAATTAATGGAGGTTGAGATCTGTGTGCTAAAATGGCACAAGTTGCAAGTTCAAACAATCACTGTCTGAGAGAACAGTGTGTACTTCTGCCTGCTTAGCACGTTTCAATGTTATGGCATTACAACAGATATATTCGCATCATAGTTTGAAGCGGTATACGAAACTTGGCATTATATAACTAGTAACCGTCAGAGTTAGCACAACAGCACTTAGCTAAAGCGTGGGATTCGGTAGGTCGCCCGTCGTCGAGTCGACACCACTCATAGGCAGTCCTGACTGAGGGATTTCCCACGACTTTTCAGTCAGACGCGTATTCTAGGATTGAATCCTACTTATCATCGGAGATTATTTTCAAACCACCACGGTCACCTGATCGAACTCTCGGAACAATTTTAATGATGTCATTAAAATTTAACCGAAATTACCAACTTACTGGTCCAGAATACACAGCAGAATTGCACGATGTGTGATATCACCACAACAGTAATTTGACAATCATAAATTAATGATATCAGTACAATGTTTATAATATCATCAAACGTGTTATTAATATCACCATCGTCCTTGGAACTAGTTCACGCCGAGTAAAACTGATGTGTACAACTTACAGCAGTCTTACCTACGAAGAATGTAAAATAATAATAATAAATTATTAGAAGAAGAAGCTAATGATCATTTAAGTATCCCTTTATAATAGGTTGAAATTGAAATGTATGCCCCCTAACCCTCACAACACATATTTTCAAAAATATATTCACCTAAATATTTGAGGGTGGCCTACCCTCAAATATTTATATGCGCGCAAATATTTATTTACTGCGAGTTATGGAGCTCAATGTTAACAGATATTATTTGTTTGTTATGCTTCTTAGACTTAACGTCTCATAAAAACTACCAGTGGGTATTTAAGAGAAACAATACCCAAAACATTAAAACATCCTTGCTCAATACGTGATACGAACCCAAAAACAAGAATTACAATAATCACCCCCAATAATCATGCATTAACCATGTTAACCCTAGCAGAATCGTCGCATCAGTACCCAATGGCAACTCTTCGAAATTGATCTACATATTTATTGGAATTGTTATCTTGTTATTTGCACATGCTTAAGTTTACCTTTAGTTTACGTCTCTTCAAGTAAATACAACATCTAGGTTATTTTGGAATGTCCATATTACTAGGGCTTAATCCCACCACCCGCCTGTGAGTGAGAAGACAGATAGGACACACCTTCAGAAAGGATTGCTGGTGACTGGAATCGACCAACAACCTTCTGAATACCGAAGCTGAATACTATAACGTTTTGGATGATCGTTTAAATGTCAACTTGTTACAGGAACGTACTTTGTGTGTTAGCCTACTGATACTAATCAGCGATCAACGAAAAATTTAGTTTTCGTTTCATTAAAACAAAATTTAAAATCACCGTTTAAAAAATAAAAAATCATGTTAGCCCAGTGTTCCAATCAATTTCTGTTTTTATGTTGTATAATGTAGGTATATTTTTAAATACAAAAATTAAGGGCGGAAAACGAAAAATTGATTAATATTATGCGTCCTTTATAAAGTAACTTTGATTTACATTGGTGTTTTTTAACATTCAGCCCAATATAATAACAATTTGATATTATTATTTATTAGTAGCGTCAATCTTTTAGTTGTTATTAACTTTGAGTGTAGTAAGTTCCAGGGTTCAATATCCCGGGGTCATCTGGATTAAACAGCTATCGATATGTGTACAAACACAAACTTGGACTAGGAAGAAGTCATTAACAAGGATATATCAGTGTTGTGCCATCATCAAAATATTATTATTTAGATGATCATTTATATACCATAACATTATCTATTATCTTATCTTTAGAAAATTGTTCTTGTATCTTTTATCTGAATTTTACCATGAATAACAAATAAAATACAAAAAATGAATCACTGATCACTATAAAAATATAATACAATAATAATGGATAATATGAAATATGAATGAAATGGAAAGATAAGTTTTAAATTGGCAGCGTCATGCTTTCATGATAATCAGTCATATTAGTATATTATATGTTTGAATAAATTGTTTGCAATTATTTATTATTTTATGAAGGTAGGATTTTTTACCCAAGGAAGAACAAACCCATTATTATTAAAACTGGTTATTACAGATTTATAGTGATGCACCTTATAGAGCAGGTTACAAAAAACTGTCGGTAATGTTCAAACCAAAAACCACTAGCCTGGATATGAAGGTAAGATCATGATTTTCTAGCTGTATGAATGCACTCTGACTCAGGCAACCTGAAACTTTTTACGGAAAATTCTATTACGTCTAGGCCTACAATTTTGGTAAAATTATCTATTATCTTCTATCTAGACACTTGCCCATTCTGTATCTATATCTAGAAAAAATACATTTTCATAATCTATTTGTATGTAGATGATTTTATTGTGAGGTTATTTCTTGATATTTTTTGTTATCTAGCACAACATCTGATAATACTCACATGAATATTAAGCACCAGTGAGAATCGTAATAGGGAAATGCACTATATGCATAACAATGCACCATACACTCGGAATTGAAGTCACAACCTCCTAGCTTTAGCGTCCAAGTCAGTCTAATTAGACAAAACATAAACATTAAATGCAATAAATTTTGCTTCGGCGCACATACGGTTTAAAAAAATCAGTGCTCATTAAACACTCTTTAACACACACAGGACATGAAGAATTATATTAATGCGATAAGTATGAGAAAATTATCAAAAGCTGGGAAATCAAAATCAAGCTCAAAGAAAATTCCTTTTTTCATAATCATACAACTCTAATAATGAATTCTTTTATGTACTCGTTTTACATACTCTGAATTCCTGTTTTTCTTATTTTATGTACTCGTTTTACATCAATTTCATATTTCATCATAATTTTGAAAACCATATTTTATATCATAAAAATTTAAGTATGATCTGATCAACCTATTGTATTTTCATATTACAATTTTGTAAATTTTGAAATTTACAAAAATAGAAGGTGGCTTGAATATCAATTGTATAATATTTGTTGTCAAAGGTGAATTAACTGCCTCGAAGCACTTTATAAATATTTAAGTATCATGTCAAAAATGCCAATTAAATTCGGGAAGATAGAATGATGATGGGAGAAGAACACAGCACCATAAATAGACCTTAATTAAGTATTACATCAAATAATTATTGTTTTACAAAAGAAAACACTACACTTATAAAAATATGAACATTTCAATTTCTTAAATTCGTTTTTTGAGTCTTACTATTCAAACATTTTTTTGACTTTCAGTTTGGGACTTTACAACTCTTTATCTAGGTGCCCTTAGGGCGCCGCAGCTAAGCCGCGGTGCGCTACACTCTCAAGCAACCTTATACACCAAGCAGAGTTGGGGGATTTCGAGGTGTTACCCAGCGTCATGTAACGTGATGTGAATTGAAACTATCACAATCGAGGGGATTTAGGTACCTGACAAGACAATGCCAAATTTTATGGGGTACGATTATTCCTTCTTGGTGAAAAAATGGCTTGAAACATGCTCAAAATACTTTAAGGATGTTAGCTACTGCCTACTACTGCCTACTACGCCTACTACTGTACTGCAAAACATCTAATACGTCGGCCCGCGATTCTGACCAGACGGGTGGGACTACAATGTTCATATTTTACATGGACTTTAAAGGGTTTATAGAAATATAGTCTCTTTTGCAAAAAAAAGTTGAAAAAGTTGTTGGAAGGCTTCCAAAAAAGGGGTTTTAAAATAAGCCTTAAACACTTGGCATACAATCAACAAGTAACCATAAGTTACTTGACACTTGTTGACGGTATAGCAGAGTTAGGCGGGAAAGTGCGATACGTAAACAAATAGCGGACATTTAAAATTTTTCTTTTTTGTGTGGAACGAGAAAAAAGGTTGTCATTATACTCTCATAAAACAAATCAGAAACCTTTCCCTGCCTGGGCCCAGATTGGAAAATTAATTTATAATGCAAAAGTGTAGGTCTAAAGTTCCATTTGGCTATGGGGACTAGATAAAATTTTTACTTACATTACATGTTTGACAAGCCTAGCCAACCCTGGGCCACCCACAACATAGTTCTGATATGAACTTGCTCAACTGTTTGTTTACATAATTCCCAACAATCAAATCATTTCATACAACTTGTCTTTCGATTGGTCCGCGTTTTGAAGGCACTGCCATCTAGAAAAAAAATATAGAATTTTTTCGAGCTCTTTGCTATACGCAAATCTTTTAAAGTGTTGGATTTCGTGATACTCTTTCAACCCATAGCCCATCCTATATAATTGGCTAGCCCAGCAGTCGGTGGTCCATTTCCCGGGTAAAATTTAGAAGCCATCTTAAAAATGACATTTTTACATGTTAATCAAATGGGGAGCGATTTGTGGCCAAATAGTTTCAAGATTGCCGCCAGGTTGACAGGTAAGCATACTAGCCTTTAACACCAAATGTTTACAAAATTTTCCCTTATGCAATCACTTCGTATTGTTTCTTTTGTTTAAAAACATGCTGCACAAGCTAAAACCATATCAAAACAATCATAAAATACTTTATTGCTTTAAAAAAGCATAAATTAAAACACCAAATCGCCATCTTGAAATGGGCCGGTTGAGTCTTAAATTTTTGCTACGCTCGCGCCTGTGCGGAGGTATAGGAGACGGGCTAATCTAGCCTACTATAGGGTTTAATATCAAGCTTTCAACCACAACCCATGACGTTTTCCACGATACCGTTCAAGAATACCAATTCCTTCGAAAACGAAAACGACTTCTTTTTCCCAAATTGCGTTTTCAACTCATCTTCCACGAATTTCAAATTGGGGTCCAGTCCTTATACCGCCCGTTATACCATGGTTATACCACCTATACCCAGGATGTACATGAATCCGGGTCTAGATATTTTACATCCTATATTGTTACTGCTAATACCATAGAATTTTTAAAACAACTTTGATAAAAATATTATATTTTAGCAAATAATTTTTTTAATGGAACTTGAAAAAGTAATGAGATCACACACATAACAAAAAAATTGTAGAAATACAGCCAAACCTTACACACTCAAAAGGAATGAGATCTAAAAAAGGGCCAAGCTCATCTAAACCCCTTCCACATAAAGTACAGTGTCCCATAACAGCATCCTCGAAAAGTTGGCAAAAAAGAATTTGCAGTTATTACGTTTAAATTAATTAGAAAAAAAGAACTGGATAAACATTTACGTTTAAATTTAATAATCGCAAATTCTATTTTGCCAAGCTTTTCGAGGATGCTTTTATGGGACACTGTACGTTTATGTGGAAGGGTAGATGAGCTGGCCCTTTTTTAGATCTCATTCCTTTGAGTGTGTAAGGTTTGGCTGTATTTCTACAAGTTTTTGTTATGTGTTTTGTTGTAATGTCTTCAATAAAAGAATTGAAATTAAGTGATGTTGTCCTGTTGCTTTATTGTGTTTCTGAATGGTCCAAATATTATGGGTGTATTAAATACTTTTTAGCACGTTAAATGAAAAATATGAACCACAAAACATTTTTAATATTCGTGTATATAGGCCTACACTTATGTTATATTGAACATGTCTGGAAGGAGCATTGCTAGTTTGAAGAGTGGCCGCTCGGAGGCAGCACCGCACTGGTCACTCGCTACACTGACCAAGACCTTGAGTCATTATGACGTCACCAAGGTTGATGACGACGAGGAACCCGTTACCTCACGTCATCGGCGTGTACAGTTAGTTTCATCGACCTCAGATAAAGACCGTGGCGCGATCTACCCGTGATCGCGGGAACTCAAGGAACAACTTGAAGCACCGTACAATAATACTACTCGAGAACACCGCTAGATGGCTCCGGTGAAAGTAGGACTAGGTAGTCGGATAGGGCCTAGATGGATGACAGTGGGCGGTGTACTTCCTTACCCACTGCCCCGCGCGGGCCCCCGTCGCTACCACCCAAGGCGGCCCCGGAATGGTAGTGCCGTGTTGGCAGGATGGTAGCGGGCTAACCTTTTAATCGAGGGGTTTGATGGTTCAAATCTCCGTCAAAGCGATTTTTTTTAATATTCTATTCTTATGTTTTTCTATTAAAAAAAACAGAATAGTAACAATAACAATGAATGAAACTCCTTTCGGGGAAAATCCTTCATATTTTAAATAGAAACGTTAAAGGTTTTGTAGGGTTTTTTTGTTTCATGGATGACAAAAATAATAAAATTAGTATTAATAAATCTCCTTTTCAGATGAAAGTCCTTCATATTTTCCATAGAAATAGGTTTTGTAGGTTTTTTGGGTAATGAATGGCAAATGTTGTACAAATAAATGCAAATAATAATAATAAATAATAAAAAAATAAAAATATAAAAAATTAATAAATCTCCTTTGCGGATGAAGTCCTTTATAATTTAAATAGAAACGTCAAAGGTTTTGTTGGTTTTTTGGTTTATGAATGGCAAAAAAAAATATTTAATATTTCGGGTAAAAGTCCTTTTTATTTTAAATAGAAACGTTTTTTAGGATTTCTAGGTTACATTTGTTATGGATGATGACAATTAATTATATAAAACTCCGTTATAAAGTCTTTATATTAATTTATAGAAACGTTAAAGGTTTTGTAGTTTTTTTTAACGTCCGCTCTAATGTATATTTACCTAATATAATTAATGAAATCATAATAAAACACAGCAAACAAGTTACCTTGTTAACCACGCGGCCTAACCGCGTGACGCGCCAACTACCTTTATCGACTCCAAGTGTAATCCATCTAGGCTAAGTCGACAACAAGTAGGACTAACATCTTCGGCTGGCTGTAAGCTTGCTGTTCATGCGATTGATGGAGATGATGAAGTTTTTATTTTAGCCTACCGAAGAAACCACATTATGAGTGGGTAGACTCCAAATTATAGTTACTCAGTACACACTCAGTTAACATTGTTACACTCATCATTGTTTTAGAGGTAAAAGCATATTTTTAAATTTTTTGAGTGTATATTTGTACACAGTTTCAAAACATATTTTTTTAAAGATTTGACTTAGATTGGAAACGTGCTCTAGTACTTGGGTGAAACCAAAAATATTTAAGAAATTCGGCAAAACACATCAGACCCCTATTTCAACATTCGTCGGGTCGGGGGGTGACGAGTCACCATTTTCTCGGGCTACGGCTTATCAGTGCTTGTTAGCCAGACTCAGCACCTCCTCTTCTTCGCTGTCTGTTACGACCGGCATTTCCACTAGTTCTCTCCATTGCTTTCTGTCTTCCCAGAGTTTCTCTTCATTCGTTCTCTCCCATGACTTCCCTCTTTCTTCTATACTCAATTTTATTTGATCTCTCCACCTATCTCTTGGGCGGCCAGCTCTTCGTACTCCTCCCCATGCCCACACACACACAAACACAACTTTAAAAAAAAATCCAAAATCAAAGAGCTACAACATATAATTTTAAGGGATAATTTTAATTTTGTGTTATGGGTAATAATATGTCGTAAATAAACATTTTTGCGGGAAACCACAATTACAATAGTTTACTGATTATATTTTGCAAATAAATGCTTACAACACTTTGTATTTTGTCTGAACCCCCTCTTGATTTTTGATCACAAAAGTACCAGGAAAGTTTATATCATACCAGATCTTTTCCTTGTCAACCTTCACATTCTTGTTTAGACTGACTTTAAACAAAAAAATTCGCCTAGTTTCTTTGAGGATTTAAATGTGAATCTAAATATTTTTACCGCATGATTAACGCTCTGAAAATGTTGTTGCAAAAACACTATCACCGATGTTAACTCAACCGTAACGCCTAAAAGTGGGGGGGAGTTCCTGTGGCGAAGAATCCAAACAACAATACCTGAAGTCACCATTGGGAGAAAAGATAAGATATTACTCGGAACTGGCGAAGCATCCAAACAACAATACCTGAAGTCACCATTGGGGAAAAGATAAGATATTACTCGGAACTGGCGAAGCTTCCAAACAACAATACCTGAAGTCACTATTGCCAGAAAAGATAAAATATTACTTTTTATAATATATTATTTATAATATTACTTAAGTCGGAACTTTTATGGATTTTTATTTGAAAAATGTGCATAATATTTATCGCGATAACTAACTTTGTGTGTTTGTGTTTGATAACTAGTTTGGTATATTATGATTTGTAGTAAATTGTGTTAAAAAATAGAAATATGACAGTTAATTGTGGATGGTGCATCATTATCTAATGTCAAAATAATGCGTTTAACTAAACTTTACAATAAATTCAATGAGAAATGAAGGGAAAAATTAATATAATTTGATGAAGACTTTAAGGTAGCTATGATTCCAACAATGAATGTTTTTTTATCTACGTCCTTTTCAGTTTTTATAGAAGGACAATTTAGTATATAACTATCGAGTAAGGCATATAAACAAAGATAATTAACCGTATTTGAAAAAAATCATAATTAATACAAATTAGAAATGATTCTTTGGTGACAATATAAACTGAAAAAGTGTGTTTAAATATAATATTGAATAATAAGTTGATAATAAGTTGATATAAATCAATAACTGAAAATGTTACAATGGACTAGTAAAAACTTCGATATTGGTTTATGTCTCAATCTCGTCTTCATTCTGCCTAATGACAATATGAACCAAACAAGTGAATTTAATGATGCATATTGAATAATAAGTTGTTTATTATTATTGCAAAACTGAATAATAATATAATGGACAAGGTAAATACTTTGATAGGGGAATATTGTCTCTTCACTCTGCCGTTGTAAAGAGAGGGGAGTGGGTCAGCCACCAGAACTTACCTACCACGTCGTGGTTAACTATTACAAAAACGACAAACCACAACTATCTCGTGGTTTAACTTTCTAATCACACCTTTTACATGTTTTTCTCGAGACGAGTTACATTGTTAGCATCGATGTCAAATGTTCCTAAATCTGTAACACATTCCTTTCGACTACGCTCGCGATCCAAGCTAGAAGTGGATCATTTTTAAACTAGTTCTTTATTACGTCAGGACCAACCACAAAACATAGTAACACAACAACAACAACAACAACAGAACACAGAACACACAGAACACAGAAACAGAAAGCCATCAGTCTTTGTCAACGTTGAAATAATGTAACTGTAGCTTTGAAGCTTTCCCAATAACTTTTAAATAATTTCACGTGGGGAGCATGCCCACGGTGTAATTCATGCCCTCGGGTGTCTAACTAGGTATATTGCGGATAGGACAATGTGAAGGGATGTCCGAGGGCTGTTGATGAGGACTGAATCCCTTGCATTCGAATTTACGACAAAGGTTGTTGGTTTCTTTGGATAAAGGACGCGTCAACTGTTAGGTCATAATGCACGACTCTAGCTTAGGGGGGGGGGGGGGGGGGGCGGGGCCCATGCTGGTCAGAACCAGCCACGGGTAAGGGGAGGAAGGGGAGTTTCTCATGTTGCGGTCGTCATCGTCTTTGTCATCGTTCGTTATGTCATTGTCATCGTCGTCGGGGAGGTCGTCAAGGGAAGGGGGCAAGGTCCCCAACGACGATTGCCAGAGCTCGCCTCTAGATTCGGGGAGTAATATACTACCCTTCTTACTAACTGATGTTTGCGAGGTGGACTTTTTCTCTTGAATCGCCTTTTACGATTAGCAGAGCCATGCTCTGGGCCAAATCCTACCCCGGGCCCAGACGGGGTAAAGGAAATCATCGAAAAAAAACTTCAGTCATGATCAGTGAATACGAATGTAAGGGATCGAGTTTTCTTAAACAGCCCTCCCTTATAATTGCTTAAAATACAAAATGTCTAGTTAGACACCGGGAGACGCATGCTTTGCACCTTGGACAGGTTTCCCACATGCAACCCATGTTTATTTTTTACAAGATTTGCAATTTTAAATGTGTTATTCTATTTTATTTGTTTTTAATTACTAAAAAGAGCTTTAAGGGAATCTTTTTGAATGGCAACAAAGAAAGTTGTATTTAACAATCTTTTACAATCACATTGGTCTTGACGGATAAAACACGCCTGATATATTTTATGTAAAAAGACGCCTAAAAATCCTGTCATCAGTGTTCAAATGTTCCTTTTTGTTCGACTGCACCAAACCATTAATCACGCTATAATGTCAGGTGAATTGTAAGACTTGATTCTATGTGACCCCTATGCACGTTTAGTGAGCCGTGCAGGCAACGCCCACGCCCACGCATTTACAAAACAACAACAATGCAACTCATTGCGATGAGGGGCGCTAACTGCAATTGACCCCACTGACCCATTTCAATGAAAGTGGTCATCTTCTTATATCAAGTGATTTAAAAAATATTGAAAAGCGAAAGATTTAAAAAAAAAAACTCCCACGATCCACAAAGACAGGTTTGTTTCATTCATTGTTTAAACGTCTTTGGTTTCGCTTACATAATTTAACACAGAATTGTGTCATGTGAAAATATATTTTACATTGTGTGTTATAGTGTTTTTGTTCATTCCTCGAAATAAATAGTGGTTCACTTTTTTATGTGATTTAAATACATTTTTACTTGTAGCCATGACATTGTTTGTAACATGTAAGGCACATTTAATACATAAGGATGTCGTTAATTTAAGTTCGTACAACACATTAAAGTTTCATTCAACTATAAATTGTTCTCAATAAAAAATTAACTTTATACCAGTTATAATATTTATATTTAAATATACAATTCATATTACTTTTTATTTCAATATAACTGTGTGTTACCAGTTAACATTTAAGTATTTTTAAATAAGTTTTTCGCGTATTTTTTTTTATTTGTAGTGTAAACGTGTACTTTTTTGGTTCTATTATCAGACAAAATTATAGTATCAATTAATGTCAATGCAAGTAGTAGATATTTTAATGTAAGCGGATAACTCTAAACAAGCTTAATTTAATTTAAAAAATATATAAACAAAGACAAAAATGTCAGCATAGTTGTTGCAGTAATGTTCCAATCTATTCAGATCTATAATGCACCAACAATCCAGATACTTTACACATACAAATCGTTGGACTTTTCACTGTTATTTACATAATATTTTTATTTGTAACTAGGAAAACGCTTAAGTCCCGCCGCGTTGTTGGATGAGCGTAATTGGTGCATTGAGCTGCCATGTGTTATGCGAATTTTCTGTTGTTCTGTGGCAAAATCATTACTAAGTTGAAATTTTTTTTAAATTAAATTAAATTAAAAATTAACTTATTTTTTTTTAATTTTTTTAAATTAATCGTAATTGTTAAAAAAAATCGTAAAATTGCGATAATTATAAGAAATAATTTCTCGATTGCGCTCAAATTTAACACTTATATATTAATTCATTAAATTAAGGTTCTGCTAAAAAATCATTACAATCGGATAAAGCATGTAGGTGTTATAAGTCAAAGAATTGTTTAAAAAAAGAAAAAACCTGAAAAATTTTCGATTTTTATGATAAATATTTTTTTAATTGCGCTCAAATTTCACAAGAATATCTTAATTCATAAAATAAAGGTTCTGTGCAAAAATCGTTAAAATCGGAAAAGCATGTAGGTACTTTTTCTAGGTTGTCTAAATTTTTTAAAAATCGTAAAATTGCGATTTAAATGCGAACAAATTTTTCGATTGCGCTAAAAAACGTGGCAGTTCTAAGTTCAGAGATTTCAAAGGCATCCATAAAATTTCATCGCAATCGGAGTATCGGTTTAGCCGGAATCGTGTGGACAAACAGACAAAAATACAAAAAAAAGAAAGAAAGTTAGAAAGAAAAAAAAAAACATTCCGGATTTTTTTCTCCAGTGTAGTGAAATGGAATCTTCGTTTCGCTCGCTACGCTCGCTACGCTCATCCAAAAAACAAAAGGGAAAAATCCAATGATTGTAAAAAACAAAAGGGAAAAATCCAATGATTTGTTAAGCGAGCGAAGCGAGCGTTTCCATTTGACTCTGCCGGAAAAATTTGTCACTCGTTTTGTTTTGTTTTTTTTTGTTTTTTGTTTGTTTTTTTGTTTGTATGTCTCGCCATAACGTTCGAACGGAGGCTCGGATCGAGTTGAAATTTTCACCATCCGCAAGCTTTGTTCTCGATTGAATGCCATTAGTTTTGTGGCAAAATCGTTCAAAAAGTTTAAAAAGTTACATTAAAGTTAATCGAGAGATTTTTTTTCAAACTAACCGGCGACAAAATCTGAGATAGCCAAATCATTTAGAATGTCCGTCCGGTCACGAATATGTTAATTTTAGTTTGATCCGATAAGTAGTGTAGATGGAAATTACATTATAACAAAAGTAACGTTGCCATGGCAACGAAAAGACGCGCGAAGTTTCTAATGCACTGCCACCTAGAAGTAATCAAAATACTTTCGAGAAAGCAGTCTATTATTTGTCACCAAAGAGTTTAAATATTTTTCCCAATGAGTCAAGGTCCTCTAGATGGCGGTGGATTTTATCCACAAAGTAAAGATTTACATACGGGTTTACCCAAATACCTTGGCAATAATAAATAATATCGGAAACATGGCCCTGTGGACAGCGAACGTCGCAAATTAAAACTTAAAAAAATGTGCATTGTGGGTCTAGCTATAGCACGTGCTCGCTTATCAACGCGTCCAACTGAGCGTTTTCCTAGTATTTGTAACGTTACTTTCTGTTATATAGTTTTATTTTTTTGGGTACTAGTAAATAACACTGTATCGGTAACTTGGGGATAAAGCACCCGACAGGTAATCGGGTAGCCTGGGTTCGATACCTGGCTGAGATGTTATTTTAAGTTCTGGAATAATTTTCATGCAGATGCTAGATTGTTTCCTCGACTAATTCCTTTACTGCATTCATAAAATAACAATGTCAACCTAATTTCTGTTAAATTGGTGTCAAATCCAACACTTAAATTGAATTTTTGTTTCATTATACATAAGATCAAACAAGGGCCACATTTTTAGTTTTAAAAAGGCATTTCCTAAAATTGAGGAAAAAGTTTCACCTCGAATGAGAAATATATTTCATAACAACAAACTAATTAAGCGAGCGAAGCGAGCGTTTCCATTTGACTCTGCCGGAAAAATATGTCATTCGTTGTTTTTTTTTTTTTTGTTTTTTCTTTGTTTGTTTTATTTTTTTTTGTATGTCTCGCCATAACGTTCGAACGGAGGCTCGGATCGAGTTGAAATTTTGACCATCCGCAAGCTTCGTTCTCGATTTAATGCCATTAGTTTTGTGGCAAAATCGTTCAAAAAGTTAAAAAGTTACATTAAAGTTAATCGAAAGTTTTTTTTTCAAACTAACCGGCGACAAAATCTGAGATAGCCAAATCATTTAGAATGTCCGTCCGGTCACGAATATGTTAATTTTAGTTTGATCCGATAAGTAGTGTAGATGGAAATTACATTATAAACAAAAGTAACGTTGCCATGGCAACGAAAAGACCGCGCGAAGTTTCAAATGCACTGCCACCTAGAAGTAATCAAAATACTTTCGAGGAAGCAGTCTATTATTTGTCACAAAGAGTTTTAATATTTTTCCCCAATGAGTCAAGGTCCTCTAGATGGCGGTGGATTTTATCCACAAAGTATAAAGATTTACATACGGGTTTACCCAAATACCTTGGCAATAATAAATAATTAAGCGAGCGAAGCGAGCGTTTCCATTTGACTCTGCCGGAAAAAAATAGTCACTGGTTTTGTTTTTTTTTTTTTTTTTTTTTTTGTTTTTTTTTTTTTTTTTTTTTGTTTGTATGTCTCGCGATAACGTTCGAACGGAGGCTCGGATCGAGTTGAAATTTTCACCATCCGCAAGCTTTGTTCTCGATTGAATGCCATTAGTTTTGTGGCAAAATCGTTCAAAAAGTTAAAAAGTTTACATTAAAGTTAATCGAAAGTTTTTTTTTTCAAACTCAACGGCGACAAAATCTGAGATAGCCAAATCATTTAGAATGTCCGTCCGGTCAAGAATATGTTAATTTTATTTTGATCCGATAAGTAGTGTAGATGGAAATTACATTATAACAAAAGTAACGTTGCCATGGCAACGAAAAGACGCGCGAAGTTTCTAATGCACTGCCACCTAGAAGTAATCAAAATACTTTCGAGGAAGCAGTCTATTATTTGTCAACAAAGAGTTTAAAAAGTTTTCCCAAGGAGTCAAGGTCCTCTAGATGGCGGTGGATTTTAAAGTAAAGATTTAAACACGGGTTTACCCAAATACCTTGGCAATAATAAATAATACTGGAAACGCGAACGTCGTAAATTTTAAAATTAAAAAAATGTGCAATGTGGGTCTAGCTATAGCACGTGCTCGCTTATCAACGCGTCCAACTGAGCGTTTCCTAGTATCAAACATTATTAAGCGAGCGAAGCGAGCGTTTCCATTTGACTCTGCCGGAAAAATTAGTCACTGTTTTTTTTTTTTTTTTGTTTTTTTGTTTTTTTTTGTTTGTATGTCTCGCCATAACGTTCGAACGGAGGCTCGGATCGAGTTGAAATTTTGACCATCCGCAAGCTTCGTTCTCGATTGAATGCCATTAGTTTTGTGGCAAAATCGTTCAAAAAGTTAAAAAGTTACATTAAAGTTAATCGAAAGTTTTTTCTAAAACTTAGCGGGGACAAAATCTGAGATAGCCAAATCATTTAAAATGTCCGTCCGGTCACGAATATGTTAATTTTATTTTGATCCGATAAGTAGTGTAGATGGAAATTATACATAATAACAAAAGTAACGTTTCGATGGCAACGAAAAGACGCGCGAAGTTTCTAATGCACTGCCACCTAGAAGTAATCAAAATACTTTCGAGGAAGCAGTCTATTATTTGTCAACAAAGAGTTTAAATAGTTTTCCCAAGGAGTCAAGGTCCTCTAGATGGCAGTGGATTTTATTCACAAAGTAAAGGTTTACACACGGGTTTACCCAAATACCTTGGCAATAATAAATAATATTGGAAACATGGCCCTGTGGACAGCGAACGTCGCAAATTTTAAAATTTAAAAAAATGTGCAATGTGGGTCTAGCTATAGCACGTGCTCGCTTATCAACGCGTCCAACTGAGCGTTTCCTAGTAATTAAATTTAAATTCTTTAAATTCGTTCTCAGTTACAAAGTATTATCATGAGTTACGACTGTGTATAGGTTAACAAAATAATTAAGTGTTCCATATTACTCAACAACTCCATGTATGTTTTAGAACATAGCAACGCAAAACAAGCTATAGCCAACATTTAAATATTGTACCAATAGAAGCCTGTACAGGGTCCTATGGGTGCACTTCTTCAGGTGAACGAGGTATATTGCGGAAAGGACAATAATTTTATTGTGAAAGGATAATCGAAGACTATTAAAGAGGACTCAATCCACCTCAGTCAGGATTGACGTGACTCGAACCCGGGACCTCCCAAAAATCCGTCACGCGCTTAGCGCTCGAATCATCGATGTCAGTAGACTGGTGTTATGGTGGAGTTTTGTTCAAAAAAATTATGTGGCTATTTGTGATACAAGCAAGCCGTTTGCACAAGTGTTACACTTAAAAATTGAAAACATTTATACCGCAGCTCATAATGATTTGAGCATGTGGGGGGCGCGTGGGGGGTATTTTAAAAAAAGGGGGGGAATTATTTTAAACAATTTGGAAGTCGATATGTACAATAAGGGTGTCATTTTCACATATTTTGAGGTCGACAAATTTAATGCAGATAATTTAAACTTTGTAAGATCAACTATTTAGGCTCCAAGGGCGCCATATTGGAAAACGGCCCCCACATACACAAATAGTTACTAAAGCACGTTACTTGGCCTTCATTGGTATCAATTCTGACTAAATCGTACTCGCTGAACACGCCTGTGACTCTAGATTCGCGATAGAGCAATCAACATTCCCGGAATGCCGCCATTTTGAATATTACAGGTATCCGAGATGTGGTCAAAGGGTCAAAGGGTCTAGGCTATTTGTGATACGAGCAAGCCGTTTTGCACAAGTGTTACACTTAAAAATTGAAACATTTTGACCCGCAGCTCATAATGATTGAGCAAGTGGGGGGCGCGTTGGGGGTATTTTTAAAAAAAGGGGGGGGGAATTATTTTAAACAATTTGGAAGTCGATATGTACAATAAGGGTGTCATTTTCACATATTTTGAGGTCGATAAATTTAATGCTGAAAATTTTTAAACTTTGTAAGAGCAACCATTTAGGCTCCAAGGCGCCATATTGGAAAACGGCCCCCACATACACAATAGTTTCTGAAGCACGTTACTTGGCCTTCATTGGTATCAATTCTGACTAAATCGTACTCGCTGAACACCCCTGTGACTCTAAATTCGCGATAGGGCAATCAACATTCCCGGAATGCCGCCATTTAAAATATTACAGGTATCCGAGATGTGGGTCAAATTGTGAATTAAAACATAAACTTATGCATGCTTGGGGGGAATTTGGTTAAAGGGTCATTTTCAGATATTTCGAGGTCAAAACTTTTATTGAGGACCATTTCAAATTCGTAGGTCTTACCATTTAGGCCTTAACGGCGCCAAATTGTAATATAGCCCTAAGTACGTTGAGACTTCTTTTGTGTGTAAATATGGCATGATTGGTAATTTCCACTAAATGATACTCCCTGAACTCACCAGTAACACTTAAAGTGCGATTGCATAATTTTTAATGGTATGGGGTGGTGTGTGTTATTTTCCTACTGTGGGGCAGACAATCAGTCTGTACAACTATTGATATTTGGATTAAGATTAACATTAAGTTATTGTGTTTTTGCACTCACATAAGGTGATTGGCATGTGGCTAAGTAGAATGTATAATTTTCTACAGATATATCTCGCCTGCAGTAATGTCGAAAAGAAAGCAAAGAGTTTCGGTAGTGTCTCATGCAGCTCTTGCCTCATTTCCTCCACGCGTTGTTTGGAGAAAAATGTTGCATTTGCCAAAAAGGTGGTGGTGAGACAATCTGCTTAGCAAAAAATCCTAATCACGCAATGCGAAACAGAGGTTATATTACACTAGCGTCCGCCTTTGGCCAGCTCCTGGCCTATGATTTCACACTACCTTGTGGTTTCAATGTCAGCGTATTGGATGAGGGCCATGGTATAGAGGCCAACCTAAGAGAAAAAATCAGCACTGTGGCATAAAAACATGCGTTTTGGCCTACGTTGAGCCAAAGAGGTTTAAAGCTTTAATTACAACTTTGTCTAAAGCAAAAGACTCTAGAGATTCTATACCACCACAAGTAGGAGAACCTTGCACACCTAATGACAAGACTCCAGGAAATCTGCGAACTATGCGTTCTACTACTCCCAGTCGTAAAGGTTAGGGAAGACATATGCTTTATGTACTGCGCCAGCTAAACGGGGAAACCAACTTCGCCGATGTGAAACTGAAAATATTTATGAGCAAGTAAAACTCTGTGCACAAGTTTTGGGGGACACGCAACTTCAAGCACTGCTAATTCTTGATGGAGATCTGGTAGCCCAGGAAGCTTAGTGCAATTATACAATCGATGCCGACAGAAATGTGCTAATTCTGAGGGTGATCAAGATGCAATCATCTGCGAAGGGCTTGCAATCGCTGATCTACTTATGTGCATGAAACGGAAAAATTATCGCTATGGAAGAGCAGTGCGTATTCAGAATGGCCGATGTCCGTGCTATATGTACAGGCGCAAACTGTCGCAGCTGCGTGGTGTTGACGAGGCTTCTCTCAAAGAGGAAAAGACTACGAATCTGAGGCTTAAAATTTTGTCCCATTTCCCCGAACTAAAGTGTAAGAAATCTGGTAAGGACTATTTTCTCATGCCCAACAATGCTGAAATACTTAACCGCCTGGATAGAGAGGACTAAGACCAGTAAGAGGACGCATTTCATCGATTTGTTGGTAAAATAAGAAAGACAATCTCAAATGCCTCCACGTCCTTAACAGGCCTATTGATACTAAGAGTCAAGAGAACTGCATCCCATCTGCCTTGCTTGCCATTATTAATATGGTTCTCTATGGTTCAACCATTAAGAACGAATGAAGGGCAACTCTCCCCGGCGCTTACGATTTGCCAAACTGATAATGCTCAATTTCGGGCATAGGACGCCCAAAGGGGATACTGTGAGGCACAATAAGCAGCACGAACCACCCTTGCCATTATACTTGGGACTTTCCTGCTTTGGTCGAAATAGAGACAAGCGCCAAATAGAAGAGCTACATAAGATCGGAGTAAGTGTCTCTTACAACCAACATTGATGAACATTGATGATTTTATTACCCCTTAGACCTTTGACCACATCTCGGACACCTGTAATATTCAAAATGGCGGCATTCCGGGAATGTTGATTGCTCTATCGCGAATCTAGAGTCACAGGCGTGTTCAGCGAGTACGATTTAGTCAGAATTGATACCAATGAAGGCCAAGTAACGTGCTTCAGAAACTATTGTGTATGTGGGGGCCCGTTTTCCAATATGGCGTCCTTGGAGCCTAAATGGTTGCTTTTACAAAGTTTAAATTATCTGCATTAAATTTGTCGACCTCAAAATATGTGAAAATGACACCACTCATTGTACATATCGACTTCCCAAATTGTTTAAAATAATTCCCCCCCCCCCCCCTTTTTTTAAAAAATACCCCCACGCGCCCCCCACTTGCTCAAATCATTATGAGCTGCGGGTCAAAATGTTTCAATTTTTAAGTGTAACACTTGTGCAAAACGGCTTGCTTGTATCACAAATAGCCTAGACCCTTTGACCCTTTGACCACATCTCGGACACCTGTAATATTCAAAATGGCGGCATTCCGGGAATGTTGGTTACCCTATCGCGAATCTAGAGTCACAGGCGTGTTCAGCGAGTACGATTTAGTCAGAATTGATACCAATGAAGGCCAAGTAACGTGCTTTAGTAACTATTGTGTATGTGGGTGCCGTTTTCCAATATGGCGCCCTTGGAGCCTAAATGGTTGATCTTACAAAGTTTAAATTATCAGCATTAAATTTGTCGACCTCAAAATGTGAAAATGACACCTTTATTGTACATATCGACTTCCAAATTGTTTAAAATAATTCACCCCCCTTTTTTTTAAATACCCCCCACGCCGCCCCCCCACATGCTCAAATCATCATGAGCTGCGGGTCAAAATGTTTCAATTTGTAAGTGTAACACTTGTGACAAAACGGCTTGCTTGTATCACAAATAGCCACATATTTGCCTTTTTGTTGTGCGAAACACACTAGACTATTATGGTGAGTGAGTGTAGAAGTGTCGCTGGTTCAACTAGTTTGATCCGCTATAGCTAGTTAGAGATAGCTCGGTGCTGGTGGCTGGTCGCACTCAGCCACGAACGTTCTCTGTGAGGTGTGACAATGACGTCATCACTTGATGAGACAAGCAGCGTCTTGCACTTTGTCACACGTGCCACATGCTACAGGCACCCATGCTCATGGGATGATGGTAATAAGATGCAAGAGTGCAATGATACATCGGCATGAGGACAGGATTCCGAAGATACAGTTTGAACCAGATGTAAGGGACAAGCAGGGAGTATGAGAGATGCCCAGACTGAGGTTGCAAGATTTGAAGAGATGGATGTGGAAATACGAAACACAGCGTGGAAAAGAGTTTAGCAGGATTAGTGGTGCAAAGAAAGCAAAATTTAAGGAGAATTGGAAAGAAGAGCTGAGAAGAAAAAAGTGAAGAACGAGACAACATGGGTGATGTATCAGGCAAAAAAAACTGACTTCTACTACGTATATAATTTATAATGATTTTATTGTTAGAAAATATAGAGTCGGATATTGGTTGGACTTTTATCATTTTGTCATTTTGATTCTCTTTTACCTTAGAGACTACCAAACCACGACTTATATCAACCAAACGCTTACATAATATAAGATATGACTTTAATTTTTAAACCAGGAGAACGCTTAAGTCCCGCCGCGTTGATGGATGAGCTTTTTTGTATGTTTTTAGTTTGCGCGGGACCACTTTTCCTTTGCAAGTGCTTTTTTAATGCATTTTAGTTTATTGTTGTCAAGTTTCTATTGTTACTTGTTAATTGTTATGATGTACCTAAAAAAAAACTCATATTTAAACCTTTATTTCTATGGATTCTGGCTAACTTTTCCAACTTTTTCTTTCAAACGGTACTACATCACTATAACTTTAATGTCCATGTGAAATATGAACGTTGTAGCCCCACCCGTTTGGTCAGAATCGTCCCAAATGTCACGAAAATATCGCACTAAAAATCGAAAAAAATCGTAAAAGTACGATATTCATGAGAAATATTTCTTCGATTGTACCCAAAAAACGAGGTACGTCTAAGTTCAAAGATTTCTAAGGTCCCCTCCAATTTTCATCAAGATCGCTATATGCCGTTTGCCCGGTAGAGCGCGAACAAACAGACAGAAAAAAGAAAAAAAACACCGGAGCTAATTTTTTATTAAGGGGTCAGTGAAATTGAAGTCTTCGCTTCGCTCATCCAACTATAGTAACTGTTCAGTGAACTTAAATAAGGAAATTATTGTGATAATAGAAGTAAGATGTCAAATGAATATTAAAGATATATAAACATATATTTTACGAAGTATCAGTTAAATGATAGCATTTTTCACCGCTACAAAATGGCTGCATAATTATAATAAATTGTAAAATAATTTTAAAATTATGTACCGAAAATAGTGAGCGAAGTCACTAAATCAACAGATTGACGAAGAAAATTATTCAATTTACATGCTGTTTTAATTTTGGTCGATTTTGGTGGAGGTGCCGGGTTGAAAATTGACCCCCTTTTGCGAGCGGCTAACCCTGTCCATAAACATTCTATCTATAGCATCCTTGTTCAAGGACAATGTCAACATGAAATGGCAAGTCAGCGGTTTTTTTTCGATTGTTAGCTTGGCACATACACAATTAAACGGACGGGTCGACAAAAATAGGGGAGATTCACTCCCTTAATCCTATTATCTATCCTATCTATCCTAGATTGTCTGGTTGCCGCCCACTGGTTGAGCTGGCAACTTGAGCTAGGTGTCCTGTATCATTGCTGTGATCAGTGTTTGACGAACAATTTCAAATAATTATATGTCTGATATAATTATATATTAGTGTCAAGATCGTTTACTAAATTGTTATCAAGATTTGAACACAAGAATGAAGATTCGCGTTCGGTGGTTTCTTCCGCGAAAGTTTGATTACTCCCTGATTTGCTGTTCCTGATTTTTGGCAAACCTCATATTCGTTAGAGTGGGATCGTCTAATAAATCATTTTTTTTCTTTTCGTTTTTCATTTTTAATGTTTTTTTTCCTTCTTTCTTTTTTCTTTTCTTTTCTCTTTTTTATACGCATTTTTTATATTTGATTCATTAATTAATTGCATTTAATATCCTTTTTTATTTGCTATCAAAATTGTTGTGTTTTAATGCATTTTTATTGTTATGTTACTATTTCAAATATTTACTAAACTGTAGTTCATTGTTGTGTCTGCATCTATGTAATTAGAGTCATTTAGTTGTCCTCCTTTGTAAATCAGTTTTATAAACTAAAAAGGAAAGACGTTAAATAAATAAATAAAAAATTAAATAAAAAACATCTACTCTACTCTTAGTTCATGTACAAGTACGTTGTTTATGAAAGCGTGAATAAAACTCAAACTGCTTTGTTAATTCTGACCCCGCCTGACCATATAATAAAACGCCACCGTCATCGTACGAGTCTAGCCAACAGCAGAAGCTACACACGTCATAGAACACACAACATGGTTTCTTATTCGATTACAATGCCTCGTTACAAGATCCTTGCCTATAACAATACGATGGGTTGTTCATCGAAACATCACAATAGCACTCAAGCAATTGTCCACCTACGATAGATAGCCCATAGGTCAAACACTAATGATTCCTATTGAGAATATCACTACGGGCAGCACTGACCCTTATTGCTTTGTGAGTAACATAAAGACATATCGGTTTGAAGTGGGAATAACCGGCAAGGTAAGTCATTGAGTGCAACAAACCAATTATTGTGTCATGAAATAGAATGTTATCGGTGCCGTATGACTATTGGGTGAGCTAGAACAAATAAGGCGTTGATGCAGAACGAGGGGTATATATTCTGGAACAAGGCTCTCACACCAATGGGGTTGGGGTTGGAAAATGTTTCAAGCCGATCACACTTTCAATGGTGCTTTGTTTTTTTATTAGCTGACAGTAAATATGACCCCAAATAGGTCCAAAGCTTGTGTAGACATGAATTATGAAAATTACGTTAGGTGATCGTGACATGCGCATATTTTAAACAACCTCCTTAAAATTCAATGAAGTGTTGGTATGTGGTACAGATTGTATTTGAAATTCGTTAAATTAATTAAACGTTGGCGCGAGCTTAGTCATATGTACTTAACCGATGGACCAACACGTCACATACTACCTTTTTCTGGTGGTGGCTGATTTCATATTGTCACTGGAAATTTCGACTGAATAGTGTTGCCAAAATTTTCCTTAGTCAATGAGCGGAAGCTGGGATTAAGCCCTGCAAAATTATCCGCACGGTCCTTAATAGCCCTGAATCATTCCCTAATCACCCTTATCGCACTATAGTTTATCACCTGAAGAGGACAGGTTTACTATAGATAGCTGTGTTACCTACGAACAACTGAGAGTATATGAAGAAGAGTTGTGAAGAGCTAAACCACCTGACCATTGATATCATTGTGGTCGACCGACGGCATAAAAAGTTCCAAGGATCTGACGGAAATGTATTCTAACAACCCAATCAAATCCTAAACAGATAAGCAACAATAATCAAGCAACAAACTATAGGCATAAGGTTAGGTGCAGAAGAAGAGTACACAAATTACATTCGGTCCCACTTTGGTCACTTTTGGTGGGGGTGCCGGGTTCAAACGGTCCGGCTTGATCAAGCCAGAGGCTGGTACATATAAATTTTATAAATTTGTACTAAGAATATATTAAATAGCCCACACAGCTACAATAAATTAATTAATATTAATATACTTTCTCGATTTGGATAGGCGGGAAACACTCCCGTAGGTGGATTTGTTAACATTTAACAAGAACTGACTTTACAAAGGACCTTTTTGATGATTTATGCAAAATGTTTTGACATTTTAGACATTTTAGATATTATCTTACAAAAAATCGAAACGTATCTCATTTCATGGTAGTGACTGGTGAGATGCTGGTTTCACGGTTGAACGCAGATGATGGGTCCGCATTGTTTCATCTGTGATGGGAGGGAGGGAGAAACAAGTAGAGCACTCCTAGGTTGGCGACAATATGCGTCCTCGCTGTACGTGACTAGGAATACGTGATTTGTTTCCGCACGGTTGGTAGTCACGGCGCGGCGTATTTCGCTTCGCTCTCGGCGGGAGCACGGCACACGGCGCGGCGGTGGAGGCGAGACAGGCTGACTCTCTGCTTTACAAGATCACATCGGTTTACAAAGATGCTGTGCTTATAATGTGTTCAAAAATAAATAAATAAATAAATTGTATTCAGAGTCTACCCACTCAGTTATATAACTGATTTTCAGTGGGGGACAGTAAATCAAAGCGACTAAGCCAACCCTGTAGGCCCCGACGCAATCGACGAGTGAGCGATAACCAACCAAAGATCGATATTTTTAATAGGAAATATAGCAATCAGTGGTATGGACAGTGCGAACACCCGCGGATCAACGCCAGAATCAACAAGGCCGATTCAGAACAACTCTGAATTTATTATGTGCTTTGTTGCTAGGACGGCTCCAAAGTCACCGTTTACAAACTCCTAAGACACGAACTGATGGACTTAAGTCCAAATCAGAAGTTAAAAAACTTCTGACTTTTGACTTTGACTTCTGACTGAAATAAAGTCTTAATTACCAATGTTGGTTATTGTTTTATTTGTTGATGAATGCATGGAAAATGTTAATGCGAGTATTCAAATAGATGATAAGAAAAAGTAGAAGATTGATTTCAATTCAATTCAAGAACAAATGGTCACGAGTAAATATTTTTAGAGATCTATTTACTTGAAATTTTTGTTTGTTATGTAGTGCGTTCAGAGAGCTTGTGTGGCATATACCACCCAAATTTTCATGTAATATAATAATTCGCCCATGAACTGCGTTAATGATGTACATAATACCGATCATTGATATTAACAGCCGCTGTTCTTTAATTGATGTGATATACCGTTTAATTATTACTTATTTTGTGAATATTGTTTAATTTTTTAACAACTGAAGAATAGCCTATTAATCGGATCCAGCGTACCAACTTTTAACCAATTTGTCACCGTCCATCCAGATCTTGACATAAACAAAATGCATACATAAATAGTTATATAAAATTTGAAAGTAGTCTTCTAATGTTATAAGCATTGTATAAGATTGTTCTCGACAATTTTCTATTTGTGTTCTTCTGTGACCCTAAGTTTACAAAATTAATTTAGACTTGTTAATGTGTTTTGATATAATGTATTTCGGTATTTAGTATTTTACGAATAGAAATACAATGCCTACATCACACTTGTAGAGATTACTTTATGCTGGCGGCCTCATTTAAAGGGGAATTCACCCGCTAAACTCAAAAATATATTTCATTCAGGCTAACAAAATATGAATTTAGAAATCAACAGAAAAATTTTTGGGTCCACCTTGACCCGGGGAACAAATGTCGAGTTTTGTATTTTTTGAGCTAGGTCCCATCGGCAAATATCTCTCATAAGACATAACATGGGAACAATCTTTAAGACCGTGACCTTGGAGGATTTTGATCCGAAAAAAATACTGGCCATTATTGACGTACTCGACAGCCTTGTCTGTAAATCCTCTTTATTTTGTTTTGTAATTTGGGCAAGTGGTTCGGTCAAAATATGCTGATTACCAAGAATGGGTGTGATTTTAGAATGCAGATTTTTGCGTGTTTGAGTGTATGTATGTGCACATGTGTCAAGGCATGATGTAATAAAGGGCCATTTAATATTGGAATGATGCTCATGTATCTATGTGGAACAAAAAAGAAGCAAGTTACAGCCGATTTTAGAAATTTTCCAAAACGCTAATTTTCTCAAATTAAAAAAAAACGTGTAAAATAACAGTTTCAATTTTTTTTTTTAAACGGTCATTTGAGTGTAATTTTATTATTACAACGCTTATATTAGCTTCATGTGTTTGTCTGTCTGTACTCTGTTTTTCTGTCTGCCTAGACGAAATCTTATAATCGATATTTCATTACAACGCTTATTTTAGCCTTATGCGCTTGTCTGTCTGTGTGTCTGCCTGTCTGTTTGTCTGTCTGTCTGTCTGTCTGTTTGTTTGTCTGGACGGCATCTTTTGTAATCGATTCTGCGACGCCGCTTCTCATGTCCACTCGAGTCTTAAAGTTTTTCACGGCATACGTATTCTTAATTACAGTCGATGAATCAATTAACAGATTTACTAATTAATCAATTAATTAAGCTTAATTAATAATTAAAGTTTTCTATGGGAATCGATATTTCACCTGCTTCCCAATGTCCGATCGAGCTGAAATTTTTCACACAGACGTATATTGTTAATGACAATAGATGAATCAATTAACAGATTCACTAATTAATCAATTTATTCATCGTAATTAATAATTAACGTTTTATATGGGAATTGATATTTCACCCACTTCCCAAATTCATTTTAAATTATTATTTATTATTATTATCGTTATCGTTATAAAATAATATTACATGAATTTTTTTTTTAAACAACGCTTATATTTAAATGCACTAAAAAGTAAAAAATAAATTTGCGCCCAACAAATGTTTGCCTTACTCGGAAATTAAAAGCGTTGGGCGCTGACGGTATTGATATCGATTACAGAATTTTTTTGTTCATGGAAGGAAAGCGCCCAACGCTTTTAATTTCCGAGTAAGGCAAAAATTAGTTGGGCGCAAATTTATTTTTTACTTTTTAGTACATTTAAATATAAGCGTTGTTTTAAAAAAATTATTATTTTCATGTAATATTTTATGCCATAGATTATGTTGTAAAAAATATTTTTTTGGGGTAATAGCCCATTTAAATTTAAAAATTGTATATTGTGCATAGTGAGAAAGTTTATTAGTACTTTTTGTTGGATCTTAATAACATCAACCATATTATGTGATAAAGAGTTTTCATAGTGATTATTATATTGTAAACGAGTATTACAGTTGGAAGACTGTTTAAGTGGGAAGACTTATAACGGTAAACACAAATAGCTGAAGAACCAATATCGTATAGGAACAAAATATTAATAAGAAACCTATTTGGTTTTATTTAGGTTTTTATTTGAGCGTATTTTGGTACTAACGTTTAATTCCGCGGTGGTACAACGATTCAGGGGCTGGTCCGAAGCGTGTAGCTCTACGAGGACGTGGGATTGAATCCCGCATAAGGCATGTTTTATGTAATCGTCCTTCATCGTCATCCATCACCACTCTACGTCTCGAATAGCCTTAGGGCATTAATATGAGACATTAAGTAACAAAAATCAGAATCATCATCATTCATTGACCACCTTTGTTAATCAGTCTTTATAACTGAATAGGATAGACGTTCAATAAAAAAATATGAAGAAACTTAATTAGGGAGCGAACTCGAGGCGATATTTGCCCATGACCGGGACCCGGTCCCAGTCCCTCCAACTCGATCCACCAATGACATCTCAACACTCGAAAATAACATGACATTCTTATAAATGGAATTATATGTAAACTACGCTTAATATTTCGACTACTCTCATGCCCGTTCGATGAGTATTTCTGAAACCGGATCAGCCAGTCCGAGATCTGCAATTAAGTAGGGCACACTTTAGTGTTAGAAAATGGAAGTGGTTATTATCTTAGACGCCTCACGATTTGCGACTTGAACCTCATCACGAGTTGCCAGTGTAGCTTTCGATGTTGGCATGTGCTTTTGTTTTTACAGCGTATTCAATATCCAAATAAACCAGTAGTTTAAACTCAACTGGCTATTTGCAGGACCAACAATCATAAGTCATGCCTTAAACATCCTCCAATAATGTAGTTCACTGGCAATAAGAAACACCCAATCCAAACATTTAAATTACTAGTGTGGCTCTTAGGCCCCCGAGTCTGTCTGTCTGTCTGTCTGTCTGTCTGTCTGTCTGTCTGTCTGTCTGTCTGTCTGTCTGTCTGTCTGTCTGTCTGTCTGTCTGTCTGTCTGTCTGTCTGTCTGTCTGTCTGTCTGTCTGTCTGTCTGTCTGTCTGTCTGTCTGGAGAATGTTCGTGAGGTCTTTTTTAAAGGCATCTGATGCGGGCAGCAGTGAGACCACACATTCCGTTCACAGTTGCCCCAACACCTATAACCTAATATAACACAACCTAATAAGTCTCCTGAAGAAGGTCACACCGGTGTACCCTAGAGCTTCGAGTGCAGCCCACTTGTTATACGACTCGTGACCTCGAAGCATGCACTTTGCACTTCGCACATAGCTTCGCCAGCTGCATTTCGCTCATAGCTGTGAATATTCATGCGAGGTCAAACTAAACTGTCTTCTTCATTTGGTACTTCATAATTAATTACTCGTCTCATAAACTCATTATAACCTCTGACAATGCTATTTGTTGCTCTCGTAAAGGTTACAATCTCTCACAAACAAGGGGCGTAAGGGAAATGTCAGACACAATAACATATTGTCTGCTATTTTAAGCGTTACTGACCGTGTGAAGGAAAATTTGTATAAAGGGTAACGGAATAAACACTCATCAGGTAACTAAATTAATAAACTGACACACTCAAATAACAAGATAAATATATTCTACTAATTACTACGTAATATGCAGCAAAATCTGAAGCAGTGCAGCTAAGTAAAAAATTAATTTGACATTTAAAAAATATAGATATTCAACTTTATACGAACTTATATTTCTAGAACTATGGGATATAAAAATGCATGGTGTAGAAGAACCTAAGTTCAAAACAGTCTGATTTTAACCAAATTCTATCTATCTAAATTACAACTAATTATGCAACCAAAGCATACAAACAAATATATTTTGAAATGTGGTTTTGCATTCATAATCAATATAGCATTTGACACTTGAATTCAACTATACATTCACATCGCGTCTTGTCTGTACAGTATGTATAATATGAATGTAAACATCATACAGTGCATAATAATAAAAGTTCATAACACTAACCTGTGTGTAACATATCCTCCAATATTTTGATTCGTAACGTATGGTGGATAGGAGCTTGTATTCTACTTGCTAAAGCGAAATCTTCCACACGAAATAACCCCTATAAATACTTATAAACAGCAAAGAGTACACGTCTAAGCAAACCTACGTTGGCTAACACTAATGAATGCAATTGGAGTGGCACCAAATTCAATGCCATTTTACAATAATGAAGTTTGGTTAAACATTTAAAATTACTGTAAGCATATTTCTTTTCGTTTACCTCTTACTATTAACTTATTTCAATGGATAACAACTTCATAAAAATATTCACGGTCTGTAACACTGAACTGAACACGTTTTATGTTAAATTTTATCAATGGTTTTTGACAAACAAGATCCTCAAAATCTTGCACTTTTTAGCAAATTGACCGCAAAACCTCTTCATCGACAATATTGAATGATGTAAATTATTTTTACGTTAAACAGTCATGCTCCATTAAAACAATCCTTTTGTAATAGACCTAGCTTCTGTTTGCCGGTTCAGTGTTGCCTGTCGACAATCTCTTCCCTACGCCCCAGTTAGAACATCCAAAAAACATTTTCACACTTATTTTAGCAGCAGGACCACACCTCTCTGGTATATAAGCTTATGTCCGCATTGAATCTAAACATTGCTTTAGTTGTGCTCGTGAGGAATACATCGGAAAAAACTCTACACGGTCCAGTTGCTTCTGTGGTCAACTGATCTCCACTCCTCGGCTTTTAGCATGGGTCTCATTTTCTGGTTCCCGAAATACATCTTTAAGTCTACTTTTCTGATCTTTACGTTATTGCATTATCACCAGTTGGTGGTGAAGGGTGAATATGAAACGGCCACTCCTGGTGGATTGTTCAACACAAGGACATGGGTTCAGAACCAGATGGCGAAGAACCCTGAAGAATTCATGGAGAAGATTGTGCAGAAGGGTTGCGCTAAGAGCTACACCACGGCCTGTATGAAGCTGGACGTTGTCGGCCTTGTGGATCGTCTCGCGGCCGTGGAGAAGTACCAGATCATCCCGGGGCTGGAGGTGGTCAGGGAGAACGAGACAAGGAGACTCCCTGCTGACTTTGCCGCGTCGTTGGCGAGGGAACACCCGACGGACGTTGACGCGCGGCTCGACGCGTTCGTCGTCAAGAGGCTGGCTCAATATCTCAACTCGCACTCGGTGAACTTTAAACTCTTTGACGCGGAGGGGTTTGCCACGGCGAGGAAGTTCACGGAGCAGAAACTCAGAACGGGTGAGCTCACTTTCATTAGCTTTAATTAAACATTACACAACTTAATTAGTCTGTTGCTATGTGGTATCGTCTCGATTATCTAGTAACTTTCTTCGGTTCATGGGCCCCCAAAAAACAACAACTTGTTTTTTCATGCTTTTTAGTATCGCGTAAAACTATTATTATACCTACAAAACCTTTAACGTTGCTATTTTTGGGCAAACTCCTTTTCGGTTGAAAGTCCTTTATATTTAAAATAAAAACGTTAAAGGTTTTGTAGGTTCTATAGTTTTTTTTACGTCAAAAACAAGTTGATTTTTTGGGGGGCCCATGAGCAGAAGAAGTTCCACAATCTATATAAACTAATCACGTTCCCTTAAAAGATATTAGCATAACCGATCTATGTTGTGGTTTGCTCATGTGGGTCAAGTTATAGTGTCTCCATCAGAACACATTCTCAAAATGTTTTAACTGACCAATATTAGTCCATCAAAGAGTTGTTTGCCAGTTATTTCCAAAGCTTGTGTTTGAGAGATGAAAATATGTTCTTCGCTCACGACATGCACAATAAGTTATATCCTATTAACAACCTCCGACTAAAAGTCAGTTATGTGACTGAGTGGGTAGACACTAAATACGGATTTATTTATTTATTTATTACACTTTTCGATGAAAATTGAAGGTCGAAATGTGGTGCAGAGCGTGTAGAAAATTCGACGGATTTGTCAATCAAAAGATTTTTCTAATCTACACAAAATGCTAAAAGTTGGCCCAGGCTCTACCCACCTTTGGTTATTTCATAAATTAGTGCTTGTGTTATAACATATTCAAAATGTGTATTTATTTCTACAACAGTGGAACATTTTTTAATTATTTTCGTTAGACAAAGCTGTTCGAAATATTTTTACAATTGTTTATATTGACAATGATGTCAAATATTTTGTAAATTAGGGAGGTTTGATTGTTTACGGTTGCAAAACTATTTTGAGCATTTGAACATTGGTTTAGTTCTCTGTTATATTTCATTGCACAAAGTCAGTGTTTCAAGCTCAGCGCATCGGACGCATGAGCTGTTGTTACAGAAGTTTGAGTAACTTTTAATCATTGCTAGTTAAATTATTTAAAAATACTATTTTATAAGTTACAAATCTTGTAATATTCACGGTCACGGTTTAAAAAGTGCAAGAAAAACTCTCCCCATGTAACCACGATGCGGAGCGAAGTTGTCTGCTTCGATGAAGAAACAATTAGAATAAAAACCACTGCCTCCTAGATGCTACTCGTGGCTCGTCGTTGAGAAGCATTTAGGAAGCAGCGAGAAAAACTATTAAATATCTGGTGTGCAGTGAAGCGCGATTTGTTTAAGAGTTGCAGAAACATGAGATTAACAAAAGAACCGAATGTTCTCGTCTTTCCAGGCGATATAGGTGAATCTATTGCTAAAGAGGGTTGGTAATTTTGATCTACTTTGTAACTTTAAAAACGTGTTTGTAAGTCATATTTTTTTGGACCGCAAAGTTCTAAAAACGTCCATTGATATCTCAAGTTATCACAATTCACAAAATTGAAACTCATATATAATATAAATTTATGTAGATATTGGTCATTTATAGAGATCTAAGCAGAATTGAATGCAAAATATTTTTCTATTTTGACAAACGAGATAAATGTCCATAATGGCGCGCAATTTTGATATGTTTTTTTTTTAGATTATAGATATGTACGCAAATTTTGATTAAGGTACGCTTGGAATATTAACATTTTCTTGCTATTCACTAAAATATTGTTGGTAATCTATGCTAGATAATAGAGAGTTTACATAAATTGTTATTAAATTTCTCGTTGGGAAACCTGCTAGGGTGCAAGCATGCCCGTGTCTAACTATAGATATATTAGAATAAGGACAACAGTTTGTGAAGGTATGTCCGAGGGCTGTTTAAGAGGTCTCAATCTCTTGCATTCGCATTGCCGACTGGAGAAAATCTACGAAAACTCCTTCAGTCAGGATTTCCGGTCTCGACGGGATTTGAGGCGGGACCTCCCGAATCATACTCACGCGCTTAGAGCTTGAGTCAACACTGTCCTTTTCAAGTCATGTAAACAGAAATTAAACTTAGTCATGATGACATGATTTAAAAAGATTTAAGATATACTGTTCGCAAAATTTATCAACAGCCATTGTGGATATCATTATTTCTTTCAAATAGTATTGATAAATAAACACAATACATAAACAGGAATTGTTAATACCAGGCTCGGTTTCAATCGGCTCGGGGCGCGGGTAGGTAAAATATGGCCGTTAAAATACTGCATGTTTCAATGAATAATGCATTTTACTTATAAGCCTTACAGGGATTCCCCCGCTAAACTAAAAATATATTTCATTCAGGATAACTAATTATTATTTTAGAAATCAATAGCAAAATTATTGGGTAAACAAACAAATACCCGAAAAAATTATCAAACTTGGTATTTTTCGAGCTAGGTCCCATCGGCAAAAATCTCCCATAAGAAATAACATGGGGACGATCTTTATGCCCCGTGACCTTGGAGGATTTTGATCCAAAAAATATTGGCCATTATTTACGTACTCCACAGCCTTTTCTGTAAATCCTCTATATTTTGTTTTGTAATTTGGGAACGAGGTTTGGTAAAAATATGCTGATTACCAAGAACGGGTGTGATTTTGGAATGCATATTTTAGTGTATTTGAGTGTATATTGTGCACAGCTTCAAGACACGATGTTGTAAATGGACATTTTAGATTGATACAATGCTCTAGTATCTATGTGGACCAAAATAGAAGCAGGTTAAAGAAGATTTTAAGAAAATCCCAAAACGCCAATTTTCACAAATTTCTTTAAAAGTTTTTTTTGCAAAATTTGTGTAAAATCACAGTTACAAGATATAATTTTATAAACGGTCATTTTAGTGAATTATTATGCCATAGATTATGTGGTAAAAAGTAGATTTTTGGGGTAATAGCACTTTAATTTTCCTCCCAATACATTTTCTATTATCTGGATTTTCATTGAATAGCATTTTGAATACAAAAAGTTGTCTGGGCCAGACACCTCCCTCCACCACCCCCGCAAAATATACTTTTTATTACCCGAACATCGGGTACATTTTTTGTTTATCGGGTCGGCCCCTAAATACAGGATCCGACCAGAACTTTCGGCTACCCGCACACAACTAATGTTGAGATTATTGTGGTTGCCTAACTTCGTATTTCAGTGTTCTTATGTAAATCGATAGATAGATAGATATTTTATTCACTTAGACTAGTACAGTGTACAACTGTAACTCTTTGCATAGAAAGTGAATAGCCTATAGTAAATAATAATACAAGTGATGATAATAATAATGATATATATACAGTGTTTGTTAAAGTAGAGTAGATGCAAAATAATAGTAGTCATAAATAAGAAAGAAAAGTTTGATATAAAGCAATATGTATATAATATATAATAATATTGATATGATATTGTGATTAGCTGATGGCACAGAAAACAGCAATGATGTAGGGCCTACAGTAGAACGTGTCTAATATACATGCACAATCCAAGGAATTACATCATTTCGGCTAAGGGAATATTTGAAAAAATAAGAAAATTTAAACTATTCAATTTCTTGTTTAAGGTTTAACTCTAGATAATTTGTAAATATTTTAATGAAAAAATGAATCAACTGCAAATATTACATTGAGAGGTAGTCAATGACGGAGTAAAAGCTGTTTGCCATAAGATATGAGTTTTAACTTATGTTTGAAGGAAGGCAGGGTGGGAGAGGTTTTGATGTGGTCAGGGAGCATATTGTAGATGGTGGAAGCCAGATATGCATGGCCTTGTGCAAAGAGGCGCAGGTTGTGGGAGGGCCTGTGTATGTTATTGTTGGCTTTTGTGTTATGGGAATGCACAGAAGCGTTTAGATGGAAGAGGGTACATGCTAGAGTAAAAATACCAAGTTTCTTGAAGAGTTCTCTACATGAGTGTTTTCTGGAGACACCAGCTATGATACGTAACGCTCTCTTTTGGAGAATGAATAATATCTGTTTGCATGGGGGAAACTCCCCAAAATAGCCGGCCATATGATAAGTGAGAGTGAATGTGGGCAAAGTAACTAGCAATAGGATGTGGGGGTGAACTATTTATTTGAGCTTCCGTATTGAGTAGCAACCAGATAGAATTTTGTTTGCAACGTGGTTTCCATGGATGGACCAGTCTAGGTTATAAGTTAGTGCAAGGCCCAGGACTTTGACATTTTGAGCGCGGGGGATAGTATGAGAGTCAAGACGGACAGGGGGACTGGCAGTAGGGATCTTAGATGGGGTGTGAAAGTAGAGATAAACAGTTTTAGAGCGTGATATGGTGAGTTGTTTGCTGAGGCAGTATGATGGCATTAACGTAACTTGATTGTTAATTAATGGAGGAAGGTCCTGAATGGGTTGGAGTTTGGGTAGAGTCAGCAGTTGGCTGGAGTCATCAGCATATTGGGTGAGAGTGCCCTCTTCTAAGTAGGCGGACTGGTCGTTGACATAAAGGATATAGGCTAATGGTCCCAAAATTGATCCCTGGGGAACCCCGCAAACTATTGACAGAGGCTTAGAGCGGGTTGTGGTGACGGATTGACTATTAGATGTTTGGAGTTCCACTACTTGGGTACGGTCGGACGAAAAGAGGAAATCCAATCAAGAGCTACCCCACGGATGCCATAAGTATGTAATTTGTCGAGAAGGATTTTGTGATCAATGGTGTCGAAAGCCTTGGTCATGTCGTAGAACAATCCTGCAGCGTGGTCGCCTTTGTCAGAGCGAATAGAGAGGGGAAAGAAAACTGTAGATTGCACTGGTGGTCGATTTGTTTTTCAAGAAACCGTGCTGACTAGGGGAGATAATGTTGTTGTGATTAAGAAATTATATTATACGGTCGCGCATGATATATTCAAATATTTTGGAGAAAGAAGAGAGAAGGGAGATGGGACGATAATAAGAAAATCATTGTTTACTCTTCTATTATCCTGACATTGAGTGATTAACTTGTTTTTAGGTCGCAAGGGAGGCGGGCTGGGCGGTCTGGGTGGAGGCGGCAAGGGAAAGGGAGGCTACGGCATGCTCGCAGCGGCGGGCATGATGATGGGGGGCACTCTGGGGGCGCTCGCCTTCGGAACAATAGCAGCCCTCGCCGGCAAGGCACTGATGACGGCTCTCATGTCACTCATGCTCTCGGCCGTGGTCGGACTCAAGGGACTCTCAGGTAGGACCGCAAACTAAGTCTCTTGATCTAGCCGCCCTCGCCGAAAGGGCACTGATGAGGGCCCTCTCATGCACTCATGCTCTCGGCCTGGTCGGCCTAAAGGGACTCTCAGGGAGGACCGCATACTGCTTTCTAGACTACAGCCCTCCCCGGGAAGGCACTATGACGGCTCCAGTCACCATGCCCCGGGCCGGGGTGGGACTCAAAACCCCTCAGGTAGGACCGAACAAAGTCTCTTGTCTAGCAGCCCTCGCCGGAAAGGCACTGAGACGGCTCTCATGTCGCTCATGCTCTCGGCCGTGGTCGGACTCAAGGGACTCTCAGGAAAACCCGCAAACAGCCCCCCTTGATCTAGCACCCTCGCCGGCAAGGCACTGATGAGGGCTCTCAGTCACTCATGCTCTCGGCCGTGTCGACTCAAGGGACTCAGGTAGGACCGCAAACTAAGTCTCTTGATCTAGCAGCCCTCGCCGGCAAGGCACTGATGACGGTCTCATTCACTCTGCTCTGGGCCCGGTCGGCTCAAGGGATCTCAGTGGCCGCAAACTAATTCTAGATCTCGAAGACAGATTAATCGAAAAACTAAATGATATTTTAATGTCCACGAAGATTAAATGAATGCATATTGGACTTTAAATAACTTTACTGCAAAAAATTACAATTCCTTTGTAAAGACATGTTATCTGTAAGATCACTCGTTTCTACAAAAATTATTCAGTATTAAAAAGAAAGTAAAAATTTAATTTTGCTAACTTTGGCTTATTTATAATTTCCGTGTAGTGGTTTATGAATGGTAAATCAATATTAGAAACAGTATAACAGTATTTATTTATTTATTTATATATATATATATTTGGGTGAATAAATTTGATAATCCCTGGGTAACAATTCATATTGTTATAAATAGAAATTACTTAATAGTCTTAAGTTTAGAAAATACCTATAGAATTGAACAACTTAAAATTTAAATGGCATAGTTGTGAATTTTTAGCATCCTTTCCAAAACTCATCTACAAACTTTTAACACCCTCTCTTATGATTCCAGGCGGCAGCAAGGGAGTTCACTACGAGATTATCCAGAAGCCGATCTACTCCCACTCTCACTCCCACTCCAGCGAGGTCCAGCATGTGGACCACCACGGCCACGGAGGTGGAGGGGGCGGCGGAGGGGGTGGGGGTGGCATGGGCGGGGGTGGAGGGGGCGGACACCACAGCGGCTACGGCAGGAGCTACGTAGTGGAGGACACTAGCCTCGCGCCGCACGCGCATGCGCTAATACAACAAGATGGCGGCGGAGAAGGACACGAGATGGCGTTCAGTTCGTACGACCCCCGCCAGTGAGCGCCCGCGCACCTCACACGCGCATGCGCTAACAAAACAACAAGATGGCGGCGGAGAAGGACACAAGATGGCGTAGTCAGTGAGCGCCCGCGCACCTCAAGCTTGTTTACCAAAGGTAGAGTTGTACAGTTCGTTCGTATTTGACTCTGCAACGTCGCATTTTATTTATGCTGGACAGAGTTATAGTTAATATCCTAAACATTCACCTCTCCATAATAAACAACGAATTCGCTTCAGTGGCTCAATCACACAGACTTAACCACTTACAATTTGAACCAATGCTAGAAACCCTACTCATCATAATATTAATTTTACATAAAATTTTGATTAATAATGCTACAACTAGCTCTTACACTAATTTTATTTTCATATTCACACCAAATTTACGATAGTTAATCATACCTACACATTATTGGCTACTTATTTCTATAGTCATAACGTGCCAATGCATTTCTACTCTTACTAGTCAATAATTGGCTAGGTTAAAAGTTTCCCACTATCTCATAGACATGTCTTATTATGTCATGCTACTTTTGGCATCATTGTTGTCAAGCTCTTTCCCTTTCCTTCCACTCATCTTTCTCATAGTCCTCTTATCTCACATTTTCTTGATCATACTTTTCCATTGCATTTTACCCTGATACTATGCCATGGTAACGTATCCAGTTTCATATCTCAAAACAATTACTAATGAGAACCACTCATAATTCATATGTCTTAATATCCATCTTCATACTCATTCTCTAGTTCAACATCACAATTTCTTTATTTTTATCTTTCGCACTTTCATATTATAACTATCCGTAGGAATTACAAAAACGCGCATCAATATTTAAATACACTAATTATGAAAACCATCAGTTCGTACAGTGCTTAAGTACTCATCCTGTAAACTCATGACATTCCAGTACACATCATAGTTCCTTGTTTCATCATTTCGCGCACATGCTATCTCGTACGAATTACAAACCGCTATCTATTGAATGATTATTTTATTAATTACATTTATCTATCTATTATCATCTTTCATTTTCTTAATTCTACATGCCTTCGTGAGTTTTCCATCTACTTTTCACTGCTCTCAATATTAACATATTTTACGAACTAAAATTACCATAAGTTTTGAAGTTAAATTTAGCATGAAAATTGGACACATCGAAACCTTTACAGCATACGAGTTGCTTCAATATTATAACTGTCTTAAACATATTTTTTTTTCCTTTGTTTTTTTTTTTTTTATCTTTTATTTAATTCAATATCGATTGTTCAACATCTATCAATACCCTCGGTTTCAACATTTGCAATATTTCACGTTTTCAGAATAGACGTCTACGTTGTATTAATGTTTTTAGTTAAAATAAGAAATTAAACGAACCTAAAACAGTACATTCCTCTTACTACCAAGCTAAATCAAATACGATTACTCGCTTTCTCATATCTCTAACACTTTCTATTACGATTACCTCTATTTCTTTTGCTCATACATTCATTGTTTTCACCACTTACTTTGGTATGTTCAACTATAGAAAATAACTTTTAACATACCAAATACATACCTTTGCAAGTCATATCACTCACACACGCACTCACATCATCAACCTTTACATTCATTACCATTTTAATCTATGTTCTTTAAAAATCTCCAGATTCCAATCCATATGTTGTTTGTTGTAATTTTATTTTAATTTTATCGAATTACTCTCAAATTACATTCGGCTTTCAAGTTTCAGAATATCATAAACTATGGCGATTGATCACTAGTTGTATTAACGGTTTTTTTAAATAGCATGTACATTTTTATGATACTTTTTCCCATGCTACCGTTTTATTATGTCTCATATAATTTTACCATCTAGATCAATCGTGTAATTAAACGATATGGCTATTCCTCGTCATTACTCGTTATGTCTATTTCTTATTCACTTTTTATTATCATATTTTGTTTCTCTCATTTCATTATTCATTTTCATACTCTAAGAAATAATGTTTACAATTACACAAAAAATCATATTATCACATTATTTCAGACCATTTCATTTCACATTCACATACATTTTATTATCATACTTTTCAATTCACTCTATAAAGATAAATGTTATTTTTGTTGTTAATTTTGTAAATCGTATCCAATCACTTTCCTCGTTTCTAAGGCAATCATTCTAATTCTGGGTCATGTCACTAACACGGTTGTCTTTAAATATCTCGTATTTCTTTAGTTGCATACTTTTCCCATTGCCTACCATTTTACCTTGTCATATTAATTTTACACTGCTCAGTACACTCGTGTAATTAAAACATAAATGGCTAGTCCTTGTCATTGTCATATTCATGATGCTTCTTTTCTTATTCACACTTTATTATTCTTTCATATTCTTCTTTCTCTGCATTATCATTTGTTCATTATTGCATGTACACTCTCAACGATAAAGTTGTACTTTCACAAGATTTCACATAGTTATCACGTTAGTTATTTAGGTGACCTTTTTTCCGTTTCACGGTCGACAACTTTTTTGTCATAAATGCTTTTCAAATTCTCACTGCTTTATAAAAATAACTATTCGAATTCATGTGCGTATTTGTTCGTTTTCATTCACACGCACAATTTCACAATCGTTATTTTATTCTCGGTTTCATTCTTACTAACACGGTTGCCGTATAATCGTCTACATTTGGCTTTTACGTTGCCATTATCCCTGATAACATATTTCCCCACTGTCAATACTAAACAAGGTTATTATTATGGTTGTCAGTCATATCAAGTATTATATAATTATCATCACCCACATCAGCACATAGGCCTATATGTGTTTGTTTCGGTCTGACTACGTCGCCGTTTTCATTGTTACTTTATTTCACAAAGAGAACCTTATTAAAATAAAAAATATACACTTCAGAGATGAACTGATCTAACACTGTTGTAACCTTAATTCTTAGTTTCACTTTTAACATTTACTTGGTTGTGGCGTTGCCTATTCACATTTACGATCATACGTATGTCCACCATCGAAATCTCGTACAATGTTATGTCGTATTTTCACTCCCCTTCGAATTCTCATCTTTGATTTCAATGTAAACTGATGATCATGTTCATAATCACTTTCTTAGTCTCATTCTCAGAATCATACTCTTCAATTCTCATACGCAAACTTATTTTCATTTATCAGTCTCATTATCAGTTTCATACTCATAATCATTCTCATTCTCAGATTCATACTCATAATCTTTCACATATTCATTCTCATTCTCACTATAAGTTTCATACTCATTATCATTCTCATTCTCATACTTAAAATCATTCTCATTACTCATGCTCATTCTCAAACTCATACTCAAACTCATTCTCATGGTCATACATAATCCTCGTACACATTTTCATAATCATACACATTCATAATTCTCATACTAATACTATTTACTCAGACTCTTTCTTTTATCATACTCATAATATACTCATACTCATTCTTTTATCATACTCATTACTTATACACAGACTCAGATTGTTGTTCATACTTTTATTCATACTTATGCTTATACACATACTTACACTCAACTCATTCTTCGATGATATGGTTATCTGTCTCATAACCATACACATCCCACAATCATACTTATAACAATACTAACATTCAAACAATATTCATACCAATCCAATTCTCACCAGTCTTAACTTACTCATACGCATATTCATTGTCTTTTTAAGTCTCATTCTCATGCTTAAACACATACTCAATCTCATAAAACCTCTCTTCTTTCCCTCATTTTCTTTCGTATTTTCAAACTCATACTCATACCAAAGATTAGTCTGACTAATCTTTGCTCATACGTATACTCTTACTTAAAATCATACACATTCATAAACAATTAATCCGTATACTCATAAATTTTCATAATAATACTGATACTCATGTTCATTCAAAACCTCATACCAATCACATACAGTTACTCAAAAGCGTATCCACACTCAATCTCTTTTTATTTCTCATACTCATAATCATACATATGATATTCATTATGTGTCTCATTATTTTATACTAATAACTCAAGCTCGTACTAATACTAATAATTATACAAAAAAATCATATTTCATTACAAGCAAAGCAAACATATATCTATCTTCTTCTCATCGAAACGCTTTGTCCGTGAGTGGCAATGTAAATGCCGGCCTCTGATGGCCATAAATTACGGTTTGATGGGGGTGCCTGATGATGTTTGAAGAATTGTTGTTGCAGAGTCGAATGCGAACAAAGAAATCACCCATTACGTGTAACATTTAAAGCTCTTTATTCCTAAAAATGCTAATTGCATTCTAATATGTTAATATGTAGAGGGTTTAATGCCCACTTATTAATGGTTGACTTACGAGTCACAAGAGAATTTTTTATGGCGTCCGCTATCAAGAATTATTATAGTACGAGTGATTGCTATATAGGCCTACCTCTGCAACGGGTTTTATATATTGTGTTAATAATACTGCTGCTAATTATAAGGATAAGGCAGGTGACATGGACTGCACAATATGTATTTATTATGTGTGCGTAGTAGTGTAATAAGTATTTATTAAACTTGCAGTGTTTGTTTGGTTTGTTGTGCATATTAAACTATGCTAATATAGTACTAGTGAAATATTCACAATGTTCAAATGTTGTGTTAAATCAATTTATTTTAAAAAGTTGTATTAATATTATTTTTTCTGTAAAAATCTGTATTTATTTGGAGTTATGAAGTAATATTTTTACTTATTATATTTCGTTAAACAACAACTTGGGTGAAAAGTTTATATTTTATATGTGTAAAGACAATGAATGCAAAAAATTACATGGGCAATATTGAATTCGTGATACATAATTTACAAACGTATGTTTACGTATGTGTATCAATATACATTGACAAAATAACCAACATGACTTAGAAATAGTTCATATAATCTAAATGTAAATAGTTCACGGAAATGCATGTCACACTTGCAACAAAACGACAACAGACAGACGGACAGAAAACGCCCCAGACGAATAAAGAAGAGTAATAATTGGTTGCTCATTTCAACAGGTATTCAAATACAAAAACGATAAGCCGACAAAAACCTTCAACCATTCAAGGAATGCATGCAAAGACAAATTGCAGTCAGTAATTTATCGATTTGTATTCAGGCAGTACCCATTCATGAATACTAGTATGGTTGTTTAGAGAAATTAGACTAGTCATAAAGATAAAGTTAAAACTCATTGGCATAATGAATGGCAGAATTATGGTGAATTGAGCATACACTAAAGAACTGCTATTTCTTTGTGTGAAGAGCACCTCTTTGAAAATTACATAGGTGACGATTTATGTGTTGACATTCATGACAATAATGACGATGACGACAATGGTACCGAAGACGTAGAGAATGCCTGCATAATGCATAATCAGACAATTGTTCAAACAACTTATTTATGAAATCTAACATTATGTTCCTCTTGTGATCCAATAAAATACATTTCAACCTCATTGTGTATGGTATAAATTATCAGCGCACTTGATATGTATATCCTTTTTCATCCTAGACAGAAAATAGTAAACACCTATTGCTCATATCCGTTAAGGGTTAAGTCATGTTAAATGTAAAAAAACATTTAATTTTTCAAGCTGATCCACAAGGAAATTATTTAAGTGTTTCTCTCTCAATCAGTTCTAAAAACTGATTCACAAAGGAGGGCAGCTAAAGAAAACTAAGCACATCAATGTAGACAAAATATTGACAGTGTGTTATGCAAAATTTGAAATAGTAATCTTACAGCAACAATGATGATTTTTGCAATACTTTTAAATTAGGCAAAACACTCATACAAAAAGTTTATACGGTGGAATTAAAAGGTTCCATTTCTATTCTTTAGAATCACTTTCATGTAATTTTTTAATTGTATTATTATTACTCATAATATTGTATTTGTATTATTTTTTTATTGTTATTAATCAATCAATGATATTTTTATTCTGTGTCCTTGTGGCAACTGTATCTGTACAGCAAAGTTTCGTTTTGCTTAAAAAATAAAAGTTCTCTCTCTCTCTCTCTCTCTCTCTCTCTCTCTCTCTCTCTCTCTCTCTCTCTCAAGACAACCATTTCGAGTGTAACATAATTTTTTTATAATTTTAAAATTATGTATTTTAAATGAGGAACGTAACAACAGTAAAAAATGTTCTTCAATAAAACTAATCTTCCAAAAGATTTCAAAGTAGACAAGCAAATACTGTGTAAGACATAATTATTCGAAAATAGCTTCGGTGTGTGTAGATGCACACACACAGACGAACGTGAGTCCAGATTTAGCGAAAAATACAATAGCTTTCTGTTATATTTTTCGCTAATTAATCTGGGCTCACCTATCAACAGCTATATTTCTCATAATGCCCCTGAAATTTCCCTGAATGCTAAGTCACATAAAGAGAGAAAATAACATATTCATTCAGATCTATTATAATGCAACTACAATTCAAAATTTAAATTTACCGTTTCGGAGGTCTAGTGTGGGAGACCCGGGTTCGAACCCAAGTCGGGACGGATTATTTATTTTCTGAATTGTTCTACATATTCACATTCAACATCAATTTCCGTCGTTTAATGTATCTAGATTTAAATACGAATTACCTGATCTGTTAAACTTTTCCACAAAAATCCTTCTTAATAGACTACAAACAATACAGACGAATCTATGAAGGTGAATGTATGTAAAGATTGCAAAATACAAGTAGGTTCTAATATATTATAATATCTTAAACAGACAAAATATACACTATTACAATAATATATTATTATATTTGTCACTAAATTCTAAATACTGTATGTACACAAACGCACGTGAGTACCCACCTTTATCACCAGGTATCAGGTCATCCAATTCAGCTAACATAGAAGTGAATGTCAAAATCTTAGGAGTGAAGAAGCAAGCTAATCTAGAAGTGAAATAGCAAGTAAGTAAAAAAGCAAGGAAGTGAATAAGCAAGTCATTTTGGATTTTTAATAAACATTTCAAGAGCATCATCTAATAAAGTCCTAGGCCTCACCATAACTGAATCCCTCGATTGGACCCCCCATATCAACCGAATTGCTTCCAGGCTACTAAGCGGCTGCTTCATGCTCAGTAAACTTAAAATCATCGCCAGCGAATCATCCCTTCTTTTAGTTTATCATGCATTTATTCATTCAATCCTCTTATATGGTATACTTTTTTGGGGCTCGTCTGTCCATGCCCAACGAATATTTATCATTAAAAAAAGAGCTGCAAGAATAATCTCTAGGCGGACATCTTGCAGGACATACTTTCCCAAATTACGTATTCTTACCCTAACTTCAACTCTAATTCAAACAGCTGCAACTTTTGTCATTCAAGTTTGACCTGAAGAAGTATTTGCTAGAAAAAATATTTTTATTCTCTAGACGAATTCCTAAACCCCTCCACTTACAGAAATTTTACCATATTGAAATTTATTGTTATTGTATTCTTTTGAATTTGTATTTGTTATCTGTTAATTGTTATTTGTTTTTTGTCAGCTGTTATTTGTTATTTGTGATATGTAACGGTTAGGCATATGTATGTATATCCGATATGTGTACCATGTACATGTCCATGGATTCAATAAATAAATAAATAAATAAATAAAACCCTAAGTCTACGAGTGCAGTAAGGTCATGAACTGTGCAGAATCGCTCAACAGTCGGCTGTGACTCAGACAAGCACAGTCGTATTAAATCTTCCCTAGGCCTATGTGAACTAGTTCACTGTTTATGTTAGACCTTCTCCGTACCTGACAAGTTTCAGTTTTACTACTAGACTTCACTTTTGACACCATGTTTCAAGTTTTACACACAGTATTATTTCATTGTACTTTTAAATTTCTTATTTACATGACGTCTCTGTGCAATAACTATACCGAGCTATGCACGTCTACCATTCTTCTGTCAGACTAACAACACTTTTCTCTGGGAATTGTCTCACTAACTATTAAATTATATATTCGCAAAATGTTTGCATTTGAAGCGGCTGTAACCATAGACATGTTCGCCCAAATATTTTAAAAATAAATTTTGAAGAATGGTCTGTTTCAGATCACACCAGTTTAAAACCGTGCATATTCACACGAAAGCTCACTGCGCTTACAATGCATCGTACACGCAGACACTATTCAAGAGAAATAATTAGTGTAGTAATTACTATTTTGTGCAGCACGGTGATATATTGTGGGATTTTCTTTGATACATCAATGTTTATAACTGAAGGAGGGTTACATAAATAATTAAATGTTCTTAGTATTTATGTCGTCCACGGTGGCACAAATGATTAGAGCTCTGGTCCGAAGCGGATGACTACGAGGACGTGGGTTCGAATCCCGCATAAGGTATATGTTTTTTCCACAGTAAATAAATCCGTATTTAGAGTCTACCCACTCAGTCACATAAATGATTTTCAGTGGAGGACAGTAAACCCAAGCGACCAAGCCTACCCTGTAGGCCCCGACGCAATCGACAAGTGAGCGATCGAACCAAAGATCGATATTTTTTTAATAGGAAATATAGCAATCAATGGTCCAAACACCCGCGGATCAACGCCAGAATCAACCAGACCGATTCAGAACAACTTTAAATTTATTATGTGCCTCGCTGCTAGGACGGCTCAATGGACCTAAGTCCAAAACAGAAATTCAAAAATTTATTTCTTTAGCGGCGGGAATCGAACTCTGTCTGAACCTTCTGCATTGGAAGCAGGTAGGCTAACCACAAGACCAACGAGCCACACAAGAACTCTTACCTTAACTACTTAACTATTTGCCAGAAACTCTTAAGCTAATTCCTGACCCTACGTAATTAGAGTTTTCATAATGTATTTATTATGTCAATGATTTTACAACATACGATTGACAGTACGAGCATGCCCCTAAAACACGATATCTCTATGTCACCGCACCTTACTTTTTTACCGTTGAAAATCAAAGATCAAAATTTATCTTACGAGTCATTCCACTCAGTTACAGATCATATTTTCAGATGGACTTTACCGTATTTTTATTGTATGTTTCACTAAATTTGCCCCATTACAAAGACTTATGACTGTGTTGAAGATTGAGAAGGATGCCACCTAATGACGTAGGAGGTGCCGAATCTTCTTCGCGAGGCGAGGTCCAGAAACTGCTCATAATCTGGCAATCTGCTCCGTCACCGTGCGTCGTCCGTGCCTCGCAGACAGACACACATTTAGCGTGGGAAACCATGTCCTCTCCAGGTTGATTAACTGGCCGCGGTTGATTTGAGGTTGGACGCGGTTAGACGCGCTCTGAGGGGTCAGTTATGTACGTGACTCGCTGGGGAGACTCTAAATACGAGATTTTATTTTTATTTTTTGTTTGTTTATACATTGCTATTATCTGTTGTGTCATTGGGGTATTCGCGAGTATGAGGCGTACAACCAAAAATAAATATATTCCCTCAGGACATCTTTAAAATAATCAGAATAACGCTGTATACGGTGTTTATCTTTCGTACAAATGAGGAAATTCAATCTTAAGTCAAAGAACATATTTAGTTTTGCTGTCACTGCAACAATCATCAGTCACAACTAACAAATATTTTTTAAACATGCCTAAACTCGTTTAAATCCTCCAATCATACTCTTAAGAATCGAGAAATAAAATCGGGGCTGTGCGCCCCGGACCCAAATTAGCTGGGGGCACACCTCCCCCAGACCTTCTACTGTATAAATTCATGTACTGTAAACAAAGCATGTTGAAAAAATAAATATCGATCTTTGGTTTAATATCCCCCCACTGAAAATCATTTATATGACTGAGCAGGTAGACTCTAAATACGAATTTATTTTTATTCATTTATTTACCCACAAAATAGCGTAAACCCAAAGATAATTTTTGGATTCATTACCAACAATAATTATATTTGAAACTGTTAAATGGTGAATGGTAACCTTGTAAGTTTGTAAAGAATAATAAGATATTTTATCGCATGATACCGTACCACTTCAATTTTCAATAAAAATTAAGCACTGCTAACTAGGTATGGTATGGAGGAAGGGAGGGGGGATTGTTGGGAGGCAATGTCCGAGGGCTGTAAGCAAGTTTCGGTTTTGCTTATGATTGTTATACTGTTGTTTATATTTATTGTTGTTCAAATTGTTGTTATATGTTTGAATATATTTATTGTTATAAGGTTGGCAGTCACCAAGTGTCACCACTATGCTCTTTTCTGCCATCCTCGTGACACATTTAATTAATGAATGTGTTGAAGAACAAATAGTAAATAAAAAAAATAGCTTGACCTTTATTGACTGAAGAAAAGCTCAGAAAACTTTCAGTAGGATTTCATGTCTCGGGTATCGAACCGTGGGCTTCTCGCAAGAGAGTCTCGCGAGTTACGCAAGAGCTACCTCTGCCGGTGGAAAATCGAAGCTGCATTTGGAATACAATGAAGGCAATACAACCTCACAAATCAATGTCACGGTTCATAAATCTTACTTTCTTCATTAGATCTTGCACAACACTGATATACCGAGGGTAAACATTATGTATCCAGGGTCACGTGACGAGAGGGCAAAGGTGCTAAGAGAAGGAGTAAGACGACACACTACGGAATCAGCCACCTTGACAATGTGATCCACAGAGGCCACGAAACGATGGTGTTTCGATGTAATCTAATTTAACTTTTCCATCACTTACTCAGTCTACCCGAAAAAGTCGTCGTTAATATGTATTTACCTATTTAATATTTAAGGTCTAACGGTTAGACTCTAACCAATGCTAGGTAGAGACTACACAGCACTTTTATATAAGTTAAGTATGTATGGTAAAGGTTTCTTGCAATGAAATGAAGCTATCAAGAGGCTTTGACTCGTACAATCTCAGTGAATTGTGCAAATGAAAAGAGATTTAGCCTGAAGTCGACTCTAAACACTCACATCCTAACACATAATGTGTAATCCTGACACTTTCCTCTTTCGTATTCATCTCCGTCTTAGTCCTAGTTCACATAATTCTCTCTCAGAACATCGGTGACATTATTTTAGTTTTCAGAATTCCTAGAGATGCAACCGACAATTAACATCTTGACCATTGTCTTCTAGAAACACGTTCATCGTTAACAATAAGATGACACAAAACATTATCTAGGACAGAATAACTGAAAATGCATACTGTGCCATAACTATTGTCCAACTTGTTATGTGTAACCAAATGCAGGAATATTATTCAAGGCAATAAGTGAGTGGTGAATAAGAAGGAACATCGATTACTAAAATAATTCACACTTGAAACGGTATTTCGACTCAGTTCTTAGGCATCGTTAGTTGGTTGGATATTATATCAATTACTAACTGTATGATGATATGCAGAGATGGGTACTCTTGCCATGTACAGGTGAATTAAATAAGATTGATAATATTGAATAAACAATGACAATCTAAGCCAAACGGACGTGTAATATATTCCTCAAAATATTTCAATATTAACGATAGGAAATGTATTTTATTTCACCATCATTCACTTTAAAGCTTAATGGTAACTTTTGCAATCGCTCTTGTCTAACTTGGTTTTACGTTAAAATATAATAAATATTTTATATTTATGGCATATTATACGGCAATTTATATTTCCTTAGCTTCTCTTAAAAGAATTGACTTTATCCACTAACATGTGGGCTAAGTAACTAACAGTGAATGAACGCTCTGCCGTGAAACGCACTTATACAACTTTTAGAGCAGATGGACGGTTCGAAAGCTAGTGTATCGGCTTCGTTCTCCTCGACGTCTGCTCGGCAGTCCGGGTTAATGGAAGAACCTATATGACTGTCAAGGTTACACCGTTCTTTCGGATGGGACGTAAGGACGTAAAGCCGCCCCTTGATACTTTTCGAAATGAGTAGGCTACGTGCCGGTACCGGGTTTCCCCTCCTCCCTTCTTCTTCATCATAATGCTTCGATGTTAATCATCAGTTATGGTCACTGTAAAATTGCATAGTATGCTGTATGTGGCCAATTAATAAATAAGTAAATAAATAAATTATGATCCCAAAATTTGAAACCGTAATTTCAATCGTTACTCAAGGTTATAATTAAGATCATCTAGTGTACTTTATATTAGAGATTCAATTTTTTAATAATGTCCTAAAAAAAAATCATCAGAATTTGTTTTGCAAAAGACATAATAGTGCAACACCATATTCCCTAAAAAACGTCGTTCATTATCAATCGTCATTTAACAATTTAAAAAAAAACGATAAGTTTCAACAGCGAGTTACAGACTTATGTTACAGCAAAATCGCTTCTGGGAAATCTCTTAATATTTACTTAACTTTCATCAAGTTTAGTTTTGAATATCATATTAATTAATTAATTGCGTAGGTTTATTCCTGCTTTTATTAATAATAATACCAATTCCATGTCTCGAAAACTTTCAAAAATGTAAATAAATTATGTTTAAATATGTTATTTGTTTATTGGGATAGATATGGTGGCCAGTCTGGTGGATCCCTCCCTTACCTACTTCATTGTTGCAAACAACTCTGATATTATTATGGTTTTTGTGATTAGCAGTACGTTTAATCAATCAATCGATCGATTAGTACACACACACTCTTATGTATCCCTCTAGCCTTATCTAGCCGATACGAATATCCCAATCACTGTGTACAAGCTTACTGTACCATTGTGACAGGCTAAAGAGGGATTGTGCTCTACAATGGCCTTCTCGCCTAGCGGCGAGAAAATATCATTTAAATAAATAAATACAGGAAGGAATGCACACCCCACATACCAACACGAGGAGCCGCCTTTATTCACAAAATGTAACGGAGGCGAAAAGGCAGCGCTCTGAGAAGACAATAGAGAAGTCATTGTCTTCTCCACTCGTTCGCTCTTGTTTCACGTCTTCCCATATACTTTGCTCTACCGATATGTTCGCTTCGGGTGACAATACATTGATACCCCAAATAATTGCATACGTGCCTGTGCTTTGCCAGCCGAACTATCAATTATTCGTAGGTACTTGAAGTATGCGTGAATCACATATGAATTATTGGCATTGTAAACTTAAACAATGACCTTTTGAATAGTTATTTAGTCGTCAAATCACGACGTCACCATTATTTTATCGTAATGATAAGTTATGTCTGGTTAATTATCTAAATAATAAAGGATTGAAAAGTAAAATGTCGTGTATTTCATTTGAGCATACGATGTTTTATGAGAACGAAAAGTCTGGGCCTGTCTTGAATTTACAAAGTTTCCCGTGATTGGTCCAAACATTATGATACATATTGCACCGGCCAATCAAATGGCAGCTAAGGAGGATGGTTGACCTGTGCATCTTTTGTGTGCGTAAAGGTCAGGTATGAACAATTCATAGATGCTGGCTAATTATTCGCCGCCAATTGGTACGTTTTTTTCTACGTTTTGGTTAGGATGTATGAGACCTACTCGCGTCGAATTGTTGAGCGAAGCTATATAAGGTTGCCTGCGCTAGGGGAGTGTCTTATTGTGCGACCTCGCCTCGCGATGTTCGGTCACCTGGTTGCGTTTCTCGTGGTGCAAAGAGGCTAGCTGGGAACACATGGAGGTAGCAAGAGCTTTGGTGCTGGTCTGGTTGTGTGTGTGCGTGGGTGGCGGGGAAACGGGAAGACAGGACGACGGGAATGATGCCGCCTTCTCTTGGAGGAAGAGGGAAGAGGGAGCAACGGAAAGATTGAACAATCTTAAGTTGAACGGAAGAGAAGGAAGGGTGAAAAGTGAGTTCAAGGTTAAATTTATTCCTAAAGAAGTTAAAGTGGAGGTTATTTTTCCTGGGTTGAATAGTAGAGGGTCGAGGTTGGTCAGAAAGATAAAACACATTCAGGATACGGGAAATCAGGACGTGGTTCAGGGAATTTCCCGAGACAATACTAGAAACGAGAAGATAAATAAAAGTAATCAGTTGGAAGTAAGTAATAAATCTACTCAGTTGAGGCGAGTGGATGGTAGTGAAGAGTTCAGGGTCAAGGACGTGAAACCTGTGCTGTGCGACACCAGGGTGGTGGCGGCGAGGTCGTGTTCCAACACCACAGAGGACCAAGAGGACAGAGAGGAAGACGAAGTCGAAGAGTGGTTTGAAGCGTTCAAGCAGAGAGTCTACAAAGTGTTCGATGAACTGCCCACAATTCCGCCAGATGATGTAGTATCAGCAGGTAAGAGAGAAGCATGCATTTCTAATTAGCTTTTCGTTTGTGTGGACTGGAAAACCTTTCAATTTTTAAATATGTATTGTGCATTATAATGTGTTGTAAATAAGCGAAATTGTGCCCCAAAATAACTACAATCTTTTTATTACAAAATAGATAGTGAACAATTGATTAGCAGTCGATAACGCAATAGTATGTCACCTATTCCCCTTTTCTCCCCTAAACTTCCATTTATAAATGTACCTTTTGTACACCTTGTCAAAATGACCATACTGTTTTTGTTTGTTTTACTTATTATGTTAGCTTTACAAATTATGTTCTCCGTTATGTCTGAATGACAACTGTTTCTTTATTATTATTGTTTTCTGCAATTTGTGTGTTGTTTGTTGTACCATTGTGACAGTCTAAAGAGGGAATTGTGCCTACAATGGCCTTCTCGCTAGCGCGAGAAAATATCATTAATAATAATACGTACAAACAGTATACAACATTAGGATTTGGCCCGAACAACAAGTACAATTTAACCATAATACTCGTTACATGTTGAGATTGATGATTGATTGATTCAGGTCTTTATTTAAAGGGGGGATTAAGTATTTAGTAACGTTCTCACAGTTCAAACAACACACACCAAAACACAAAAGTTTGAATCGAATTTTTATTTTTTTATTTGAAACCAAAATATTCCAGAACTAATTTTTCAAATTGAATTCAAACAATGGAATATGTGGTAAAAATTATTCAATATCTATGTTTTAACACGCTATTATTACTATGGTATAAATTATGAATTTTGATTCAATTATGAGTATTAGGATATTAAGATTTAGGAACAAGCTTGTACCTTATAATTTGCATTTTTTTGTAACTACGTTCAAAACACCATTTTAGTTCATCACATGATTTCCCAATATTTTGGTTAAAAAATACACTGAAATATTTACACAATCTAAACTTGACAAATACATAAACACAACAGTAAGTTAGGAATAATATTACGGACTGATATACACAACTTACAATACATTCTAATGTACGTTCGTCGTTCATTATGCAATTTGTATACAATCTCGTCTTATTTTCCAATGTGTTCAAACATTAACTCTTGTTACACAATGTATTACTATCACAACTTAAAACCTTTAGGCTTAAAATAAGATAATATTAATGTTAAGTAAACGCATTATTTTCCCACAAACTTATATTACTAGGCCGCATCGCGAACGCTTTTTCCAGTCGCGTTGATGGATGAGCTTCTTTTTTAAATATTTCTGTCCAATGATTAAGTTTTTAAATGGGATCTCATTACTTTTTCTATAGTTACTTGAAATTACTTGCTAATTATACACCTGTAAAAGGCTTATATTAAAACCTTTATTTCTATGAATTTTGACCAACTTTTTCAATTTTTTTCATTCAAAAGGCACTATATCACCATAATCTTTATGTCAATCTAAAATATGAACGTTGTAGCCGCACCCGTTTGGTCAGAATCGGCCCAAATATCAAGAAAATATCGTATTAAAAACCGTGGAAAAAATCGTAAAAGTAGGATTCTTATGAGAAATATTTATTTAAATGTCTCTTAAATCATAACATATACAATTTCAGTGATTATCAACGTTCCCATAAAGTTTTGTCAAGATCGGCATAGCCGATTGCCACATATTACGAAAATATCTCATTAAAAGTCCAAAAAATCGAAAGAGTACGATAATCACAAGAAATATTTTTGATCGATTGTATCCAAAAACATGGCAAGTCTAACTTCAGATACTTTGAAGGTACCCTCAAATTTTCACCAAGATCGCATAAGCCGTTTGCCCGGTAGAGAGCGACAAAAATACAAAAAACGAGCTAATTTGTTTGGGGGGTCAGTGCAATTGAAGTCTTAAATTCGTTGTGCTTCACGATTGTCAAAAATTTGTTTTCCACGTGATCAATAATTGGATGAGCTCGCTACAAGCGAAGCAAAGATTCCATTTCACTACACTACACATTTCACAAATCCGGAATGTTTTTTTTTGTATTTTTGTCTGTTTGTTAACACGATTCTGGCTAAACCGATACTCCAATTTGCGATGCAATTTTCTAGGGTCCTTCGAAATCTCTAAACTTAGAACTGCCACGTTTTTGAGCGCAATCGAAAAATTATTTCTCAATAAAATCGCAACTTTACGAGTTTTTTCAATTTTTAAAACGACTTCAAACACTACATGCTTGTCCATTGTAAATGATTTTTTCACAGACCGTAATTTTATGAATTAATATATTTATGTTAAATTTGAGCGCGATCAAAAAATATTTCTATGGAAATCGCAATTTTACGATTTTTTTTGTTTAAAACCATTTATAACATCTACATGCTTTATCCGATTGAAAATTATTTACACAGATACCTTAATTTTATGAATTTATATATTTATGTGAAATTTAGACGCGTATCAAAGATTTTTTCATGAAAATCGCAATTTTACGCTTTTTTGTTAAAAAAAATATTTTCACACTACCTAAAGCTTGAAGTCCTTTATACCGATTTTAAAATTTACACACGAACCTTAATTTAGTGACATTACAATTGTGTGAACTTAAAAACTTAAATCGATTTTTTTGCAATTGATCGCATTTTAGTTTTTTGTGTTTGAAAAAAATACCAAACATACGCCCTGAAAAGCGTGGGAAAAATCCCAGTTTAAGAGTCAAATATTTATTTAGACCATTGAAGTTCCATTTTATAGTACACTTAAAATAACAAATCCGGAATTTTTTGTGAGATATATTTGTCTGTTTGCTTAAACATCTAGTTAAGAGCTAGAACGAGTACTTCCATTTGCGATGAAATTTTCTGTTTTTTTGGGGTACTTGTTTAAATCTTTGAACTTAAAAACTGCCACGTTTTTTAGTGCAATCGAAATATTATTTCTCATGAAAATCGCAATTTTACGCCTTTTTTCGATTTTTAAACAATTTCTTTGACTTATAACACCTATATGCTTTAACCGATAATAATTATTTTTTCACAGAACCTTAATTTTATGAATTTATATATTGGTGTAAATTTTGAGCGCAATCAAAAAATTATTTCTCATGAAAATCGCAATTTCACAATTTTTTCATTTTTTTAAATTACGGTTTTCTTCATTTTGAAAAAAATGCCTTCGACTTAGTAATGATATTTTAACAGAACAACAGAAAAGATTGTGTAGATGACAACCATTTATTCGATAACCTGTATTTTAAATACCGATCACTTGTTGGCCATAGTTCGCTCGTCTATGGTGGATGTGTCGACCGTATAGGCTCGGTCCCCTTTTAATTAAAGTCTCTATCTAAATATCAATTATGTGACTGGATGGGTTGAATCTATAAAGAAAATGTATTAATTTAAAATAATCTTTTATCAATAAATTTACGTGATGCTAAAGTTATCCAATTAAGTTAAAATTTAAATATTTAGACTGATTTTTTTAGTGAATTAATTACGTCTTCGACTTATTCAAAAAGTGCACTATTACATTCATAAAAGCAATCAATATATCTCTATCACTTACAGCACAATCAACAAATGTGCCTAATAATTGCCAGCTAACGATGCCTATACTCTGCTTAAACATTCCCACCTACCTAATTATCCGCCGTCAGCTAAGCGCACCCACTTAATCACACTTATTACCTTCTGATGACGTGTTGATGGGAGGTTCACACCGGTGAAAACCTACAGTGCAAACACAGCAGAGACTCATCACTTAAAGCACAACCCAGTAATTACGCGAGCTTCAAGTAAATGTCTGCACTTTGGGATTGAGCATTGCGTCGAGTTTAATTGTAGAGCTCACTGCCGACAAACTAAATGCAGGATGTGTTTTTGCTGAGTGTTTGCTATTATTGGGAAGATTATTACGCATAACTGGTGGCGAAGCTACTCAATCAACAGTTAGTCGAAGAATAAACCAAAAATTAAATAATTCTACAAGCGTTGAACTTTTGGTGGAGGCGCCGGGTTGACATCAATCAAACTTTCTGTGGGCCCAGCCACTCTGCCGTACCTCCAGGGCCACCAAAAACATTATGTTTCATCCTTATTGAAGGACAACTCCACCAAAAAACGCGTGTCAATCGGACGTCGTGTTCGATTGTTACCGTGAGAAGTGAGACACGCACAGACGGACGGACAGAAAAGTGAGGCAAACATGGGAGATACGCTCCTTAATATTAATTTCTATTGAGAGGTATTTTGACTTCTAGAACTGGATTTAATCTACAATAATTATTGAAGGCGTTTTTTGGTGACTATTTGGGTTAATTAGACGGGGCTATAATGTTTTTAAGGAACATTTTTCGTACCCGGCACCTCCACCAAAAAAATCAAATTACGATCCGATTGTACTTTCCGTTCTTGGACAATATATTGATTATGTAGCTTTTTTCACTATTTTGAGTGCTATCGTAGTCGTGCTAGTGTTAAAAAATATTCACGGGATGTCCAGTCACTGTTGTGCATGTTTCCTTAGATAAATAATATTGCTAATTATTATTAAATTTACCTTCAAGAATAACATTTTTTAGACCTAATACACGTGAAAGAATCAATTGATATCTACTCTTATGTTCTTCAGGCGAAGAACGATCCGATTGTATTTTCGGTTATTGGACAATCTGTTGATTATGTAGCTTCTTTCACTATTTTGAGTACTACTGTACTCGTGCTAGTATTTAATTATTATTGTTATACCTTGTTGATTACAACAATGAATAGGCTTCGCCTATAATGTTGACTAAAACACTGATATCTCTTTGTAGAAATCTTGTCCGCCGAGAGCCTTGTAAAGCACGTGAAACCAAAGATTACATGGAACTCTGTAGGTTGGTTCTCGCACTTAATACTCCCCTTACTCTGACAGGGAATGACTTACTGGGCAGTCTTGGGGTCTGGCGGCAAGTCGTTTCAGGGTTTAACAACCGGATAAGAAAGACTCGATCTCAGCACTCTTTGCCGAGGGTGGAGAGCGGCCTATATCGTCGCCTGCTCAACACGGACCGGTGATGCGCATCCAAACAAGTAACATCAAGTTGCGCACTGAGGCAATAATGTTTCAAAAAACAATTTTAAACAATTTAAAACATATTAGTGATGTTTTCATACAACATTTTTCAGACATTAAATTGTACTGATTGATATTTACTTCGCCTTTACACGTCGAGTAAGAATCAAATGATATCCACTCTATTCATCAGGCGAAGCGCGATCCGACTACGACGCCCACTCCATAGTAAAGAAGAAGAAGAAGAAGAAGATAATCTGGAAGTTCCTCCTGAAGGTGTTCGTGGTGGTCAAGGTGATGCTGGCGAGCTTTCTACTGCCCCCGGTTCTGACTTTCTCGACCATGCTGGCCAAGAAAGCCTTCCTACTAAGCATCATGGCCTTCTTTCTGGCCAAGATAGCCGTCTTCAGGGGAATTGTTAAAGGTAAGAAGTATTCCATCTTACACGCTTTACCGTTCTTCAGTGTGAGAGCGCCAATAATAATTAGTGAGTATTAACCCTGACCTTCAATCAACGTGACGGTGATAGAAACTGAAATACACAAATACATAAAGATTAAACATATCACAAAACTTCCAGTACTTATAGGACTGAGATATAAATGATTTCATACAAAACTGCAGTTTTTTAAATACGACTAAAATTTTACCTATGTCATTTGATGTTTTATAAAATATACATCTATTGTTTTCAACCGTAAAACCAAAGCGTATAGATTACATAACTAACTCACTCTATCCAATGTATTAAATTGTTCTAAATTTCATTAGTAGTATAGCTACATTATTTTGATTAAATCTTTTAAATGTCTCACCATACTATTTATAACTCCATGGTCTCACTACCCGTTTATAACATTTTTATTTATCAGGTTGTTTTGTGGCGGTGGTATTCAACAAATGATATTTTTCTGTTGAAGTTTCCAAGACCAATTTTTGTCTTATTCTTCAGGACTAGACATATGATAAGAAGTTTGTTCATTTTATTAATTTATTATAAATTTATTTATTGAACTTCATTTCATATTTCAAGTCCCGAAGAAGAAGACAAAATGGTGTTTGAAATGTCGACAGAAAAATATCATCAAGCGTTAAATTCCACCGCTACAAAACAATACGATAAATAAATATGTCATTATTTTGAAAATTCACACCATATACTTTAGTTTTTTTGTTTGAACGTAAAAAAGATCATGTTTAACTTCAGTGAGACCAATCATTGACTACTTAACACACAATTTTAAAAATGTAATGTTGTTTAACGATATTAATAAAATATGTCTAATATCATGAGTTGTCCTCCTTTGTACATCAGTTTTTATAACTGAATAGGATCTAAATAAATAAAATAAATAACAAATAACATGTTAATAATACACTGGATTGAATGAACATATATGAACCAAATAAATATATTTATACTACCCAGCTAAAGTTCAGATCACTGCAGATTAACCATGAAAATAATAATACGTTATATTACTTGTTGAAACGTTTAGGTTTTAAAAGTAATAAATTCTATTCGAATCTGGTATTAACATGTATGTAATTCTGACAGGACTATTCAGAGGTTCAATGATCTCACATATGTTAAAAGAGGCGTCAGGGTAACCAGAAAAGTTTTGATTTCCCAGATTTCCACTTCTCTGCATCCAATTCAGGTTTGTGCCAACGAATTCTGCTAGAAAAAGTTACATACACCCTTCTTGTACAGCATACATCTCAACATGTGTTTGGGTGTTTGAGTTTATCTTCTGCTACAATATACATTTATAATGTATAGAACTTCATGTAAAGATTGCTTACAAATATTGTCAAACTTCAAATCAGATGTTCAAATTGTGACTTTGGTATTCAATATCCGCGGAGAGGTTTAATTCCGAGCGTGCAATCAGGTTTTTATCATAATTTAGTCACCATCGACATTTTACATACATCGTCTCGATACCCCTCACTACAGAAATATAATGTTCATAGAGCAACAAACGAAACCTTTCCTCCGTTGATTCTATGGGATTTGCGACTATTTCAGTGTTTAATATTGTTAACTTGTGACCTACTCTCGAAGCCGACTATATGTGTGTGTGACAATAAAGGTATGTTATGCTCAAATTGTTATTTTGCATTAACCACTAACAATCGCTAACAATAATAACCAATTCGTGTTTTAATTCTATACTAACTTAGGAAGAACGTCCTGGATAAGAAGATGAATTTGATTTGCTGAATTATAGATTAAATTAGTACCACCAGCATTATAACGTGTAAACTCAAGCAGATCAACTAATCGTCCAAGAATGCATCATTTCCCATCGTCAAATACCCACCAAGAAAATAATTTATTTTATTTATGTGCAATTATTTTCATTCGTTACGCCCAAACAATATTCGAGTCACATTTCATAAGTGATGACTTCAAATCGCGTTTCGAAATACAAAGTTATGAGCCAGCTGATTCATATTTTTGTAACGCAACATTATTTAATTGTTCACCTCTTTGGTCACACACAAAAGTAGAGCGTACGTTTGAATCGGCTCTGTTTATAATATAAAGTTTGTTAAATCATTCCTAAGCTAAATCTTGTTATTAACAACAGTAAACACATTTATATCAATAGAAATACTATGTTTTTGGAAGACAAATAATTTGGGGTTTAAAAAAATCTAATAGTATAACAGTAATTAATCATTATAACGTTGACAATATTGAAAACATCATCATCATTATTCATTGTTTGCATTTAAATGCTAGCTAGGAGGGCTTTCAGAATTTACTATGCTATACTATATTTTGAATGTTATAATTTGAATGCTTATCGGGACGAAATAAAACTGCTAGTGCATGTCAAAATCAATCAAAGGTGAGACTCTTCTTGAAATGTGTCTTCTGTTTATTTTCTCTTCTTTTTTTCACTATTGTTTGTATATTATTGTATAAAAGTCCGTTTTGGTCCTAAATTTACTATAGTGTGATTATATTTTGTATTTGGTTGTAAGACACACAAATGTGATTGGAGCCATCCCCTTTTCTAACAACAATACCATATTTCTATATTTTAAAATAATAAATATATACATAAACTACACTCATTAAGAAGCTTAGGCTGCATTTTCAATCAAAGGCATTCCAACTTTTATTTACTATTAGGTAACACCACTTTTTCTACTTAAAAACCAATTGTGTGCATGCCGATATTTTCCATATTCATAAACTTAAAATATAATATATATATATATATCAACATCATTTTGGTTACGAATGACGTGTTATTGCTCTGCACATTATCACCATTAGATTGTTTTATTCATAGGTCATACTTCCATGCAATTATTTTTATTTTCAGATTAACCTACGAGACATGTACATGTAATTGTATTGGCGTCTCAAGATATCATCACCATCACATCAAGAAGTTGCAATCACCTACTAACACTTATTGTCTAGTATGTACCACAAGGTTTGATTTACTAACAAGGTAAACTGCATACGCATAACTGTTTTACTACGTGCACCAAGTGAAAAGTGTTTGCAAATAAGACTCGTAATTAAGGCCAGTAATGTCATGGGTGTTTAGTTTTTATTTATAATAAATAACAACTTAAACCTTACGAAGATTGTTGTGGGATGAATCGTCGCATGATCGCCTTTTTACGTAGTTACTTCATATTGTGTTCAATATTTGTCATTGCGATATGAGTATTAAGTTCTTTCTACTTCTAGTTTTATTGAAGTGTGCATCTGTTACTCATCTGAAGCTGAGTAAAATATAGCAATTTTCAAGCGACAAACGTCAAGCACAAACCGTCGTATAATAACAATTACACCTACGGGAGTGTTTCCCGACTAACCAAATCGAGACACAAACCGTAGTGTTATTAAAGATAATTAAAATTTCAATTTGAATTAAATTATCATACGAACTGATGAAGGTGGACAATAAATAAAACACACAATGTAATGAACTAAACCTGAGCAAATTTTAAATAATCATATGTAAACAACAATGTGTAGACGATACATAAATTTCTTCTTATTTTGTATTCTAACTCAAGCAAATATTTTAAAGCGCCAACTAAAAGATGGTCAGGAAAATGTGTCAATTTTCACAAGAAAGAAATCGTTTAGTTAAAAATTAAAAAGTTGACATTGTAACGAACCAATAGCCAAAAAATGGTGTAAATTAATGTAACATAATATGTCACCTTTACTTCAAACTACGACTTTTTTAGCAACTCCACCAAAATATTGCTTTAATTATTTAACTGGGTTTAAACTAGATTGATAGGGGAGGTTCTGCAAATTTCTTACACGGTGAAGATAGTATAGCAATACTTTGACGTAACTTTAACTATGGTAAAGGAATCATATAGTTTGCGTAGGTTTCGTTTTGCTACGTAGTTTAGTAAAGCAAACGTTTCAGTAATTTCAATTATATTGAATTATTGTTTAATTTAATGTCTTTTGTGTAGTGATAAATTCAACCAATTTCTTGTAATTATTATTTAATGTTAGCGCCAACATTAACCAGTTCATTAAACAACGAGTCGGTATTTATCACTCAACGTATCTGCATGCATCGTTATTTAAATTATGCAATTTCTTACAAACAAAGTGGTGAATGTAGCTCAGTTTTATACGTTTATTTATTTAATGGTTTATTAGGGAGTAGCAAGGTTGTAGTATGACATACGCAATGATAACAAACGAGCACTTCGTCTTTACGCTACTAGCCACGTAGAAGTTCAATATTTCGTTCCTATAGAATAGATACTATTACAGTTACGCCGATGTAACCATGGCGGCAATAGCATTCACCCTCTGTTCACTAGCTAACCCTTAAAAGTAGGTGCATTAAAACTTTTTGTAAAAGCGAATGTTTTATAGTTAGTGTTACTTCACAATATTGGTTACATGCAATATGCCAAAGGTTTGTCATTTAGAAGCTCTTGATGTAGACATTATTAGTATTGATTACAAGTTATAAAGGTCCGTGATGTATGTACAAATTGCAAATTGTAGACAATTAAACTGTTAAAGAAAATTATACAAATGGTGTTTTTCTTCAGTAATTCCAAAAACTAATATTTTCCTCTTCCAAATCCAGTTCATAACAAAATAATTAGCTGGTGCAGAGCTAATTGATTCATACAATCGAAAAATGTAGGAAATTCGAATATTAAATCATATTGGTCGACATGACTCATTTTTTAGATTTGATATGCCGATTAACTTACTTTACGCCATCATCTCAAAATTATAGATGACAAGAAGCAAAACAGTTATACCTCGCAATAAATCGTACATGAGCCCCACCCATATTAATTGGACAGAAAAGAAGCACCAAGACTAAGTGACTAGTGATAATTGTAAATTAGAGACCGGGTGCCGGCGAGCGACCGACAAGCGAACTATACTTGTTGTAAACGTTGTGTTCCGTTTAGCCGTGAGATTCCATTAGACAACTGGTTGATGTAATTACTGTGAAGATCGCGCGAACACTGACCCCATTGAGTAGTTCCACCAACTGCCACTGGAGGTTTTCACTAGCGAGCTCTACCGACAACCGGCCGAACTTTTTAGTAACATTTTTACTGATAGTTGCGGACGCCGCCGACGAATGGCGCACTGCTCTCTTCGCTACAATACGGGAACCAAGGTGCAACCGTGCAACTACCTACTTCTGAAGGATGTGGTTTTGCCGAATGACCTACGATTCAATGAAGTGGTTACACTGCACAGTGACAACAGCAAAACGGCACTTGCTTCATGTTTGAATATGGGACTGATTACATAGCCGAAATACTTTATACGTTTTATTGTTTGGTGGTTACTGAAAAGAATTTTAACCAGGACGGCAATATCCTGTTCGACTAACGTTGTTTTATTAACACTCTACAGTCGAACACATTTATTCGATAAGACGTCATCTTTAAAATGAATTTTCGTTCTAAAACTAGTACAAAATTTACTTCCGTGAACATAATGAGATATTTTAATTTCAAATAATGTCGACAAATTTTTTTTCAAAAAATTTCAAAAAATTAAATAAAAATATCGTGGGCTTGGAGGCAAAAGTCATAAACTCAAGTTTTGTCGAAAATAAGTTTAGACGTGTTAGTATCTGTTCACCATGTGGAGGTAAAACTCACTAAGTGCTTGACATTGTTATTATTCTGCTATTTAGGTCTAAAGTGTTGGTAAAAAGTCACAAAGTACGCAAAATATACATAATTTATTTTTTAAATGTTACTGAAGGCTTAAGTGTTAATGGTAAAATTATTTGGTGCGAAAATTTAATTACCTATCACTTAACTTTAAAAAATGTAGGTAATAACTTTTGACTCCAAACCGAAGAATGTAACATTTCGAATTAATAACAAAAATTAAATTCAAGGAAAAATATTTTTGAAAGAATGAACTTGAGTCAAAAAATGCCCTGTACTTCTTGCGTATACACTCGATGAGAGGTTTAGGATTTCATCGGTGTCTGATATGTTTGAACCAATCGTCATTCCAAGAACAAAACATTCCGTTGAGGCTATTGTACAACCTCTGGCCGATAATTTGAAAGTCGAAGAAACATGTCTGAAAAGTTTGCTGAATGAAAGAAGGCCTTTAAAATAACAGGGAAAAAAATTGTGAATTTAACCTCAATATTGGAAATTATATTTAGATTTTTGGACAATAGTGTACACAACAAATCTAGTTCAAAATTAAATTTTGAGAATCGGTTTTCTGGATATAGTTTCTAAACACCTTTAGCTATAACTTAAGCTATAGATAAAATAGTTTTCTGAAAATAACAATCGGTGTACGAATTTTTTTGTCAAACGGTACAAAACTGGAAAAAAACTCGTATCTGTACCGTTTGACAAAAAAAATCGTACACCAACTATTATTTTCGGAAAACTATTTTAGCTATAGCTTAAGTTATAGCTAAAGGTGTTTAGAAACTTATGTCCAGAAAACCGATTCTCTAAATTTAATTTTGAACTAGATTTGTTGTGTACACTTTTGTCCAAAAATCTAAATATTCTTTTCAATAGGGAGGTTATGTCCCGCCCCCAAAAAAATCACAATTTTTTTCTGTTATTTTAAAGGCCTTCTTTCATTCAGCAAACTTTTCAGACATGTTTCTTCGACTTTCAAATTATCGGCCAGAGGTTATACAATAGAGTATAGGAATAAGTAAAAACACCGGTGTTGTGAATGAATGTGAATTTGTTTTCATAGCTTAATGGAATAAATAACAACAAACTAATAACAACATAATTGTGAGCAGCATAATAACTGACAAGTGTTGTGACAAACTAGGAACATTAAGCATGTAACAAGTCGTAGAACAGCATGGTAGTAACTAGTAAGTCGTATAATGCAGCTACTTACTACTACCATCGAGTAGTTGATAAAAGCTGTTCGGGTCGCCCTCGGTATATGAAGTATGCCATATACCTGCAATGAGAGATATTATTCAAATGAGAGTCAGTAGGATTAGGTCAACGCCAGCTGTACAAACAGAGCCAACATAGCTTTTACTTGAGACGAAACAAAAACACAAATACGCGTATTATTTAGAAATTAGCGTGATGAAAACCACAACCATCTGTTTCCTGACGGTCTCATTACTCATATATAAAGTACATATTAAATTTATCTACCAAGAGCACTAAATTTACTTCACTGGAAAATAAATTATTAATTTTAATAAAATAAAATAAAATTTTTAATATTTCCTTATCGATTGAGTTTTTTGCATAATGGGTAACTAGCAGTTTCTTTCAAAATTTTATGCAGAACTCAATATAGAGAAAATTGTACATTTCGTGTCGTATTAAATTGTTCATAATAAATTAATTATGAATTTTTATGAAAAAAATGTTTGTGTTTATGTTGCGTCCCTTGCGAATTATAGGTTACTATAATGAGCAGGGTTGTGATATAAATCTGAAGGATCTACTGTATGTAGAAACAGATTCATGAACTGACATAAGGGAAGTTTCGCGCCATAAAAACTAATAATTAACAAATAAAAGTATATCCGTGTGTTGGAAAGGATCGATCTTCAATATTCACACGAAAATTTCGATATGCGACTAAAAAGGGTTGACAAGTATCGCCAGAAATTACATTTAATTAATTAATTGCTTACATTTGGGTTGAATTACCCGGCACCTCCACTATTTATAAAAGTCAGAACGAATTAACTATAAGCTACCCGGCACCTCCACTATTTATAAAAGTCACGACGAATTAACTATAAGTATGACTATTTAAAGTCACACTTCACTATACGCGGACCATATATTTTAAAATACGACAAATTATATTCTAGATTTTTTAGTCCCCAAATTAACAAGTACCGCACTCCTCATTGTCGCACGACACATTACAAAGACACGGATCACTTATAAGACGACGAATAACTATAGCTACCGGACCCACTATTATAAAGTGGGCGAATTCTATGTACGTGCAACCACCACCTATAAACATCACGACGCATCTAATCGCCCAACGGACCTCCACTTATAAAGCACGCGTCCAGAGCTCCCGTGCAGCCTCCACCATTTCCACAAAGTGGGACGAATTTACTTGACTCAGGGGACGGCCACTAGTTTAAAAGTCGAACGAATACTCACTACGCTGGATCCACCATCGTCGTCGACGTTACGTCACCCGGACCCACTGTGCCGGTCAGACTAACCCGGAGCATGGCACCTCACTTCCGGACAAATTTCAAAACATTCAAGAAAAAACAATGTGCTACCATTTCCAAAATACAGACAGCACTGGAGAAGATCGATCAACGTAATCATGTGGCATTCTGTCGTTGCAGGACACAGCCACCACCACGAACACCAGCCCCTCCTAATCGCCTCCAAGTGGAGCCCTCACTGGGAGAGACGCGGCCACGACGTCCACGTTCAGCACTCGCACCAGTTCCACCACCACGTGGGGCGCCATCCGTTCTTGTGACGGTCAGGGCACGGGGCCAAGGTCAGACAGGTGGCGAGGGGGAGGTACTCCACGCTGAGTCCGCCCTTGTCGCCGCGTGACGTCACCCGGAGCCCCGTGCCGCGTCGTCTCACCCCGGGCAGGGTCAGCCCTCACATCTTGCAACTACCTCAAACACAGAGCAAGAAAAATATCAATGTAGCTCCATTGCCAAAGTACAGAAGCGTTTCTAGAGAAGAAATTCGATCACATTTACACTCTATGAGTCAAGCCGTATCTCCGAGTGTGGTGGGGCAAGAAATTGTGTCGGTATTGGGTAATCCACACAATTTACAATTACCTCACAATGTAGCTCCATTGCCAAAATACAGAAGCGATTCTGAAGAAGAAAATGGATCAAATTTACACTTGACCATGAGTCAATCTGCCTCTCCGAATGTAGTAGAGCAAGAAATTGTGTCGGTATTGGGTAATCCACACAATTTACAATTACCTCATGACCCAACTAAAGAAATGTCTAAAGTGTCATTGCCAAAACATGAAAGCATGACTCAGGAAGAAAAGAGTCTACATTCGTTCTCAGTCATGTATCGAGGGCGTTTGCCTGTTGCCGATCCTAGTATGGTGGAGGAGGAAATTGTGTCGGTAATGGGTAACCCTCACAATTTGCAATTACCTCAAGACCCGAACAAGAAAGAAATCGATGTAGCTCCATTGCCAAACTACAGAAGCGATTCTGACGAAGACAATGGATCAAATTTACACTTGACCATGAGTCAAGCCGCTTCTCCGAGTGCAGTTGAGGAGGAAATTGTGTCGGTAATGGGTAACCCTCACAATTTACAATTACCTCAACAACCAAGAAAAGAACCAATAATTGTAATGTCACTACCTCAACATGGGACCATTTCCCAACACAGAAATACGTTTGACGCATTTTCAAAAATGGACCAAGAAAATATTCTGCCACCAATTTTACGAAGCATGCAGGACAATCAAAAAATGAATCAAAATGTAGACACAAAAACCTCAAAATATTCCACCAAATGTTAACTATATTGCCTCAGATAACAGTCAAAATCAACAAATGCCTCAAAGCAACGTGAGTTATATTTATGTGTTGAATAATGACCATCAAGTTGGTAGCAATGTTGAACAAGAGTATATTAAAGAAATAGAATCCACGATGGGAAACCAAAAAATGTTCAATGTTTTACCTTATTTGCCACCTGCAAATATACACACTTTTGAACACCATTTATCAGAAAGCGTCAACGAAAATCACAAATCAAATTCATACTCGACTTTGAATGAAACTCATTTATCGCCACCGTTGTCAGAAAATTTACCAAGTAATCAACGTTTGTCCATCAACTCAGGAAGGGATTGGGGTATTATTAATTTATTAAGACAAAACGTTCAGAACATTCCACAATACTCGACAATGAGTGAGACTCACCTGTCACCTCCGTTACCGACGCCATTCGATGACCACGGCCAAATACCAACTAGTGTCGAACCAATTGAGGACTATCCCGATTTTCCTACATTTAAAAATATATTTCATAATCAACCAATCTCAACAGTTAATCAAAACCACATGTCTTCTTTCATTAGCTACCAACCAAACTCAGCTCACGTTGACGAAGACAATGTACCCATAACAGCAGAATTTACACGTGAAAATTTACCGCCATTATTCAACTCCTACTCAGGCAATCACAAAAGCCCTATGGATTCTCAAAATCTTCACCACCAGTCACCAACAGATCAGATTGGTTTACCTTCATTGAACGTAGACTCTGGCTTGAGGCAGGAAGGAGCTATAGAACACACAAGTTCAAGTCCAAGTCGCTTTACGTCAAGCAGCAATAACAATCAAGGGAGTATTTTTGTAACTCCACACCCGCCTCATGAATCAAGTGATGACTCTAGTAAGAAAGTCGTGCACAATACAAGAGACAAACTATCATCATTAACTGATAAGAACTTGAAAGCTCAATCTCTGAAGTCGGACTACGAACGAGAAAGTTTACGAGGGGGGACGTCTTCACATCAAGTTGGTGATACCGACGTGATGAAATATGGCGTACATGCTGTGTCGTGGCCTGATAATATTAAGAACAATCAATTCCTACCTCAACGTCATGTTAAAGAAAGCCATAATCAAAATAAACCACGTCCACCCAACTCGCATAGTATGAACGACAACAACGACAACGATCACAGTTGGAATGTGTATTACCCTCCATATGACCCCAACTTAGGATTCAATAAAAAATACCCAACAGAAAATAAAAAGTATCCAGAAACTGAATCAAGTCATGGTCAAGAAAATGTCCATCCAGGTTCAAACCCACATAAGAATTTATCGGGACAAAAAATGAATGAACAGGTGTTTTCTCAGAGACCCCAACACGTTTCTGACCACGTGTTTCAAACAGTAAGGAACCGTACAGTTGAGAGGAATAGAAACAAACCGTCATTGCCATCAGAAACACAACAAAGTGCAGCAATTATTCCTTATGTGGACCTTTCGCATAATGACGAGGACATGAACGATGGTCAAAACCATAGAATTAATGGTCATAACACGAACTTGAAAACAAATACGGAATCAAATACCAATATGGATAGACAACATCATCAAAGTCTTTATTTACATTCGAATACTGCTAAGGGAGAAGATTATGTGTTACACGACTTGCATGATAATCAAGAAAAACAAAGTTGAAGCACACATTGGTTGATAACGATGAGGAAACTTACGAAAGACCATCCCACTTTTCTTTCGCTAATGATGGACAGCAAGTACAACTTGACAAACAAAAAAATAGCAAAGGTACAATCAAAGATTTCCCCTCGTCAAACGGAATAGTGGGCAGTAAATCAGTACGCCACAATTTAGATCAGTTAAACGGAGAAACTCAAATTAAACAAACACATATGCCACAAACATTAACTGGCGACTTTGAAACCGACGAAAAAAGAACACCTGCTAGAATCAAGTCAGATAAAAAACATTCCCACAAAACAGCTGACAGTAAAGAACAATTACGCAATCCAGAAGACAACCAACATAGTTCTCCATTGATAAACCCGGACCTCGCCGAACACTCGGACACAGTTGAGTACAGTCTCCCCACAACGTACTACACGCATTCACAACCTGGTAATCTAGCGCCCCTTATAATCAAGTCCAACAGATGATAGAAACGCACGTGAAACAGAAGAAGGTGGTCTCGTACTTGGCGCCTAATACGGTGCATTCTCGTACAATACCGCACAATCCAAACACGGACAAGAACCACGGCATCGTTGATTCGCTGACTTTCGATATACGATGAGTCGTGAACAAACTCTAAAAAACATTCGTGCACAATAAATTGTGAATGATGTATTGTGACTGCTAAATTGCCATATTCGAGTGATATAATTACAAATGTATTTTATCGGTTGATTTCTACGGTGAAGTTGGACCAACCTAAACTATTAGATGAACCATAGAGATAGAGTAACACGGAAATGTAGGCCGCACATCAAGCAGTGCAAACCTAGATAGCTGATAATTGATTAGTCCCAATATATTGACAGGGAAATTGCAAAGGTGGAGTCGAACCAACATATCTAATTGGAATTATTCCAAGGGGCGTGGTCTTTAATCAGTCATTATATGTTTGGTTGTAAATTGAAGATAAGCACGCTCTAGGCTAGAAACATTCATTGATAAATTAAATTGACAGAAGGTTATGAGCTTTCTTATGATGATTGATGGAGTGATTTCCGCCCGTAATAATGCATTCGGCTCAATATGAAATATTTATCAGTTAAATATGAGTGTTTGCACGAAAGTTGAACAATAATAACATAGATTAGCTTTAATTTCGAAAACATGCCATATCTCATACCAATATACCGCCATTTCAACAAAAAATGTGAAAACAAAGTTCACGCCGCCATATTTTGAATTTTTTATGAACGTTTGTCACACATTGATTTTGACGTTGAAGTTATTAGTATAGTGAGAATTAGGCCATAATGAAGAATGTACAAAGATAAATTGAGGTGCTTTTTGAGTTGGACCTGTTGGTTCCAAACCTTGTTATATTTCATTCAAATTGTTTGGATGTGCATATAATTTTTAAGTTAATATAGGATGCCCTAGAGTAAAATCGTACTATTTGAATGTCAACCAAAACGCTGAAATTTAACAAATAAAACAAAAACGTATGTTCTATGTAGTGTAATGTAAGAAATGAAAATGATTAAGTGGATTTTAGAAATTAGGATGAGTTTTGAAAAAAAGTCGTTTTGTGCTTCTAATTAAAAAGATGTAGCGTGTAATCTAGTTCACATATAGGATAATTTACATACGCTGTGGAGTTAAATAGTTAACAAAAACAACATGATTACAGAAGTATAAGTCACTGGAATTTGTGAGAAAATCTACAAACACACACTGCAAAATATGTACTTAAATTCGTTTTCTCGTTCTGACGGCTGTACACGTATATAATCATACAGATTGCTTAATGCTCTTGCAGTCTGCGAGATGGTTCATTTCACAGCGATTTGCCTTCATATCTAGAGTTAATATCAATACGTGGGAATACCCAAAATATGGAACTTATCGTTATTATGCCACGTTTGTTTATTTATTATATTGAAATCCCCATTTCGGATGGGGGGGGGGGTCGGGGCGACTAGCTTACAAGCATGTGAACTGTGAAACGTGAAACGTGAAGAAGAATACAAAATATAAAATAATTATCCGTGGGTTGGACAATTTTTGGTGGAGGTGCCGGGTAGGCTTCGCCTGAAAGGTTCGCCTTTTTTTTCCGCATTCAAAATGGTGCAGGCGCATGGACATCGCGTTTAAAACTTTCATTGCTAGTTACAAAAACACATGTCAAACGGACATCGTGTTAGGTTTTTATCTGAGACGTGACACACGCACAGACGGACGGACGGACTCACAGAGAAGTGATGCTTATAACATGGGAGCTTTCTTTCTAATAGCCGATACACATGAGGTTGAATCCCTGAATTAATGGAGTAACTTTTCCTTCCTGCTCATCCGTCACCGCTATTATCTCGATAAACTACACCAAAATCCAGATCTAGACTAGATAGATATCTTCTAATATGCTATGTTCATTTATGTCATTTAAATGTCTGCCATTAAAGTACACTCATTTTACTTCGACTATACGAGCGTATTGAGTTTTAGGCAAATTGCTGTTCTCTCGGCCAACTGATACCACAGGTGTTTGAAACTTTGAGCATATGTCACAAATGTGGAAATATATGGCTCTGCATTAAAAGAATTCCAAATTTTGATTTAAAATAATTTATAAAAAATAAATTAGTTTTATCGAATTTTGATTTGATTGAAAACTCCAAAATTGGCTATATTCGTGATTTTTTTCTGGCTGATTAAGACAAAATTTTAAAAATCTATGACCGCAGGGCTGTCCATGTATGCTTAATTGACAACTTTGCAAAGTTTTATATACGTCGGATGCATCTTGGCCGAGCGAATAGCTATTTGCTAACTGCCAAATGTGTCCCATTCCCTCTCAAATGACATTTATTTCTACATGGCTGTGGATTACATAGCTGTGGCCGACATTAATTTTGACAGAGGTGAGAATTTGTCAACGCAATTATTAATTTCTAAAAATGTTCACTCAAGTTTCTTTTGTGTGGCAATGGTTGCTGATCGAATTATGCAGACAAACACAGATATTCAAGTGAGGTTGTGTTGTTTAGTCACTGCAACCTACTATATACTATCCCAACATCTTTGACTGCAACAGAAAATGGAAGTTTGCAGTCTTTTAACCCTTTTCAGCCTCATGACTCCAATGGAATTGTTAACTTCCAAATTTTAATCTGGGTACATAATACTTTTTTTTTTTCAATTTGACCCCAATTTTTTTTTGTTGAATTAAAAAAAATTGTCCTATGCCAATGGGACAAAAAGTGAACTTTTTTTAGAAAATTTTAAATTCACATCCGCAAAAAAGGCTAAAAATGGAAAAAATTGGGGTTTTCCCGGAAATGTAACAAATCTCTAGTATTGCTATTTTTTTGTTTCAAAAAATGCAATATAATTATACAAAATTTATAAAAGTAGTTTTAGGAATGTGTTTCAATAGTGAATTAAGACTTGAAACGATGCTTTATCCAAAATCCAAAATTTCCCAAAATTTCTAAAAAAACAAGATAATTTTTTTTAATTACACTGAAAATCTTAGGAAAAAAATTGAAAAAAAAATAACTGCCAAAAATAACTTAATTTTGAAACTTGAAACCTGGGATTAAAAGGTTTAATAGGCTTCTCATTTAACATTTAAATGGCAAGGGCAGACGTAGCACTAAAGATCCGATCTCGTCGTCTTCAGTTAGCCCTGGTTGTTACATCGCATGGCCCGGAAGTAATTGGGTTCACTGCACTGTGAGAAAAGTTTGCAAATCCGCTCCGTCTGAAATTAAATTAAGAGTTTATTAGATATGATTTAAGAACCATAAGACAATGGTGTTGAATGTTACAGTAAACATTCTTCACCCAGATTATTATACAATGCATTCGCTCATGGGAGTCTTGTACTAACATAATACCTTAATTGCGGTATAGTTATCAAAACAGTAATGCGTTTTTAAATATATAATAACTGAGCTTTATTCCGCAATTTAAAACATTCAATCTATGCTCGTGATTCATTTTATAAAACTAATTGATATTTATATAAATATTTGTTATTTAATCATTTATTATATATTATTATATTCTTTATTATATTATTTATTATATTGTATATTTTGTTGATCATTCCAGTTTGCATAGATAAGAAGTAAAATGACTAAAAGAAATAACAACTTCGTATAATAAGCGATAGTTAGTTACAGTTATCGTTTATTGGTCAAATAATACAATACAAGATACATGTGTATCACGTGACACATACAATGAATTGTGTTGTATAGCCCCTACATAGACAAAGGCAGATCTACAAATTGACCAATCTCATTCATAATTTTAAATTTATAACACCATTTACTTACGGCAACAAAAGTCCTATGTGACCTTGAAATAGCCAGCTTTTTGATTTTCAATTTCTTCTGTTTTGTAAACAACACTTGCTTACAAAACGTGTTTAGCTCAATATGCGTATTTTATTGAAAATTGATAGAATAATTAGCTTCAAATAATGATATATTCACAATGTTTTTGTATTATCATGACTTTTGTTCAACATTAACATTGTGTTTTAATTTTATGACTAGTGAGTTGTTCTGAAAATTACAATATACTGGATTAATGGAAATCAATCACAAATCCATCCCGGCGGGGTATCGAACCCCGGTCTCCCGATTGGCAGTCGAGTGCTTTTCCCCTAAGCTACCAGGACGGTTCACTTCATAACATCTGGATTGTTGGTGCCTTGTCAATCTGAATAGATTGAAATAGTACTGCAACGAATCTGCTGCCTTTGAACTGACCATCTAAACAATCCAGATGCTATTAACTTATGAAGTTAACCGTATCGATAGCTTAGGGGTAAAGCACTCGACCGGCACTCGGAAGACCATTAGAATGAAATAATATATTGTTTTCTTCGTTGCCTATATATATTAAAGAAATTAGTTTTCTCTTATTTAGACCTGACGCTTTAAATCCAGATTAATAACATTATTCCTAAAGTACAAAGAAGAATTAAATTACATTTTACAACCTTAACTGGTCTTCATTTATCTGTTTCACTAACCTCGTGACATTATTTCAGTTCATTTATATTGGTAATTATTCCATAATGAGAATTAATAATGATAATAGAGTAAATATTAAATGCATAGTTTAACATTATATGACTTCTACACGATTGCTTGAAGACAACGAGAGGTCGCACTAGCGCCTTCGAGCAAGAATCTGCAGTATACGAAGGTAAGTAGAACTTGACTACAAGGGTTTTGAGTTTAAATTTTGAAGTTAATGCCTGTATTCAATGTCCAAACAGATGTAGAGAGATAATCAATTAAAGTCAACACTGAACTGAATTAAATTTATGACAAAACTATTGGACTGTTATTATTTTTCGATTCAGTGGCTGACTATGTAGAATAGCCTGAATAGTATTTGCGAACGACTAGGAAATAGACAATACTAACACCATGCAATTGAGGCGTTTATTCCAAAAACAGTCAATGTCCAAAATTACCAATTTCTAGAGCCCATATCATAGAAAAAATCGTATTTTCACTGGGAATAATATTTATTATCATAAAAGTTTTGACAAAAAAAACCTATGTCACACGTTTAGGCTTGAAAAACAACAACCAAAAAAAAAACACCAATGTCCAAAGTTTCTGGGAGATACTGATACAAAATGTCATAGCAGAAAGAAAACTATGATCATACACAACTAAAACCAGAAATTAGAATTTTAAAACATTAATTACGGATGATATGAAGTTTTATTAACCTCCTGCAAAATGTGTTTTTGGACATTGGCTGTTTTTAAGATTTCTAATGAGAAACAAGCCCTTACGATTATTATGTCCCCTCTACCGCGGTGGCTGCCTGTACCTAGGTATATCTTGGAGGAAGAACAATTATGAAGAAAATGTCAATCCCTTGCATTACAACAGAGGAACATCTTTGAAAGCCCTAGTCAGGATTGCCGGTTGCACGTATCGAACCTGGGACCTCCCAAATCATTACTTTTGAGCTACATCTGTCCGTGAATTCATATCTGTCTTGCCAACCTGTTGCTGGCATGCAAACTCATGTTGCGTATAATGTATGGGAGCCAGCACTGAAATTAATATACATTAGTACATGCACGCGAGTGTTCTTTGATTATCGCTAAAGGCAGCCGTGTCCAAGTCGGCCCTGAGATCTTCCTTCATCCTACAAATAGTCGTACGTGACTTCTCAATTACCAAAATATTATAATAGTCTGAGAATTGTGAACAGGCCCTACAGTACTGTTCTCTCTTTGTATTGGGCACGTGTGTTGTTTCTATACAATATAAAGAAGAACGGTAAATGAATAAATTAAATGGAAGCTAGCATACATTATTTATACATTATATTAATTAGAATAAATTAAATGGAAGCTAGCATACATTATTTATACATTATATCTGTCGTATGACTGACTATGACACATTTAGCAGTTGACAAATAGCTTTCGTTCGGTAAGGAAAGCCTCCGAATTATATGAAACTGCACTGTTGTCACGAAACCATACAATACCTGCCCTACAGTGGTAGATCGTCAAAAACGTTTGTTTATCAGCCAAAACCGATTCACAGGGAAAAATGGAAAATTTGGGATTTTTAACAAGATTCCAAGTCATAAAAATCAGATTACTATTATAAATTTATTGTGAGCCGTAAGCCCTTCATATTCACTTCCGTGACAACTGTACAAAATTTCGAAGAACTTTGGTGTATTGCCGAGCGAGCCGTCATTTACTTTTAACAGAATATGTCCTGTATCCTGCAAGGAGGTATGAATAATGTAAGGAGACAGCATGCGCTATCTGTGGCTGTACAAATGAACGTGGCCGTTTTGAACGTCTCCGATCGAGTTTTTCGCAGTATTTGCTGCTTCTCGTTGGTGCTGACCAATATGGCGGCTACTAAAACATAGAGTTTTTCGCAGTATCTACTGCTTCTCGTTGGTGCTAACCAATATGGCGACTACCATCGACGGCCGAAACAGCTGATATTATACTTAAAACATTGATAATAACTCTTGTATCAATATGAGAATGAATAATAAAGAGTTGAAATGTAATTTTAGTTGATGTGCTGCGTTTTTGTTTGTTTTGGAATGCTAATAGCTTTGACAATGGCTTTAATAATACCGACGACCTTGCTTTGGGTTCGAGGCTTTTGCCGACCACCATTGTCGTTCAAAGTGGCTATGGTTTTCACGGCGACATGCTGTCTCCTTACATTATTCATACCTCCTTGGTATCCTGTCATCTAATACTCTCACCACTGCCTCCTAGATGTTCGTCGTGGCTCCTCGAGCCACGACAAACATCTAGGAGGCAGTGACTCTCACACAGCAAACACGCCACATTGTAGTTCCTTATTGGATGAGAAGATTCCATTTCACTACACTGGAGAAAAAAATCCGGAATGTTTTTTTTTTCTTTTCTTTCTTTTTTTTTTTTGTATTTTTGTGTTTGTTAACACGATTCCGGCTAAACCGATACTCCGATTGCGATGAAATTTTATGTAGGCCTTCGAAATCTCTGAACTTAGAACTGCCACGTTTTTGAGCGCAATCGGGAAATTTTTTCTTATAAAAAAACGCAATTTTACGATTTTTTTCGATTTTTAAAAAATTTCTTCGACTTATAACACCTACATGCTTTATCCGATTGTAATGATTTTTTCACAGAACCTTTATTTTATGAATTAAGATATTCTTGTGAAATTTTGAGCGCAATCGAATAATTATTTCTTATGAAAATTGCAATTTTACGATTTTTTTCTTTTTTAAAAATTACAATTAATTAAAAAATTAAGTTAATTTTTTATTTAATTAAGTTTAATTAAAAAAATTAAGTTAATTTTTTATTTAATTTAATTTAATTTAAAAAAATCTTCGACTAAGTAATGAATTTTTCACATAACAACAGAAAATCCGCGTAACACATGGCAGCTCAATGCACCATATACGCTCATCCAACAACGCGGCGGGACTTAAGCGTTTTCCTAGTATTATAAACGACACAAGTTACAATTGAGAATATCAAACGATTTTGCTTTAGTGGAAATATTTATTAACGCATTGGTCTAGTGGTTAGCGTTTCAGCTTCCAACGCAGAAAGTCCAGGGTTCGATTCCCTTTAGAGTAAGAAGTTTTTTAACTTCTAATTCGGACTCAAGTCCATCAGATCTTGTCTTAGGAATTTGTAAACGGTGACTTTGAGCCGTTCTAGGAACGAGGCATATAATTAATTTAAAGGGGCTAAAAACCCCAAAAATTATTTTTACCACCTGATCTATAGCACAATACTACAAATAAATGACCGTTTAAAAAATTATATCTTGTAACTGTGATTTAACACGAATTTTTTAATTTTTTTGATCCAGAAATTGGCGAAAATTGGTGTTTTGGAAAATTTCCTAAATCGGCTTTAACCTGCTTCTTTTTTGGTCCACATAGATACTAGAGCATAGTACCAATCTAAAATGCCCCTTTATACCATCGTGTCTTGAAACTGTGCCCAAATATACCCTCAAACACGCAAAAATATGCATTCCAAAATCACACCCCATCTTGGTAATCAGCATATTTTGACCGAACTACTTGCCCAAATTACAAAACAAAATAAGAGAATTTACAGAAAAGGCTGTCGAGTACGTCAATAATGTTCAATATTTTTTTGGATCAAAATCCTCCAAGGTCACGGGGCATAAAGATCGTCCCCATGTTATTTCTTATGGGAGATTTTTGCCGATGGGACCTAGCTCGAAAAATGTCATGTTTGACAATTTTTTGGGAGGTCATGGTGGCCCCAATAATTTTTCTGTTAATTACTAAATTCATTACTAGTTGGCCTGAATGAAATATTTTTTGGGTTTAGCGGTTAAATACCCCTTTAAAGTTGTTACGGATCGGCCTTGTTGATTCTGGTGTTGATCCGCGGGTGTTCGCACTGTCCATACCACTGATTTGCAATATTTCCTTTAAAAAATATCGATCTTTGGTTGGTTATCGCTCACTCGTCGATTGCGTTGGGGCCTACAGATTTGGCTTGGTCTCTTTGGTTAAGGCTACTGTCCCCCACTGAAAATCAGTTAATATGACTGAGTGGGTAGACTCTAAATACATTTTTTTTAAATACCCTATTAAAGTACTGCCTGTATGTATCTCGTCGAATGTAAGACAAGTTGGAGAGTTTGGAGATTTAGATGTAGGTTATCAATTTGTTTGTGAGTGAACATCACCCAATAAAAATAACTGATTATGTATTCTGTCAAAATGTTAGACTACATTATGTGTGTATTATTCAAAACACGACATCCATCAAGCTTTCCCCGAACAACATATAATATTTCTCGCCTGGTTTGGAGCATTCATTTGCTCATTCCCATTCATAAGATGCAACTCAAGTCAAACAACGAGTAGTGTGTGTACTTATTTGCACTTGAAACATTGATTAAATCATGTCTCAAGGTCATGTCGGTGTTGTACAACTTGCAAACAACCACGGGGCTTGTAAAGCTTGCGAGGTCCGGGTTACAGTTACACACTGAAGATATTAAGGTTAAGGAGAGAACAACGTTTAAACACTTAGTTGCATGGCGATACTTTGTTGTAAATGTTTAACTTTTTCTAGGTTATGAGTGCATTTTTGGAATTTATTACAATCTTTATTTCTCAGAAATAAGTTTGGAAATGGATCGAAAATGTTGCATTCCGGATCGTAGTACCGTTGATAGTGACTATCTGAATTGTTTTTATATCGAAGGCTGTGGCCTATTTTTCATATGAAAAATCTAAACAAAATGCTATCGATATTTTAAAATATCACATTTTTATTTCTTGTAGGTTTAAATCACAATGGATCTCGCTGATTTTGTTAGCAGTTCTCAGTTAGTTCGTACCGGATGTCTGTTTAAAATTTCAGCGCAGTCTGTTCAGCGATTCGGCTGATTTTCAACGTACACACACGCACGCACGCAGAAAAACAATAAGGGCCGTTTAAGTCGAATGGAAATCACTCCGTTCGCTACGCTCACTCGTTCAATTATTTGCAGAAGATTGTACGTACATGCTATTTGTTGTCTACCTTCCTATGTTATACTCATTTAATTAAAATCCGTGAATAAGTATTATTAGCTGGTTTAATAAATAAAATAGATAAATTCGTATTTTGAGTCTACCCACTCAGTCACAAAACTGATTATTTTCGAGTAGGAAGGGGGGGGGAACATTAAATTTAAAGCAGACCAAGCCAACCCTGTAGGCGCCGACATCATCGACGAGCGATCAATGATCAACCATGAGAGCAGGCATAATATGTAAGTATGAAACACCGATTAATCAAGCTGGACACGATTCCACCCGCGGACAGCCAGAATCAACAAGGCTAATTCGGTACAACCTTAGAAATGTGGGGGCCTCCGTTCCTTTTAAACACATTAGTTTTGGATATGTTGTGTATAAGTTCAGAAATAATATTTTAACTTTGAATGACATTGATGCTTCCGTTTCTCCTCTCTCTCCCCTCTCTCTCTCTGTGTTTCATGGGAAAAATTTTTGGCCCCGTGAGATGAAAATGAATTCCCAAACCTCTAAGGGCCATAAATTTTTGTTGTTCTGTATCATCATTGAGTTAAAGAACTGAGTATAACTAAGAATTTGCGTGACCGTAACATTCCCCAGACCAATGAAGTATTTAGTTCTCAATTTTTGGCCCCCCCCAACCCCCGGGGTAGATTGAAAAAACGGCAAAAAAAGGGCTTTGGGTTTTCAATTTTAGAACCAGCAATGGCATATTACAGAAAATTTAAATTTGAACAAGCTTTAATGTTGTGTTTGGGACGTACTCCTATCCCTTTTTAAGGGCGCGGCTAGCGGCCTTTTTAATTTTGTTTCTCTTCACTTTGGTTTTGATTAAAAATATTTTAAAAGGCGAAAAATTACAGCCAATTATTTCTGTCTCCCACGAAATATCTGTTCAAATATAAATCAATAAAGTTTTATTTTAAAAATGTATTCATTAAAAAACTTGAACTTGGGTGAGTATTATCGTATGTATCATTTTGCAACATCATCATCTTTACAACAATGTTCATAATCATTATTTTCATTTCTCGATTTGGTTAGTCGGGAAACACCCTCCCTTTAGGTGTAATTGTTTTTGGGGGAAAGTAAAAATAACATTTTTTCAAAAGGGTTGTTGTTTTTTTTTTTAAAAATTTTTTTCTTTTGTTAACATGTTTTTTTATTGTTTGGACCGGGATCCCCGTGGTCACCCCTTTCAAATTTGGCCAGCTGTAATAAATTTAAAATTTTTATATTTGTATAATGGGGGAAAATGCATTAGCTTTGTTATTCATATTTTGGGAAAGGGTGATAACCAAAAAATCTGTATTAATTGTTTTTTGTCCCAATATGTGCTTGCACTGTCAGGGAATGAAAAATAAAAAATATCCGGGGCATACCATAATAAAGTGATAAGCTTCACAATCGCCATGGACATGCATTAATGTAAAGTTAACCATCTCCAAATCAACGAACTCACAGATTATTACAATATAATTTAAACAGTCATATCGTGTATGTTCAAACATGTTCTAACTAATAATGGTATCGTTTGTAATGAATAAAATAACCCAGAACGACGGGGAAAAAAGTGGCGTAATCGTATACACGCGTAGGTACATATTATTGTACTAATGGCAGATAAATTTAATTAAAGTACACAATATTAAAGTATGAACGAGAAAACAATTACATAGAGGCTCGTTTTTTTAAAAAAATGGTTTTTTTTAATTTAAATTTTAAAATATATTATTCAGTTAAAAAAAATGATTTTTCAAAGGGGACAACAAATAAATCTAAATTTCATAAATGCAGAAAACTTGCTTCAAATTGTTAAGGGCAGGGCAAAAAATAAGAAGTCACTTTAAGAGGGGACCCCGGGTGAAATATCCAACTTAAAAAAATTACGTTGCTTATTTGAAAAACCCTTTTTTTAACCCTTAATAAGATAAAAAATTTAAAAAAAATAAATAAAAAAAATTAATAAATAAAAAACTAGGAAACGCTCAGTTTTTCGCGTTGATAAGCGGCACGTGCTAAAAGCTAAACCCACTTGCACATTTTTTTAAATTTTAAAAAAATTTCTCGGGTTTGCGTTTCCAGTATTTTTTTTTTATTGCCAAAGGGTTTTTGGGGAAACCCCTGTTTTTAAAACTTTACTTTAAATTTCCCCCGCCATTAGAGGACCCTTTAATCCTTTGGGAAAAAAATTTTTAAATCTTTGTGAAAAAATTTTTAATAGACTTGCTTTCCCCCCCAAAGTATTTTTATTAAATTCTAGGTTTGGCGTGCATTTGAAAAGTTCGCGCGTCTTTCCCCTTGCCCTGGGAACGTTACTTTTGGTTTTAATTTAATTTTTCCCTCTACACTACTTTTTTCGGGTCAAAAAAAAATTAAAATTCGTGACCGGGGCGGACATTCTAAATGATTTGGGTCTCTCGATTTTTTCGGCCCCCCTTTTAGTTTGAAAAAAAAACTTTCGATTAACTTTAAAGTTAAAATTTTTAAAACTTTTTTAAGGGTATATTTTATTGTTAAAATCTAAACAAGATATGACAGTTTTAGGAATACGTTTGACAAGAAAAGGCCCTTGTCGATGTGACTATCTAAATGTTTTATATCGAAGCTGTGGCCTATTTTTCATATGAAAAATCTAAACAAAATGCTATCGATATTTTAAAATATCACATTTTTATTTCTTGTAGGTTTAAATCACAATGGATCTCGCTGATTTTGTTAGCAGTTCTCAGTTAGTTCGTACCGGATGTCTGTTTAAAATTTCAGCGCAGTCTGTTCAGCGATTCGGCTGATTTTCAACGTACACACACGCACGCACGCACGCAGAAAAACAATAAGGGCCGTTTAAGTCGAATCACTCCGTTCGCTACGCTCACTCGTTCAATTATTTGCAGAAGATTGTACATGCTATTTGTTGTCTACCTTCCTATGTTATACTCATTTAATTAAAATCCGTGAATAAGTATTATTAGCTGGTTTAATAAATAAAATAGATAAATTCGTATTTTGAGTCTACCCACTCAGTCACAAAACTGATTATTTTCGAGTAGGAAGTGGGGGGGGTCATTAAATTCAAAGCAGACCAAGCCAACCCTGTAGGCGCCGACACCATCGACGAGCAAACAATGACCAACCATGAGAGCAGGCATATGTAAGTATGAAACACCGATCATTCAAGCTGGACACGACTCCACCCGCGGACAGCACCAGAATCAACAAGGCTAATTCGGTACAACCTTAGAATTTAATGTGCCTCCGTTCCTTTTAAACACATTAGTTTTGGATATGTTGTGTATAAGTTCAGAAATAATATTTTAACTTTGAATGACATTGATGCTTTCGTTGTCTCTCCTCTGTGTTATCATCGGAACAATTTGTCCGTGAGATGTAATGTAATTGCCGACCTGTTATGGCCATAAATTTTTGTTGTTCTGTATCATCATTGAGTTAAAGAACTGAGTATAACTAAGAATTTGACGTGACCGTAACATTCCACCAGACCAATGTACTAGTTCTCAAGTTGGTTCAACAGAAGATTGTAAAACGGCAAGTGGTTGGTTCGATTCTTAGAACCAGCAATGGCATATTACAGATAATTAAGTGCACAAGCTTTAATGTAGATTTTAGACGTACTCCTATACCATTTTATGGGCGCGGCTAGCGGCCTTATAAGTTTGTTTCTCTTCACTTTGGCTTTGATTATAATTAAATTGGTAAAACGGTTTTACAGCTTTATTTATTCCCCGCCAAATGATCTGTAAATATATGAAAATTTATTAAAAATTTTCAATTAATAGGCTTCTTAACTGTTTGAATTTATGTATTATGTCATAAATAATGCTTAGCTTCTTTTATTTGAATATTTTTATTCCTAATCTGTATTAATTTATTATCCTATATGTGTTAATCACATTACATTCATGGACGAAAATAAAAAATCCGGTGCATCTAATAAAGTTTGTGCTTCAGTTGCTTGAAAAAAAAATGATTAATTAATGTAACTCATAACTTTACGATTTTGCAAAACAATGATTCAATCAGATCAAGTCGGATGGTGAAAATTTCAACTCAAAGCCTCCGTTCGACGCATAATAGAGCCAAAAAGGCAGAAACTTTCCGTTGCCATGGTAACCGTACTTTGTTATAATTTTCTATGCATACTATTGATTAAAATAAAATTAAAATATTCGTGACCGGACGGACATTCAAATGATGTCATTAAATTATTGTCGCCGTTAATTTAAAAAAAAACTTTCATTAACTTTAATGTAACTTTTTAATTTTTGAACGATTTAAAAACAATTGCATTAATCGAGAACCAAAGCTTGCGGATAGTAAAATTTCAACCGATCCGAACTCGTCGCTTCATCGCGAGACATAAAACTAAAAACAAACTAATAAAAAAAAAAAAAAAAAAAAATAAAAAAGGATATTTTTACAGGAAAGATAAGAAACCTTCGAGCTTAAAATAAATAAATAAAACAATTATTGCGACACTGTGGATGCGGAATTTTCATGCCTATTGTTACATTGTTGCTATTCGAGACTGAGATGGTGACATATATGTGAGAGTAGAACAAATACAAGAAACCCATGCACTATACGGGATTCGAACCCGCGTCCTTCAACCGCATGGACGACCGCAAACAGTTTGTGATTAACAACATAACTTTCTTCCACATCCTTATAAGTTTCCATCTCCAATAGTTTTAAATACATTCTTGATTTTCATACCATGACAACACAATTAAAACGTCAACATAAGGTGCAATAAATAATTGTATGAAATCGAGTAAGATGAGACTTGCAAGCAATTACAATTAATTACAATAGTGATATTGCTAGTAAACGTCGTGCACTCGTATATAGTCGGGATCGCAAAGGTTCTGACCTGGATATGTTTATTACCCGTGTAATGACTGTAATAGATGCGTGGAGTGCGATACTCAATGTATGCCGTTCACCGAGGAAATGATACCACGTTGGAGTTTATATCAGCTAAGCTGCAGGATGGAGATGTTTGAAGAGTTAAGAATGCGGAGAACGTGATATTATAATGTTGAATGGATTATTAAACTTATGCCATGGATCAGGTTATATTTTCACTAGCACAGGCACAGAGCGAATCTACTGAATCAATAGCTAGGTCGATGAAAGATACTACTTTAAAATTTTCATATTTTTTCCTTCACTTTCATCAGAAAATTATCATAATTATTGTTTTTGTTGAATTGCAACTTGAATATTATTTGTATCGTCGTTGTTATATATTTTTATGCCTGATATGTTCACTCTTTAGATGTATTTTGAATTTGTAAAATTACAAAATAAAAAGATTTTAAAATGTAATTAAAATTTACTGGATGGTTGGAGATACAACAATAAAGGTCAGATGTTAAAATAAGAAATAATTGCCGGTGACAACATGAATAGTTAGAGAATGTACAGGCCTAAACATGTATAGTGGCATGTTGAGGAAGCAAATGTGTGTCAGCATAAGAGAATCTTGCAGAGACCTAGCAAAGTCATACTCACGATGTTTTTTGTTGATTCGCATGATTATTTGCGATACATGTTTTAATATTTCTACGTAATGCGTAAGAGTTCGAAAGTGTAAAAACGATGGATTTTTTTTTTCATTCGTATATTTTATAAGGGCTACCCTGTCACGAAATCTTGACACGTCACTTCCTGCCTCGTCCTAGTGAGTCCTATAATTATGATTTTTAAGGAAAGCGTGTTCAAAGACGATTTAAACACTAATTCGAAAAAATTATGACTAATTAATCGGCTGTTTTTCTCATGGATAAAAAATTCTTCTATAACCAATAGTTGTATCAATACCTTTTTTTTAAATGCCAGGAAGTACTTTTTTGTAAGGTTTTATGGATATGTCCGCGATTCTTATCTTCAAACACAGCAGCATCAGGGTTCAATTCCCGACCATAAGTCGCATTTAATGGTTTTATGGTTTATTCGGGTTGAAAAACAAATGTACAAAGCGGTTACAAGCATGCATGGCGAATGATCAATTTATTTCATCTTTGTTTGTAAAATTATTCTAGTAAGTGAATATGTGTACAATAAACATGTTTATTTACACCATTATGAACCAGGAAATTTATTGCAGTTGACACGTGATTAGTCGTGCCTTATTTCATATATTTGACGTTTACACGCATGCCAATCATAATCATTACAATGATGGTCAAGACATGACTAGGAATGTGGTCCGTGAAATCTATGCTACTTCATGCAAGAGAAATAAAAATATATATACCAAATTTGGGGCATGCCAATACGCCTTGTAAAAAGTGTATTTATTTATTTAATTATTTATTTACAATTTAAATATAGCTGTGAAGGCGATTTTCTTTTAATATTAAAATGAAACGACATTTTCTTCTTAATGCACACAACACACTTCACCTCTTTACTTGATAATTATTGCAAACAAAGAACATTAGACTTAACCAATCAACATTGGAGTTAGACTTTATAATAAACTGGATGTAATAGTTAAAGATTCAAATTATACATATTTTAGAAGAGAATGTGTAAGATATGTGAGGCAAGAATTTTAATCGTAGATTAGTAAAAAGTATACTTGGTTTTGTATTTGAACTGTGTGTCACCATCGTAGCATGTATGTAACACAATGTATAATTCCAATTTGGGTTTGATGTGTGTTACTGTAATTTTCTTAGTATTATTGTAATAGATAAAAAGATAAAAATTATACTCAACAAAAAAAATATATATTTTTGCGTGTCATGGATCAAAATTAATCTAGCTAAAATATAGCTAAAAAAATGTGTCATCTCGAAAACCTTTTTTTAGTTTAGTAGAGTGAGTTGAATTATAAAAAAAAGTCATGCGTAAGATAAAAATGATGACTCATTTTCTTAATTTGGAATCGAAATTCCAAAGATTAGGAAGACCTCTTTGCTTCTTTTTATCCTAATGAGTTCCACACATTCTTGTGGTTTTCTTAAAAACACTTCCTTGGCAGCGGTGATCACAGCGAGTAGACCACTGCCTACTAGATATGTATCTTACACAAGCTGGAATATTATCTAGGAGGCAGAGGTGTTCGTGCTCGTTCTTGTCCTCGCTAGGTCAAGATCAATTGGGTAATTCACCATAGAGAAGTGGCACCATGATGTGTTATTCTACTAGATTAGGGCCATCTCCAAAAAAAAAAACAAGAAACATTTATATAGAGGACTAAAGATTCGTATATTCTAAAAAGCGGAAAAATTTATATCACATGACGCGAATGAACAAATCAAGAAAATATTAATGTTATAGCAATTTCTCTTATAATCTCACTCAAAAGTGATTTCAGAAAACTACTCATACATATTATATCCTTCAATCAAATGAAAGCACTACAACCGTAGAGCGTCAATGATTTCAAGACGTTTTATAAGGCCAATGCTTTTTAATAATTACGATTCGACATTATTAAATATAAGAACAATATCTTTTAAGGCTATTCCAGAGCACTCTTACCGATATTTTGAAAGTCAACGGAAAATGGCTTAAAGTTGGTTGGATGAAAGATGAAAGATGAATGAAAATTTAAAAAATAACTTTTTTTTGACGGGACAAAAGCTCTATTTTGGCCATTATCTGCACAATTTTGGGTCATTACGGAAATGAATGTTTTGGATGCAATATTTAATTTTTAGCTATGATTTTTTTTATTGCTTCAACACACCTTTGTCTCTGGACTGAGTATAAGGAAAATAATTTTTGATATAATGTTCGATGTGCGCTTTTTTTGTCACATGGTACAAAAAAGAGTTTTGAACCGGAACACGAAAAAAATCGGGTTATCAAAAGTTATTTCATAAAATTAGTTTCCTTTTACGCAGTCCAGAGACAAAGGTGTGTTAAAGCAATTTCAAAAAAATCATAGTAAAAAATTAAATATTGCATCTATAACATTCATTTTCGTATGCACCCAAGATTTGCATAGAATGGCCAAAATAGGGCTTTTGTCCCGTCCAAAAAAAAAAGATATTTCTTTTCCTTTTTTATTCAAGTTCATCTTTCATCCAACCAACTTTTAGCCATTTACCGACTTTCAAAATATCGGTAAGAGTGCTCTGGAATAGCCTTAACCTATAGTCTCATAAAATATGATTAAGCAGCAATTCCTCTCTCAAGTTATAAAACAAGTGAAATGTATTGATTCAAAATCTTTAACATTAAAAGTAATCAATATTAGAAAATATAAGTTCCCCTCTATAAATCAGTTGTGTGAGTGAGAGAGTAGATTTTAGTAATGAGATTTTATAAATTATAATAAATTATCAATAAAGTGATAATTATGTTCATAAGAGATTGGATCTAGAACCAACAATATGTTTGTATAAACCAAAGACTCGACAACTGATATTTAGTTCCCAGCAATTTGCAGGTGAACTACGAGAAAGAAAACTATTTACATTGAATCCAACTAGAAACAATCAGTGTCTGATAGATCCTAATGACCGTAATCAGCCGGCTCTCCGTCTTCATCTACTGGGGCGTAGATCTGCGCAGAGTCCCGCATAGAGTCTGCGCATAAATCACACATGCTTGGGAGGTAACGGGTAAAGAGGCTTGCGTGCGGCGCTCAGCGTCTAGAATGTATAGTACAATCATACTTTTAGGATTACACTAAGGGATTTCTTATCAACCTCCAAAAGGCAACTAAATCCCTTTTTCTCGTACTCAGCCCTTGTTTCCATCTGTCATAAATTTTTTCGTGCGTCCTTAAAATCCATTTAAAAATTGCAAATTTGGTCGATATTTTTAAAATAACGTGTGACCAAACGAGGCCAAAATTTAAATTTAATTTTAGAGGTTTGGCATCACCTTTATGAGTGAGGATTGCGAATAATCTTCGCTGTTAAAGTGAGCTTAAACTACTAATAATAATAAAAAAAGTATCTTGATCGATGGAAAAATATAAAAGTAGTATGAAAAAAATATTTTAATCGATGGAAAACCAAAATAGTTTACGGACGCAATTTTTTTTATCGAATCGTAGCGTTTTCCCGTGCTTCTTTCATTGAGATTGTGAACTTCGTTCTGTCGTACGCAATGCTGTAAAAGTTTAGTCCGCTCTATCGGAGGCTATTCAACAATATCACAGCCGAGGAGTTGGACTAGTGTAAGACTGCTACATGGAGGTAGGAGTGTCACATCTCTGAAGAATGTCGGTGCTTGACTACGTATCCTGGTGCTTGAGAGTGAGCTTCAGGTATTCACTCGAGAGCCGCTCACTAAAGTAGGCTTTCACAAAGAGATTGCTGGAGATTGAGAGGTAACGAAATTCAAATTCTTGTTTGCAATGACTAAATGATGAGGTACTTTATAAAGGTAATCGTTTTGAGGTTGTGTAGATGACGGAAGTTATGGGGTATTTGTTTTGATTTATAACCGTATAATGGACGAAGGTGAAGTTTGAAGATCTGATGAGAATTCACTTGAGTGGGAGGGAAGAACCTTCCCCCCTCCCACCCACCTTCCCGAGGTTACTATCGTTTTGGATGTTCCCATCCCACATCATGTTACAATTTAAAAATTGCTTAAACGCCTGCATCGTTAATTGATAGCTTGTAGTGAATATTAATTAGTATAACTACTAAAATGTTATTTGCAGTCGAATTTTTAATGCAACTTAATTTTGTTTTTAAGTGGACAGCTACAGAAATAAATGTTTAAAGTACTCAAATAAGGACATCTTCTAATCTTCGGAAGTAAAATCATAGTGTATTAGTAATCTACCCCCCCCCCCCTCCCCCAACTCTATGGCCAAAACATATTAGGATAAAATATACTCCTTGCAACTTGCAAATGAGGTCCTACGCGCCAGGGAGCTACAATGACGTAGCTTAATGATCTCGTATTGGAACCGGCTTCAATTTAATCTGATAGTAGATTCAATTACTTTGTATTGTAGAGCTATTGATCAAGTCTTCATAAACGTATTATTAGATTTAATTGCTAGTATCGTCGATTTGATTGATAAATATTTCATTGAGAATAATCTATTGTTATTAACTTCCAGATGATAGCAATGATAGTCGGTGACTCGACGAGCACTACAATAGACTTCACAAGGGAATAGTCAATGGTAATATTACTAGGAAGCTTCGCTAACGCTTTTTCCAGTAGCGTTGATGGATAAGCTTTTTTGGTTGACTATTTCTGTCCTATGACTACTAAGTTTTTCGTATGCGTGGGACCTTATTACTTTTTCACGTTCAATTACAAAATTATTTTTGTTAAGTTAGGATAATTTTTATTAGGTAGTATTAATTGCTTTGGGTATATCAATTAACAATACTTTGTTTTTGTACGCATTGTAGGTGATTGTTGTAAAATTTCTATAGTGACTTGTTAACTACACCTGTAAAAGAATTCCGGCAAACATTTTCAACTTTTTCTTTCAAAAGGCCACTACATCACATCATCCTAATGTCCATGTAAAATATGAATGTTGTAACCCCATCCGTTTGGTCTGAATCAGCCCAAATATCACGAAAACAACGCATTACAAATCGAAAAAATCGTGAAAGTACGATAATTATGAAAAAGACTTCTTTGATTGTACCCAAAAACGTAGCAGATCTAAGTTCAGAGATAACGAAGGTCCCTTCCAACTAAAAAAAAAAAAAAAACACCCGAGCTTTTATTCTCGGGGTAAGTGAAATTAAAGTCTTTGTTTCGCTCATTCAATAAGAAGCGATCCCTAGACTTTTACTTATTGACTGAAAAAAGTATATAAAAAGCTTTCAGACAGGATTGCCGGTGGTGGGGGTTGACCGACGACCTATCGAACCAGTCTCTCCCGTTGCGTAGACATAGCTACCTCTATCGGTTAATGTATTCCTCTACTTTATGTAGGTGCTCGTTGTGAGTACACTTGGGAAATAAACTCTTATGGTTGTTAGTACGTGTAATAAATACAATAGGTGCTACAGTGTTTATGTGTAACGGATGACAGATACAATGGCGTACATTAGCCCTATGATTATCAAACAATTTAAAAGTTAAAATAACACATTTAAATAACAATGATTACAATTTCCAGCAGAAAGACAAATTAATATAAATATTAAGAGATAAAAATAATACTGATGGTTAACACAATTGAAGGTAAAATAGTTCAATTTAACCTAATGGTGTTTCTCTGCTGCTGTATTTTTGTTTTGACCAAGAATTCATTGGTGGTTTCTTAATGTGCTTGGGTCTTTCGATGTAGTTATATTTGGTTAGAGAGTATTATTATAGATTTTTATTTTAACGCAGTCCGAGTTTAACCTGTCCTCTTTTCGTCTGCAGTGGGATTGTTCTAGTTTATTAATCTGGCGGGTATAGTGCACATGTGTTGGACCAATCATTCACACTTCCTTTAGAGCGAATAAAACTGTGATGGGCACTATCAGTCACGATCGTCATTGGCACACCATCCGAACTTAAACATTTTCCTTGCTTTCTTTCAAACTATGCAGGTTTCATAAACTCAAAGTGGATCTTATAACACCGATAATATTATACAATGACTATAAAACCCGGTTATATCCACCGTATTATATTATGGGTATAATAAAACTCACACTTTTAACTTTCCAAGACTCAATTTATTGGATCAAAGATAGCAAGGAATTGCACACATTTAACCAGGCTGTCCACAATTCTCTAACTTCCAGGTTTTCCTGTCTCCAAATTTGTCTGACAAGGAAAAAAAGAGAACTGATTGTGCCACAGTCACAACGATGATTGGCAGTGATGGCACAATATAATGGGGGAAGTTTGTTATTTTAGATTCGAGTTGTAATGTTTTCAAGATTTTGTATTTATTTGTGTCCCTAGGGATCTTTTTCAATATTCCAGATTTTCACACTTGTTGACACCCTGTAAATCTATTATGGTGTAGTTATTGTTTTATTCATATTGAATAATTATTATAAATTACTGATTTAAATGAAAAATGATGGAACAATTTTACACATTTTTTTAAGCAAGTAGCTTTCAGATATTAACGAACTCATATTTAATTTAGTCAACTTCTTTAGATATTAGGCCTAGGTTCAAAAAAACTCTGCTCTTGTTTATTACAAATGAAAGTAATATTTCGACTTTTCTTCTAAAGTCATCACCAAACAAACGTCTTTTTGTAGGTACTCGTAGGTCAAAATCATGTAGGTTCAAACCATCTGGCGTTGAATCTTCACCAAATATCGTCATGACCTTGTACCTTGTTATCTCCTAAAGAAAAAGATAGGTAGCTTATGAACGCCTTCAGCAGACATTCCCACGACAATTTCAATTTACTTTACGCACGTTCCATAATAACCTATCCCAGCGTGGCCGGTATGTATCCTAACTACCGCCTAACAAGCGTACTACCTACGCACAGTTACTTAGCAAGTATTGTCTCCACTCACCGCGCCAGACGTATTGTCCCTGTCGCTGCCTCTACACAACCGGTGGACCACATACATTAATGTTGAGATGCGGTGATGATAGGCGATTTAAGATGTGCCACTTAACAACGTTCACGCTTTGAGATCTACCGACTTTCTTTTCGCTACTGACAATGATGTTATCATAGGTGGGCCACAATCATAGCTGCGTCATTTTCAAATGTACAATTGCGAATTTTTATGTTTTCCTTAGACAAGTCAGTTGCGATCTATAGGTTGTTCAACGGTGAATTTTCCAAGTAGGCTATGTTTTTTTATTCCACTTCACGATCATCATTATAATTATATGGGTTCAAGTCAATATAAATATGTATTACAATTTAATACATGCAAACAATTCTGCCAATAAGATAAAATCGTGTATTCACTTTCAAATTTGCGAGAAACAGATAAACATCAGTTGATTCGTATTAAATATGCAAATCAAATATAAGAAAAGTAATTTAAAATAGGGGGAATATGAATATTGTAAGAGTAGTCAAAGATGTGTAGGTTGCTATAATATCGGCGCCTGCAGTCTTGCTGCATTTTAACTGGAACACATCCACAATAATTGTCATGATGTGTTTTTAAATCTCTTTATACAAATACATTGCCCTGGGTCTAGAAAGAAGGAGTACGACTGATGTGATTTCCAGTGCGTTCTTATTGGGGCAAAAGTCCACGAGTACACACGAATAACAGTGTGTATAATTGCTAATATTGGTAAAATATACACGCTATCACAGCAGATTTTCAACAAATGATCATAAAAATAAAATAATGACGACTATATTTGGGTTTTGACTTATAAAAACAAAATGAACATGTAACAGTAGTTTCGTTATAATATAAATCTTTTGGACTTTTCCTGTCATCAATATAATATTTTAATGTGATATTTCGATTTCATTACAGAAATCTTTATCAAACTAACAATTAAAACACAACACAACGACAAGCAAAAAAAAATACATTTCCAAAATTTATAAATATGGCTGTTTTGTATATTTGGATGTTTTGATCTTTTAACAAATTCTAGCTATTAGACAATTGAATGAATCTATAGTTTATTTTCTAGAATTATTACATTGTGGAAAGGTGTTTTGATACGTGCTTTCACATTTCATTTTTAATTTCAGTGTAATTATTGTAAATATGTGGCTAAAAGTGCCAGAAAAATGTTAAACCTGTCATTCCTAGCATTAGCTAAAATTAACTTCTTTAAACTAAAGAAACAACTTTGTAAATCTGTGGCCGGATTCGAACCCTGAACTCTCGAATTAAAAGTATCGCGTGTTAAACGTGATCTACCTTCACCAGTTGATTCAACGCTCACGATTTCCTTGACGGCTGAATAGCAAATAGTGCGTCTAATTAATAAACACCGGATGAACAGCGACATGTGTAGCCACGAACAAGTTGGCGTTACCAGTCAATGAAGCCTACCTCGCGATACCACTGCACTTGGCTTGGGTGTGGACTGTGGATTCCACACCTGTTACAGGTTGTGTGGGCTTGTCTGGGTTGTGAATGTCATTGCTTATAGCTGTACTGTGATGTCATGACGATAAACAAGGAAGTTGCTTTAATGCTGTAAACAGTTGAAGATAAAACACTGGACCTGAAGAACAAGCTGGAGTAGCTTTGATACATTTACATTATTTAATTTAAATTATATTAAAAATAACTTTGATTTTAAGTTTTAAACATTTTAATTGATAAGCATGGTCATAATACATTGTACCACAGCAAAAAAAATCTTAGCCTAACTAGCCTTACTTTGTCCAAGGAATATAATATACTCTGCAATGTTTTGCTCAATGTGCACACACAATATTCACAGAAGGACGACGCCCACAACCCTATGCAAGAAAGTAGGAAGTAGATCTCTCATTAAATCCGCATTGAGCCAGCTGCTAGATACACTTGACTGATAGCTTTAGTATGAATATATTAGATTGTAAGATAAAGGATGAAATATGTTTATGTATTGTATATCTGGATTGATTTTCATTTTATGACACTCGGCTTATAAGGTAATATTTTGAAAATAATTTTATTGGAGATGGTGGTTGAGTGTTTTTATGATGAAAAAGGAAATGGTAAATGCATAGCTCACAATCTTAAACCAAGACCCGCCGATCCTAGTAGGCAGGAACTATGCCCAACCACTGTAAGTTAGGTATTAAGTGTGTTTTTCATAAATTAAAATTAGTATAACTTACTTTACCATACAAAAGTGTTAATATGATGTAGTTTAAAAAAAAATTAGTTATCTTGTTTGCTAGACGTTCGGCACTTACGTTTATTTTCAAGAGATGCATTACATAGATGTGGACATAAAAGATACATCATCGCTTGTAAAGAAAACTCTCATACCGGAAGAAGTTTTATCACTGCCACTGCCAGACACCAACATCTTGATTTACAGACAAACTACCCATGTTTAGGTGAATAACTGGTTGTACCGTGAGATAAATTGGGAGGAAGTGTGTAATCCAGATCTGGCTTGTCGGAGAAACATTTTTGTATCAACCCGTAATTCAGGATTGACTTTGGAAAACATCGACCGACACAAAGAGTAACACTTAAGCTCCTCTACTGGTACTGGTTTTAGTTAAATTGTATAATATACCCAATAAAATAAAAACAAATACATCTATAAAAAGTTTCAATACAAAGGAAAAATGTTTTATGGCTGATTGTACTTTAAAAGATTACATGGGCGATAACTTTTTAATTTTTGATGTGGGTCCTTACTCTGCCTTAACATTTCTGCTTGTTGTGCACAAATAATTGTTTTAAATAATTCTTAATATTTGACACCATAATAAAATATTATTATCATTTAATATATTATGAATGGCTAGAAAGAAATTATAGTTAAATATATATCCCAACATCCCGGAGATTAAGAGTTTCTATCGTATAGAGGTTATTAAAGCGTGCTGGACCTATTAATCAGCAGCCATCTTAGATGCGTGCCGTGATCAAATATTGTCATCAGAAAGTCAGCGCATGTAGGCATGCAGCACACTGAGTGAATCTGGTCCAGCTAGTTCGACTCTGCCTTTCGAATGTCGCTATCAGATATCTGCGCGGGCCACCATTTCTCTCACCGGACACTGAAGTTAAGATAGAGGTTCGTTGAGAAAGCTATTGAATTTAAATTTTATTTATTGAATTATTTGAATTTGAAGAGATGAAGACCCTCCCTAAGTGTGTGGCGTAGTTTTGAATAAATATAAAACGTGATTTTTTTTATTATCTTGTTCAAAGTTCAAAATTGAAACTTGAAAGTGAAGTTTTTAAATTAAAATCTACACTCCAATAAATTTTATCAGAAGGTTCAAACACTTTATAATGATTTAAGTTTCCTACACATTCTAAAGCTGTTTCAATAAATTTAACATACATAAGTTGAAAATAAAGTTGGAAATATAACTCTACTATATGAGTGCCCTCAAACAACATTAACTAACTAAGAAATTGTCTATAAAAAGTTAATTTAAGTAAATGAAGTGTAATTCAATGGAGAAATTGCAGCTTGAACTCAAGGTCAAGGTGTAAAGGTCGCGACGAGAGAGGTTCCAAGACGGGAACTATAAGCGACAGTTTGTGAAGAAGGAGACGGGTAGTAACGCTGAAGCCTCATCGAAGATGACGTTTAGAGATAGTATATTATGCGAATTATGGATGTTCATTTCCATTGTGTTATAGGAAGATGTGAGAGGGGGGAGGAAAAAGGGGAAGCATAAACTAATCTGTTACGAATAAAAGAATACATGGAATATCAATTGTGCACATGCTTGGCTTAACTCAAATGCGCTCACTCAGTTGTTGATGATTTCTACTAAACGGTTGGCAATATTACCATTACAAATTTTTTTATGCGTGTTAATGAAGTACTTTTATATTGATATCCACACTTAGTTTCAAAACATTAGCCATAAAAATTCATTGCGAGACATAAGTACAAAACATGAAAAACCAAAACATGGATTTCAATTCTGGAAATACCCATCAAACCGTTTAACTTACGATTCACAAAATAAACCTACCCGTTCACATTGATTTAAACGTTGAAATACAATATGCAATTTGCGTTAAAAATCTGTACACGTGGAATCATTTCCCAAAGTTGACCAAAATTGAGTATTACGGAGATTTCACAATTTTTAATTCAAAATCATTTAATTAATTTATTTAGAATCGCGTACTGGATGTCATAGATTGATTCTTTATTAATTTTCGTGTGAAATATCACACCGATGTTATTAACCGTTTACCCGGAAAATCTGGAAAGCTGAGCGCTTAAACTCGTCTCCGCGCCAGCCTCAGCGACTCCTCTATAGAAGGAAAGTACAAAAATTAGTAAAAACACAAAGTACAAACTGTTGAAATTAAGATAATATGCATAGGGTCGGTAAAAATTGTAATAAAAAGGTAGTGATAGTGAAAGACTTTTATGTACGTTAGATTTGCGCACATCATTTTTTATTCAGTTTATGGCCAGTTATGCACATTTTGGAGTGATTACATTATGTCTCTTGAAATAAGTTAAGGACAAATCTGAAATATTATATAAAAATGCGTGACTATAGCTTTTATTGTTCATGTTTTTAATTTTAATTTTATTTAAATGAATATGAAAATGTTGAAAAAAAATAAAATAATATTATAAACAATTTGTATAAATAAGTTTTTAATTTAATTTGTCTTCCTAGGTAATACGAAACGTTTATGCACAGAGAACGGCTCACTATACAATTGTTATACAGCGACGATTTCCACGATCAGTGAATCTTTCCACTAGTCTTGAACAGCAGAAGTTCAGCAGGTTAATCTTGGTTTAAAACAGGTTAAAATACGTCTTTCGAACACGTGCGACAAGTAAAACGGTAAAAAACATCAAACAAGTTAGAAAGTGATTATTTATTTCTAAATAAAGTTACTTTTGGTTACAACATCGCTTGGAAAGTATTTATTTCTGTCAAGGTGCTAGCGCTGATAGGTGAATGAGCCTAAAGAGCTTTCTGACATATTTTCTGAATGCCAGGGTTACGATCTTTCTTTCTACGATGATTTCAAGATCAATCAATCATTAACCTTTAACAAGGAAAATTAATAGTTTTTTTATTGACATTGTTTGGGACGCCTTGAAATATGAGATGAGTGGTTGAGGCTCTATAGTATAGTTCTCTATAGATTATAGTTCATAGTTCGTCCTAACGTCAAGTGGGTCATATAATGTATGAGGGTCAACTTATACTAGTATCTCAAATACAAAAAAGTAACGACTTAATTATTTTGTGTAATGTAATATTTATTTTATCTAAAGCTCATGATTAAACATTGGTTACAGCGACCAATACGTGCTGAATAGATGAAGTTTAATATTTAAAATTACATTTTAATTTCAATTGATAATTTTCATGATGTTGATGTCATAAAATGTTGATAAATAGAAAGAATTAACAAACTTTCCAGGTGTAATAGGCTTTAAATTGTTGCATGCATACAAGAAATGTCCTTGAAAACGAAACAATATATTAATTCGTCTCTACAGTTTGTCCACACAACTTCTTATCGGTGGGGACTTAAATTTAAAGCGGACCAAACAAGCTGAAGTCAACGACGAGCGGACATGTCCAAACCGAGACAGATGATTTGTTTAGTTTTGTTGTCTTAGTTGTTTTTAACTAGTATAAGATACAATATTAAATGCATGTGTCAAAAGGCGATTGTAACTCTACCCAAGTCTGTTGTAATAATTTAAAGGCTCGCGTGGTTCGAGTAGTAATTCCAGGGCGCTTCAACAGTGAAGATTATTTGCGACGTGAGTTCGAATCACAGGAACGTCAGAAGAATTGGCACGAATATTTTAAACTACATTTTATCTGTACATGGATTATATTTAGCAACAACTTGTCGCGAATAGCATGCCCTGCCTGTACACAACAACAAACATTACCCATAATTAATTCAATTCTTGTTTTCTATAAGAATGCTTCTGGCCTACTGAACAACCATGTTGATATTATATACTAGCGTGGCGGGACCGTCCACAGAACATGGACCACTATACGGATGACCTGTTTGGCCACAGTGAGAAGCGTGTTTACATTCCTGTATAACACATTAATAATGTTCTATATTCTTCATAAATATGAATAGCTAACGCTTCAAAACTAAAACTAAAATCGAAAATAAAATTAAATAAATAAAAGTACGGAAAATAAACACTCAAAACCTAGCTAACAAATTTAAGTACTACGCTTTCTCAAGTTTTGGACTTGTTGGTTTGTGTGTTTTGTTGATTCTGACTTAATCTTGGTTTTATACTTAAATGTTGAAATTGCCTCCACCCCAACATTGTTCAGAAAAGGGCAGTGTGTCCATTAATTAAGGAAATAAGAAGAAATATTATGTTCTATCTACCAATATGAAAGGAACAATAATATTTATTAATCTCCTAAACTGATGTTATCAAATGATTAATTACACAGGATCATTATTTCTTTAAAACTAAAGTTTTAAAATTATTTCCAGGATTCACTTTGTTTGTTATCCTAATGTTTTCACCTCATCCTGTTTTAAGCGAACACAATATCGGGCATTAAGATCACGTTAATAAATAATATTTAGAATATATCCATACATGAAGTTTAACTAAAATATTATGAAGATGAACCAAACGAATAGGTATACAAAACCCATGTATCTTAAACTAATAGCCTCTAATTTAAGCCTCATTTTGAACTAGTCCCGTTTCTTTTCCTAGACACTTTTAATACGATTTAGTTTGTCTGTCTGCAACAAACCAAGGTGAGCTTATGACTCTGTGTGAATTCAAGTCTAACATTGAATTCACAACGATCTTGAATTCATTGCGCAAGATTCCCGAGTGAAAATCTCATTTCTATTGTCAAGAATCATCTCTTCTTCTTTCGCCTCGTTCACACATTACTTCATGTTTCATTTCTGTTTCACTTCCGGCGTACATTACGCGAACTGTGTACTCCGTTTAGGATCGTATTACTCATGCGAGTTGGGGCCTTGAATAATAATAACATAATTACGGTTTCGTTTTCGTACATTTCATTGTTGTTACCACGTAACTTAACCTCATTTCGGAAGTTAGTGGGCCAAAGTTTTGACAAAGCCTGTGAATTGGATTAGTGACACCGAAATTAGTATTAAAATGTGTTATAATTAAAACAGATGCATTTCAAGCGCTAGGAATAGCTGTACATTTGAGAAAGTTTTTAGTTCTGCTGAAATTCTCTTTTTTCTAGTGTTGTGATGAATTTTTTAAAGTAGGTTTGGAGTAAGTCAAGTGTTTTAAACAGGATTCTGCCGTCCCGAGTGTTGAATCATGAACTATGCATGGTTGAATGATGGCGTAATATATATGATAATTTCGATTGAGCATATTCGGAATGCTTAACAGTTAGCATAATAAAATAATGGAGAATGTATTTACACAACTGTAAAAAAATCCCGTTTACAGACATTTGCAGCTCACTGGGTGTTGGTAGGTTCCCTCATATAATCCTACGTGTGACGACGCGTGTGAAATAAAGGATCGTAAGTACGAGGATTAAGACTAACAATAATTAATTATATCTAAGACAATGTTTCTATATATTATCTCAAAACCATAAAAACGTGCGAATACAACAATTTCATGGTATATTGTCAAGTACCTACTTAAAAAGTGATAGAAAACGAAATAGGTTGTTCTTTAAATGATTTGCTTTATTGTTGAGTATAGACAATTTGCTAATGTGCATTTTTATCAAAATATAATTTTTTTAAATTAAAGTTATTAAATGGAAAATATAAAATTGTGCCCGTACATTTATCTCAATACATATTTGGTACTGTGCTCTGTTGTGGATCAATCATTGTACCCAGTGTATCACTTCTGGTAGGGTACACAACTTGGGACCGGTTTCTTAGTGTACGCAGCTCAAGAATGTAATAGTCGCCTGAGGCAGCATAGGCGCGTTCTTGTTCAGTGAGGCTCCTGGTGGTCCCGACTCAAACCACAGTCATGCTGCCAGTGGCTGTTATGAATGAACAGGCTAAAAAGTCTCAGGTGTACAAGCGGTTGCAACGTACCTCGGAACAACACGTGTAAGCGGTTACAACCTACCTCTAGTCTATCGGAACAAAGAAAAACATTTCGAAATAGATTCCTTCAGATATTTTTTAAAATATTGTGTTGTTAAAAAAATAAAAGACAACTTTTGGTAATCATTGGTGTTACCGAGATATGACGAAGACTAATAGCCCTTAAAATCCTTTCAATCCCGAATTAAATTTGTCTAAATTAGGTAATTGTAATAAACCAAGAAAATTTTCGATTTTTTGCAAAGAATTTTGGTATTTTTTTCTTTTTTATCATGATTTTTAATAAATTTTCGGGAAATTTTGGATTTTATCAAAATCTTCATTTTTTGTTATAATTTGAATTGGAAGTGCATCAATAAAACTAGAATTTTTTTCTGGGTTTTTTTTTGTTGCACATTTTAGATTTTGTGTATCTCAAAAAACAGCAGTAGGGCCTACTGGAAATTTATTACTTTTCCGGGACGAACCAATTTTTTTCCGATTTTAACCTTTTTATCAGATGTGTATTTTCAATCTTTTCTAAACAAGGCACTATTCGTCCCATTGAATTGGGAGAAAATGTATTTATTTTTTATCTACCAAAAACAAAGAGGTCAAACTAAAAAAAACTAAAATTTACCAGCAAAAAAATTTGAACTTTCTGTTGCCATGGCCATCTAACGCCTTGTTAGAAATGGTGAAGTGATCGATTATTGCATTGTTAAACGAGTCTCCTTACAACGTAATCCAATTTTTGTTAGCTACACAAGAACTTTGAAAAATCGACAAAACGTTAAACTTTTATTTAAAAAAATCGCAATTACCAAATGTTCCCAATCAATGTCTTTTATAAGCCTTTTAATGTTTGGTCTTCGAACAGCATATTATTCTGATAGTCGACCATCAAAAATTGTATTTTCAATAAATCTCATTTCCCGAGCATGTTTCGATTATCACAATTGCAATTGACATAAATCAATAAATCAATTTATTTTTGGAGTCTACTCGTTAAGTTATACAGAACTCTTTTTGAATTGAGTAAATACTCTGAGACGTAAAGCACAAAATAATCAATCTTGACGCGACCTACTTTTGAAAATGTTTAGTCAAGGTCTTAACAAGACATAGTCACAATGCGCAAGTAGCAGATAGGCATGTGGTACGCCTAACAACAATTATTCTAATTTGACAATCTTACGTCCGCCATCTGCCATACGTCCGCATTACCGCTCAAATCGATCTGAACAGACCCAAATATCCAGCGAGACAAAAACACTTGATGAACCCACCTAAATATGCACTTATTGACAATCAAGATGCGGCTCAAACATTTAAACTTTCCTCATTCGTGATTCAAACAGTTTCATTTCCTTATCTCTTCTCAATTTTCATCGCCATCTTTTCCTTCTCAACCTAAATGTGTCCTTTCCTTTCTCATTCCGTTTCGAGTGCGCTCGTCTTAATAAATGTCCACAGATTATTGTAGCGTGGCCAGTTGACATCTCACTTTTACTCGGCAGTCATCACTCGCTGTTATTTTACGCAGGCTAATCTCGTCCTGTATCGTGCTATTTAAATTTAGTTTCGTTTTAGTTTTCATCTCTTATTCTTATCATCACTTTTCTTTCTCTTCCGTTGTACATTTATAACAATAATACAAGGCATTTTTTTTTTATGAAATGCGGTGAATTCTTTTAAATTCGACCTGTTATTTTCATATTCCAATTTATTAATCCCTAAGCAAATAGACCAGCAAGAATAATCGTCGGACGAATTTATCTATTTGTTATTATTTAATGATAACACATTATAATTACTAGGAATATTACTAGCAAAGTTATAAAACAAAATTTTGTGTGATATTCATAAAAAAATTGAAAATACATACATATTACCTACGCAATTTAAATTTACTTAAATTTACTATTGTATACATTGTATAAGTTTTATATTATTATCCAAGCTATTACTGGAAAAACGTATAAAGTAATTAAAAAATAAATAAAAGCACCTCATTTCCTTAGTATCATTACGTTAAATCTAAACTAGCATCTCTGTTGTAACTTGCGTTTTATTACCTTGAAACTAGACGCGCGGTGCGTAACCTACTTTAAATGTAGCTTATTAGCATCATGAGAGAGAAGGTTATGTCTTTGAAAGAAAACGCTTGTAATGTGCGACACAATATAACATAGCACGAAAGGAAGATCCCATTACAATTTAGTCTTATTTAAAAAAAAAAGAGTGAGTGCCTAATTTTAAAAAAAAAACACAAATTGTTATTGGTACATAATTCTCAAACTGTGTGATTTTATTGATCGGCGGCTGATTAATGTGTAAATATATTCGGTAAACGACTCATGTTTGAACAATGTCCTAATCGAAACAAAAAGTATATAAATAGTATACATTAAAAAATGAGTTACAGACAGTAAATTTAATCTGGGATGAACTTGTTATAACTAGGATATACATTGGCGCAGGTAAAAACAAGGCTTGCCATTCAAAATGTTTCTCGCTTGTTCTTGCATTCACTGAGTGTTGGTTCCGAGAAAATGAATGTTCAAACTTCCTCTGGGAGTGGGGGGGGGGGGGCTAGCCACTCTTTCCCCCACCTCTTCGTAGATTAGTTATACGACCCATATTGGTGCAACTCATTAATGAAATCTATACGAAAAATATAAATATTTAGATTTAAAACTTGAGGCTTTTGCATTCCGGAATATTATCATAAAAAATAATAGTTGAAGACGTCAAAACAATTAAATGTATTCAACGCGGTGAAATGTTTCGAGCAATGAATTTTTATGATATGATTTAGATAGAAAAATTAAACGATTTGGAGTCTCATATAAAAGTTATAATCTGTGAATGAAGTAGTTATAAGTAGGAAATGTAATATTGTCGTAGTAGATGTGCGGGAAGTAAAGGTAAATCCTCCTTGCAGCGCTGCACGTTCTAGCCTTGGCGCCCTTGACACAGAGACAGGTTCGAAACATTGAACTAGACCCTCAAGACTCTGTGCTCTGGCCGACTTGCAGCGCGGAATTCACTCACGCCCACACTGCTGCGTCTTGTCTTGTGAGAAGTCGGACGGACCAATACTGCATGGCAGAACTAAAACCAAACGAAATGAAAGCGGTGCAGTTAAATATTCACATTGGGTCAAATACTATAATAAACATTCGAACGTAGAGTATGCCTAACTTTATGTGTGATTCTCTATAACATATAGAACCGAAATTCGGCTACGTCCAAACTTTTCGAAATTTTTCTATCACCCATCTTTTCTCTTCGAAACTTTTCTAAGTCCGATTCTTCATCGAAAAATGGCCGAGTCCCAGCTTTGCTCTAAATTCTGCAGGCAAGTCCAAAAATTCACCTTTGACCATGTCCTACTTTTCCAACCCTCGGCGCCACCCGGGGTTCCGGCAAGTCTCGCGGCATGAGACCGCCCTAATATTTAAAATTGATTATACTTTTTGATTATCCTTATTTTAAAAACAATTATTAGTATCAGTAAGTGAGTACAATTGTCAAAAACTTTTTGATGAAGTTCTCAAAATTTGATCGCATCTCAATAATTTCACAGTGTAAAAGTAACAAGTGTTAAGTCATAATTGTAATTTAACTGTACTATTGTTTATAAAAGGTTTGTTAATGATTGATTTTCCTGATAGAGCGTTCTGGCTGTCATTAGAAACTGTCATACCATCCAGCCTAATCATTATTCTTTCCTATATTTGCTTAAATTAATTACATTTAAGTCGCATTTGAATTATTTTGTAAAGTATTTATTTTTCATTCATTATTAGGCAGAAAACCTCCACTAAATTCATAACTTTTCTGTCCGTCCGTCTGTGGGTGTGCCATGGGCTCAATTAGGACGATGCCGAATGTTCTCGGTGACCCTGGGAGGAAAGGGAATGAGAGGGTGCTAGCCCCCCCCCCTGAAAGTTTCAAGGTTGTGTTCTCGGTACAACTACAATTATTGATGAATGCGAGAACAAGCGAGTAACATTTTTAAAATTCTTCTTCGTACCCGGCACCTCCACCAACAACTGCATCTTAAAGGGTTATTCACCCGCTAAACTCAAAAAATATATTTCATTCAAGCCAACTAGTTATGAATTTATAAATTAAAAAAAAAATATATAGGTCCACCATGACCCGAAAAAAATTTGTTTAACTTGGTACTTTTCGAGCTAGGTTCCATCGGCAAAAATCTAAGTGGTTTGGTCAAAATATGCTTATTACCAAGAAGGGGTGTGATTTTGGAATGTATATTTTAGGTGGTTTGAGAGTGTATTTGTGCACAGTTTCAAGACACGATTTTATAAAGGGCCATTTTAGAATGGCATGATGCTCTAGTATGTGGAACAAAAAAGAAGCAAGTTAACGCCGATTTAAGAAATTTCCCAAACGCCAATTTTCGCAAATTTCTGGATCAAAAAATTGAAAAATTCTTGTAAAATCACAGTTACAACACATGATTTTTAACAGTCATTTTAGTGTAGTATTATATGCTATAGGTTTTTGGTAAAAAAAAAATGGGGTAATAGTCCTTTTATCGGTGACAACTACGCATTATTCTTATTTTAGTTTACTTCTTCAATTATCTCTTGACAAAGTAGCTTCGCTCCCTCCTTTGGGCACTTCCGAACCCGAGCCTGATTTAATTTCTCACACGCAGGTTGTTCGGAATTAGCCTTGTTGATACTGGTGCTGTCAGCGGGTCAAATCGTGCCCAGCTCGTTTGGCCCGGGGTTCCTATTTAAAAACCGATCTTTAATAGGCCAATGTTCTGTAATCGATGGTGTCCGCGCCAACAGGGTTCGATAGGTCGGCTTTAAATGTAATGTCTCCCACACAAATCAGTTATTTTACTGAGGAGGTCGACTCTAAATACGAATTTTATGTTCGACGTTCGAGGTTCGACGTAGGTTCGAATCCCGCACAAGGCATGTTTTTTGTTATCGTCTTTCATCGTCATCTATCACCACTCATCGTCTCGAACAGTCTTGTCACTCTCAGTGCGTTAAGAGGGAATGAGACACATTTGGCAGTTAGCTAATAGCTATTCGCTCGGCCAAGATGCATCCGACGTATATAAAACTTAGCAAAGTTGTCAATGAAGCATACATGGACGGCCCCGCGGTCATAGATTTTCATTTTTGTCTTAATCAGCCAGAAGAAATCACAAATATAGTCAATTTGGGAGTTTTTTTTTTACAAAATCAAAATTCGTGAAAACTAATATTTTATTTTATAAATTTTTATTTTTAAAAAAATTTGAAAATGTGTTATTTGCAAATTATATTATATTATATTATGTTATTATATTTTATTATATTTGCAAATATTGCAAATTTGCAGAGCCTTATATTTCCACATCCGTGACATATGTTCAAAATTTCAGAGACCTGTGGTGTCAGTCAGCGAAGCGAACAGCAATTTGTCTAAAACGCAACGTAAAGTAACAACAATCTAGAATATTTGGATGAGCGAAGCGAAGACTTCAATTTCACTGACCCCCCAAAAAATTTAGCTCGGGTGTTTTTTTTTGTTTGTTTGTTTTTTGTTTGTATTTTTGTCTGTTTGTTCGCTCTCTACCGGGCAAACGGCATATCCGATCTTGATGAAAATTTGACAGGACCTTCGAAATCTCTGAACTTAGAGCTGTATTGTTTTTGGGTACAATCGAAGAAATATTTCTCATGAATATCGTACTTTTACGATTTTTTTCGATTTTTTGTACGATATTTTCGTGCCATTTGGGCCAATTCTGACCAAACGGGTGGGGCTACAACGTTCATATTATACATGGACATTAAGGTTATGGTGATGTAGTACCTTTTGAAAGAAAAAGTTGAAAAAGTTAGCCAGAATCTATAGAAATAAAGCTTTTAATATACGTTTTTTGATTTTTTGTGCGATATTTTCGTGCTATTTGGGCCAATTCTGACCAAACGGGTGGTGTTTCAACGTTCATATTATACATGGACATTAAGATTTTGGTGATGAAGTACCTTTTGAAAGAAAAAGTTGAAAAAGTTAACCAGAATCCATAGAAATAAAGCTTTTAACATAAGTTTTTTACGGAAAATAATAACAAATTGACAAGAAACAATAGAAACTTGACAACAATCACCTACAATGCGTAGGCAGCAAAACAAAGCACTTGCAAAAGTAAAGATTTCCCACGCAAACTAAAAACTTAAAAATAGCTCATCCATCAACGCGGCGGGACTTAAGCGTTTTCCTAGTTGTATTTGGATGAGCGAAGGGAAGACTTCAATTTCACTGACCCCTCAAAAAATTTAGCTCTAATGTTGTTGTTTCATTTGTTTTGTTTTGTTTTTCTGTATGTTTGTTCGCGCTCTACCGGGCAAACGGCATATGAGATCTTGATGAAAATTGGAGGGGACCTTCGAAATCTCTGAACTTAGACTTGCCACGTTTTTGGGTACAATCGAAGAAATATTTCTTAAGAATATCGTACTTTTACGATTTTTTCGATTTTAAGTGCGTTATTTTCGTGACATTTGGGCCGATTATGACCAAACAGGTGGGGCTACAACGTTCATATTTTACATGGACATTAAGGTAATGGTGATGTATTGCTTTCTGAAAGAAAAAGTAGAAAAAATTAGCCATAATCCATAGAATAAAGGTTTTAATATGAGATTTTTGAAGTTTATAATAACAATTAAAAAGTAACAATAGAAACTTGATAACAATCACCTAGTCTACAATGCATTCAAAAAGCACTTGCAAAGAAAAAGTGGTCCTACGCAAACTAAAAACTTACAAAAAGCTCATCCATCAACGCGGCGGGACTTCAGCGCTTTCCTAGTATATTTTATCTATACTATATTATGTTCTAACATACGTTCATTATCGCTACCGTATCGCTCTCCCAAGAGCTTCCACCTCCCCAGCACTCGCAGCCTGACATTGTGAAGACACGATATATCGCAGAGAATCGATCGGATCGTGAGACCCCGCCTCCAGGCAGAGAGAACATGCAGCGACCTACCTCAACCAGCTAACTGCCCCCAGTGACCCCCGAGAATACATACGTGAACTGCCAGGCCTGACATTATTCCTACCCGACGACTGTAGCCTACATTCTCTTTTCGCACACGTCCTCACAATGTCATTCTATAACTTACAAGATGTCGTTTCATTTGATTTTAACAGTCTGCAATACCAGTTATGTTTGTCAGGGTCACCTGATCAGATGGATGCCAAACTTTGAACAGATGCCATGGTCATGTTTATACAGCCTTAAAAAGAGAACTTATACATTTAAAAAATAATGATCACAAAAATTCTAAATTCATTTTTTTTAGGATTTTTGGATTTTTTTAAATCATAAAAATTTGGTAGATTTCTTAATTTCTTTGTGACTAATCTGAATCATTAAGGCTATTGTACCACCTCTGGCCGATAATTTGAAAGTCGAAGAAACATGTCTGAAAAGTTTGCTGAATGAAAGAAGGCCTTTAAAATAACAGAAAAAAATTGTGGATTTTTTTGGGCGGGGCATAACCTCACTTTTGGAAATTATATTTAGATTTTTGGACAAAAGTGTAATATACAAGACTAGTTCAAAATCAAATAATTTCCAAAAGTGAGGTTATGTCCCGCCCAAAAAAATTCTTAATTTTTTTCTGTTTTAAGGCCTTCTTTCATTCAGCAAACTTAAGACATGTTTCTACGACTTTCAAATTATCGGCCAGAGGTGGTACAATAGCCTTAAGAGGAAATGATTATCGCCAATATCAAAACTTGGCAAAAATATTTGATTTTAGTAATATTTCACAAAACGCTATACAAAATCGAACTGACTTTTAGGTCGTATGTATAGTCTCGTTAGGGGTACTCCTGCATGAACAAAATGTTCGCATATTAACAATTATTATCAGCAGTGTTTTAACTAAAGAATAAATTATAGCCATATTAAAAGTCGAAGTGATAAAAATATTGTAATCTTTCTTCCTTCCTTTCAAACGAAACGACATATTTGTCAATTTTTCGATTTTGTGTGACGTTTTGTGAAATATCACTCAACTCCGATATAATGCGTGGTTAAAATATTGACGGCAAACCTTCATGTTAATATATTTGTACTTATTTTAATGAGCTGTCATGTAAATTTAAATGGTTTGAATGACAGAGGTCTCATAGACCTTAATCACGCCTATATGCAAGCAATCAACATCATCATCAAAAAAACATAAAACATACATCGATATCCATACGCCTTAGTTTGTAATATTTATTTTATATGTGCCATAGCCATATTTGAAGAAAGTAGTGTACAATTGTGTTGAAAATACTATAAATAATGTTTGTGAAGAAAAGTTTCAAGATACCGTATTATGTTTGTATGGCTAGGTTCAAACATTACGAGTGTGTTCACAAAGGAACTTAATAATAGTAACGGCAAACAATACTCAATGATATTTCAACGTTATGTACTATTGGCACATTAGAATAATTTATGCTTACCATTAAAACAATGAAATAGCGTGTAAATAAATGAAGATTCATGTTTACATTAACGACAATGGAGTTTATTTATTGATGTTCATTGCCAGTGAACAAGAGAGCAAACTTCACAAGTATGATTTATGTAGGCTATGGATGATTTATTTTTTAAGTACTTGATAACAAAACGCATACAATCTAAATAGGTATATATTAAGGTTAACAAAATCACATAGATATTTAATACTAGGAAAACGCTTAAGTCCCGCCGCGTTGTTGGATGAGCGTAATTGGTGCATTGAGCTGCCATGTGTTATGCGGATTTTCTGTTGTTCTGTGAAAAAATTATTACTAAGTCGAAGATTTTTTTTAATTAAATTAAATAAAATAAAAAATTAACTTTATTTTTTATTTTTTTATTGATCGTAGTTTTAAAAAAAGAAAAAAATCGTAAGAATTGCGATTTTCGTAAGAAATGATTATTCGATTGCGCTCAAATTTTAACAAATATATTTTTCATAAAATTAAGGTTCTGTGAAAAAATCATTAAAATCGGATAAAGCATGTAGGTGTTATAAGTCGAAGAAATTTTTTAAAAATCGAAAAAAATCGTAAAATTGCGATTTTCATGAGAAATAATTTTCCGATTGCGCTCAAAAACGTGGCAGTTCTAAGTTGAGAGATTTCGAAGGCCTCCATAAAATTTCATCGCAATTGGAGTATCGGTTTAGCCGGAATCGTGTTAACAAACACACAATAATACAAACAGAAAAAATAAAAAAAAAACATTCCGGATTTTTTTCTCCAGTGTAGTGAAATGGAATCTTCGCTTCGCTCGCTACGCTCATCCAAAAATACAAACTATATATAGAGCATGTTTATACACTAGGAAAACGCTTAAGTCCCGCCGCGTTGTTGGATGAGCGTAATTGGTGCATTGAGCTACCATGTGTTATATGGATTTTCTGTTGTTCTGTGAAAAAATCATTACTTATTCGAAGATTTTTTTTAAATTAAATTTAATTAAATTAAAAATTAACTTAATTTTATAATTAAATAAAATAAAATAAAAAAAGAATTAAGTTAATTTTTTTAATTGATCGTAATTTTTTTAAAAAGAAAAAAATCGTAAATTGCAATTTGTATAAGAAATAATTATTCGATTGCGCTCAATTTAACACGAATATATTAATTCTCGAAATTAAGGTTCGTGAAAAATCATTACAATAAGATAAAGCATGTAGGTGTTATAAGTCAAAGATTGTTTTAGAAAAGAAAAAACCCGTAAAATTTTGATTTTCATGAGAAATAATTTTCGATTACGCTCAAATTTCACACAAATATCTTAATTCATAAAATTAAGGTTCTGTAAAAAAATCATTACAATCGGATAAAGCATGTAGGTGTTATAAGTCGAAGAAATTTTTTAAAAATCGAAAAAAATCGTAAAATTGCGTTTTTTATGAGAAAAAATTTCCCGATTGCGCTCAAAAACGTGGCAGTTCTAAGTTCAGAGATTTCGAAGGTCTCCATAAAATTTCATCGCAATCGGAGTATCGGTTTAGCCGGAATCGTGTTAACAAAAACACACAAAAAATACAGAAAGAAAAAAAAAAAAAAAAAAAAAAAAAAAAAAAAAACATTCCGGATTTTTTTTCTCCAGTGTAGTGAAATGGAATCTTCGCTTCGCTCGCTACGCTCGCTACGCTCATCCAAATACCAATTGCTTTAGAAATAACTGTTGATAAAATTTTTAAAAAATAATTATTTATAGAATGAAAAAATATTTCTTTAAATTTTGATTATTTATACAGTATATAAAATGTATAATATTAATTAAATAACTTTTATTTAATGTTATAAACAGTTTATTCCTAATCTAAATGGTAATGTATAAACATCATTATTGTTCGGGTCATGATCTGGATGGATGCCATGACAACTAGTCAGTTGTAAGTACGCTGGATCTGACTAACAGGCGAGTAAGTAAAAAGTCTAGTATGAAGCTGGGAAGATGAAAGACAATAGTTAGGAGTTGTAAACATTGGTTCTCACGGGCATGGAAAGGAACGTCATGATTGGAAATTAATATATACGGTTTTACGCACTCATCACATTGTTTCGCTGCTAATGCACTCGCTGAACGTGCCAATATAATGCCACTTTAGGAGTTATAAATACAAGAATTGGCTTTGTGCTGCCACCAGTAGTTTCGGGTCATTATGCCGAATAGGGTGATAATACCCGTAAGTTTTCATCGCCTCACTCAACGATACTTGAAACAATCCCAGTCCATACATGTTATTACTGTGAAACGTATACTTAGCATTTCATTTCGGCTACAGGATCTTGTTTTTGCTCTGCGCATAACTGCCTGGCAGCCACACTATTTTATTGCGGCAATCTGTGGTTAGGATATATTGAGTGGACTTATTTATATTGTTGTTGAAACGACTGTAATAAAATGTATTATCATTATTTATGATTGATGTAGCATCTTTGTTGTATTTTACCATCGGCTTCCAACGAGTAATCAAATATGATTTGTTGGGTTCTGTTTAGAAAGTTTTGATACTTTATGCTACCACTTTAACTATCCACCAAATCTTAGCACGTCGATATTAATTTTAAATGCATAATAATGTACGGATTTAATGTGTCTAGATCGAGCTCAATGCATTCATTCACAGCTCCCGTTTTAACGAGAGTAAATTATGCGGATTCGTGTGACATACATGTGTTACGTTCGGCACACATTTGCCTGAGACACGATTCAAAATACTGCGAACAAGCTACCTGGAGAAATTGCATAGTAATTTAACAGCACTTCTAGTGACATTTGGATGCATTTGTCATTGCAATGTATTTAAAGAGAAAATATTAATCAAAGTTTCATTGGGCACCCCGCACATCATTCCCATATCATCGTCTCTCTAATGTAATAACGATTGATTCCGATAACCAAAACTAGATAAGGTGGCGCCACCGGCAATCCTAACTGAAAGTTCGTTCGAGATTGTCTTCAATCGTTTTAGGCGTATTCTGGAATCGAGTCCTCTTAAACAGCCCTGGGACATTCCCTTCTCAATCACCCTAACACCCTAATAACCTAGCTAATCACCTAAATAGGGTCACACCTGATGGTAAAACTGACCTGGTACCTTACAGCGGGCATCCAACAAACAAAGAGTTTTAAGCACTCGTAATGATGCCCATCTTTGAGTAAACGTGGTTAACAATAATTATTATTCTCGTATTTTAATAACAGTCAATTATCTCATTTTTTAGCACCACAACAAACGGACAAAATAACAATTACAATGTCTCAAAGTGTGCCAGCCCCAAACTTGAATGGAATTCGTGGTTCTTAATTTTCAGCAGGTTTCCGTTTCGTTGCGTTCAAGTACAATACCACTTACCTGGATTTCTGGAACTTCCAACCAACGGTAGAAAATTGATCATAACTACTCCTCTTTCCGACAAGATAATGATGTGGTTTGCACAACAAGAGAAACAATGTCACTCTCTCGTTCATTCATATTCGCCGACAAGAAAATATACTAACCCAAACAAGTTATTAAGAAAAAGTTGGCTTACTACAAAACTTAGCACTAACGAAAGCACTTTCCTTTGAAGGACCTACGAGATCTAACCTATACTTACAAGGTCGCGGGGTCATCTTAAAATGAAATAAAAAACTTGACTGGCCAGTAATTCGTAATTCAGTTTGCGAAGAAACTAAAAGTCGAGTCTGTCTGTCTAGCTCTTCTCTAAGTGAAAATCATGATCATATGTTCAAAGGTTCGGACTGTGAAGTAATTTATATAACACGTAACCAGGCTGTCGATGTGGAACTAGTATTACGACGATCTTGATACGCAAGTTATTAATGGCAAAGATTGTTAATAGTAAGGAAAGCATAAAGTGGTAACGAAAGGGAGTGATGCGTAGTGATGGGCTTTCAACCAGAACTAGAAACGATTGGCAGTGGGGGAAGAACAATCGTGCTTTAAACACTTAATATCAATTATAATCACTTTTGGTTGAAACGGTTCTTTTCTATATTGTTACTATATGGGAAGGGGGCTGAAGAAGTTTGAAGAGATAGTAAGGAATCGGAAGGAACTAACAAAATAATTTGTTTGAACTCAATTTAAATTTCAATATATTTAAGATTGAAAAATTCTTGTAAGCTTTTCGGTCAGAATTTGACATTGCTGACCGAGGTGTTGTAGCTTGTTTATATTCATGTGTTGAAGTTGATACTTTTTTAATAATTCAATATGATCATTAAACTGTTAATTATTATTTAACCATTTCAAGAACGTCGTCTTACAATCTTGTGAATGAATGAGCGTTTTAATACACTCAATATATTTTCAAATTGTTTAGAATTTCTTGTGATACTCTGTTATAAGAAATCACAAAACAACAACAAGGGTTTTATAATGGGCATTGTTTTCATTTTCTTGGCAACGAAATCCTACAAAAATTTCGAAGGTTCTCTGAAACCTCACACATAAAAACAAACAAATCCAAACATTCGAGATTTGTTTACAAATTCAAATTTAACTTTTCTTCACTCGCAGCGCTCATCCAGAAACTTTGTTAAAAATTTACTTGTTTTTAACAAGAAAGCAATGTTTTTCCTATGCATGATCTTATTTTCCTGGAACCCAGTTCTCCTGGCTGAGTGGAAACTAGAGTGGCTTCTCCTCTTCCCAGCTCACGATCTGTTGAGAGCATCTCTGGTTTCTGATCACGTGATCACGCTACATCCACGTGGCACAGCGGTAGCGTCCGCGCCGCGCGCCACCTCAATGAGAGCAAGAGTAGCCAGTGACTTACTTTCTGACAACTTATGACTAGAGATACGAGAAAATAGCGTTTTGTAAATAGATGCTACAAAGCGCTATATTTTCAATTAAAACTCTGATTTTCCAGTCCTATTTTATTTTATTTTACTTAAAACGAAAATTTGTTAATACACATTTTTATTCAGATGATATTAATTCAACTTTGGTGACATAATTTTAAAAGAAAAATGTGAAAAAACTTCATACTCAAGATTTTGTAAGTGGCCAACAAATAGTTGCAACAAAACGCTATGAAATGACACTTGAAAATGCTATATACACGTCTCTACTTATGACTTTATGACTCTGCGGACGACAGACAATGATTTGGGGTATCTCGGTGTGTGATTAATCTTTGTGGATTATATTTGTTTTGGCACCGTTATAAGAACATTCTTGTAATTATTTCAGCTCCGGGTGATAGTATTTAACACTTTATAGCTTTTTATTTTAGCAATGTTAATTCTACAAGAATGTTTCAACTTGTATATTTTACTTAATTTTATGATTACTATCACCATTATTAATGCGGAATAAAGGTCAACTATTTACCACAAATTAACAATTCTAAAACAAAGAAAAATTACAAAATAAGGTGTAAAAGAAATAATTAAATTCTAGAATGAAATACGAGTGGATAGTGAAATTTCTGTATTGTTACGTACTAACTTACCAAGCCATCTCATATTCTCACACAAAAATGCATTTATTTAATAAGTCTCATTACAACCATTAAAATTCCTGTCTCATTCTATCTCATTTTCCTTAATTTATTGTGTATTGATTACTGAAAATAATAATAAATAAATGTATCAATAAAATATTTACTCTTTGTATCCCACCACCCCTATATTTATCCTCCACCCACATTGACACATGTGTGTGTATTCACAGAGGACATGAACGATGTTGTTAGAGCTGCAGGCCTTTACTAACATTGTCATTATATGGACGCATGGCTGTGATGAGAATTGTTGTGATATAGAAGAACAAAACAAAGACGAAATTAAGTTTGTTTTTTAGCAGAGCCATGTTCCGACATCGGTCATGAGTTATAGTCTTTGTAGTTAATAACGTATTATTATGTCGAATAATAAATACGCAAAATAACTTTTTTTATGAAGGTAGACCAAGACCAATGTTGGAACATGGCTTCTAAAAACCCGGATAAACTTCCTTTCGTTATTATTTTGATCTCCTACCAACAACAATTCTCATCACAGTCCTGAGAACATATGTTAGTATACAGCACTTACGATATGTAGGAGTGGTACAATATGATGAATCAGTCATACAAATACACATAAAACTTAATTAAAATTAGTCAAATTGAATTCTTTTTTTGGTTAAATGAATAATATATAATCAATATTGTAAATATAAAGGTTCATTATTTTATCACTTTTTGCACAGGTTTGTACGAAAGAAAACTAGCGGATAGCAACTGCTGAGAATCATCTACATTTTGTAACATTAGATTGGATCTATATGGTGCGTGAAAACGAAAATTCGCATCGAGAATCAGATGGGAACATCAAAACAAGCGCGTCGAATGTATTGAAAGTGCATGTTTTGTGATGGTATTGAACCGTTCTGTCTCGCATCATAAACACACGCTTGTTATTGAGTTCACTTTCGATTTAAATAGCATTCTGTATAAAAACTGGACGAGTTTGTCGCAAGTTGAACTGGTTTCTGCTCTCCATTTCATCAAAACGTCTTCGATTTCAGTTAATGCATGTCTCGTCGAATTATTGGCATGACGTCAAGTATAGTGCAGCGTTTCAAGTCCTGGAATATACACAATATCATTATATTAACAAAGATCATCTCTTTCAAGCTCTTCACAATGTTCTTCTTACATGAAATAAAGTAATAATCAAAAAATTAATAAAAACAAATTACATAATAATAATAATCATATGCTGTGGATTGCCATTAACTGATAGAAAACCTTCTCATGTAATTCCAAAAGCAAGGTAGAAATTGATCATTTTTTAAAGTTTCAAGTCAAATAATATTTTTTTAAATACTTTGTGAAACCAAAAGGAAGATGTATTTACTTTAAAAAATTTGGTTATTTCAAATTTTATAAACATATGTGTATAGCAAATTACAACAAATTGAGTGTGTTCATCAGCATTTACAAAAAATGAAATAACTTTTTGGTGATTGTAGGTTTAAAAATTTGTAATAGCAACAGATATTTAGAAAGATTCAAATCTGTTTCAAATGCAAATATTTAGTTTGAAATTTAATTTGAATGTATAATTGCACAATGCGTAGTTAGGGTCTTAGGACGACCTTAGGAAAATAAACAACTGGCATCTTGTTGAATTATCTATGTGAAAATTCTGTAATATCAGACAAAGCTCTTACAAAGTCACGATAGCGAAGATAAGGATCTTGTTGCATACATAGCTCCAAACCTTCAGGTATGGTAAATCACAATAAAAATAAAATAAAAATACCGATAGCGATGGGATGGCTCGGCGATACCGCTAGAACACATGGTCCTAATTCAACCGGCTATCTTTAATTACGAATGAAGTTTTTTCCTAGAGAGTCACTCTGTTGCTTAAATATGTTGTAACCGCTTGTGCAATCATTAATGACTGCACCTGTATCATAATCCCAGAGAGAATGTGGTTGATTGATTGCACTTATCACAAAAAATAAACCTCTCATACGGAATTCAAGCCCGAGTTCCGGAAACGACGAATCCATCTCACACAACACAATCATCTATCACGTGTGGGATATCAATTACCAGCAACCAGTTACGTCCGATGAGCTGCAGAGGTCTGTGCTGCGTCGCTTGCAGCGCATTAGTGTCGAATATCAGCCACACATCGCCACTCGGCTGGCCTTAATTACGACCTAACAATAAATTGACGTAAATATACCGACGGAAAGTTGTGCGGTATTGTTTGGGGAACTTGAGCAGGGTCGTGAGTGGTCTAGATTATCATGACCAAGTGATGGATGAAATATATTCTGGCAACAATGTATTAGCATCGGTTAGCTTTTTACAATACACACACATACACATTCAATACACATACATTTTCACTTATCACAGATATTCGCTCAAAATGTCATTTGATTCGCGGGTGTTCGCACTGCCCATACCACTGATTGCTATATTCCCATTAAATATCGATCTTTGGTTGGTTTTATCAAAAAAGCTCACTACGTCGATTAGCCGATCGGGCCTACAGGGTTGGCTTGGTCGCGTTGATTTACTGTCCTCCACTGAAAATCAGTTATATAACTGAGTGGGTAGACTCTAAAAACAATTTATTTATTTATGTATTTATTTTAAAATTAGTATCTCCTCTCTAAAAGTACTTGATAATACAAAATGTGCTGACATAAAAAATATCTGTTGAAAGTTTAAATACGAAAACAATTGCTAACGGTCTCATTTAAAAATTCTTAAAGTTTTTTATAGTTGTAGTCAGTATTTAAATACGGATGGCAAACACTACCACTAAAATAACATTCTGCAATTTCTAGTTGTGCAAACTCAGTAATCATAATTGTTTTTCAAAGGTTTTGAAATTGAAAAGTTTTGATCATAATAGAAACTTGACAAACTAAGCAATGTGCAAGTCATCTACTTCTATTCCAGTATTTCATAATAGGCTTTATTTTAGGAAAACCTACTAATAGTAGAATAAACATTCTGTCAATATGGTTAGTTGTGAAGGACCACCAGTACAAACATACAGCTTTCTTCACAGTAGCAAGTAATGGCCTTGACAGTCAGTTTTGATCCGAGAGAAATAAATATAGCTTTGATGCAAATATAGCAGTATGTGCTAAGCTCTCTCTCTCTCACACAGCAGACATTCACACAGTTTTGTATGTTATTGTAGACAGGTAAGAGTATTAATAATTTCATGAAATGTAAATGTTTTGTATTTTTATGTAATTTATTTACATGTTTTTATTAAGTTAAGTAGGTTGTCAGACACCCACATGATTGGGACTCTATTCCATTTTCTAACAACCTACCTCTACCTATTACACATTGCTCATGACACCGGTTTATAAATACTAATACGATTTGTATTATCGATCACAACGGTTTGATAGATATTTATTGCAACTCAACTTTAAAATGAAACATTAAGAATGTATAAATCTCAACAAGTTGTTTAATCGGGGTAGAGGCTGTGCAGGCCTAGCTAAAAATGATCCTGAAACATGGACATTCATGTAGCCCATTCTTAAACCTGAATCAACGTCAATTAATGCGGGAGATTAGTTTAATATGCGGTTAGGTGTACGACTAGGATATAATAGGCATGCGGCAATGATATTACTACTTGCTTAGACTACTTACAAGATTATAGTACATACAGACATTGTGTTTAGTTTCACTTTCATAATGGAGTAGCAGATTCAAATTTAAACAAGTCGTTTACGGAAGACAATTTACACCAACTAACTCCGATTTGAACTGTTAGTTAAAATCTGCTAAAGTTTGTATAAGCAAATAATGCATAAACTTGAGAAATATTGCTTCCGTTGCCGATACTCAAATCTGCCACTATCACACAAATTAACATATTAATATCACACTTCATTTGAATGCTATTTTAAAATAAATTTAATGACAAAACCGAAAATGTAATGATATTTTCAATTAATGTTTTCTATAGTTGATGTTTTTAGGTTTTGAGTTTCCGAAATCTGGATAAATAAATAAACACACATTATTCTTGAAAGCATCATTGTGGTAAAGCTAGGAGCACTAACTGATATTAGTTTAAAACATAATATTTAACTAGAACCACACAAATTTGATTCTCACAATTAGAACTTGATTCCGATCAGGTGTGTTGGAAAACATTGATTTAAAAATTAGTTGCGTGGCCATTAAATAAGCTTGCATTTTTAGTAATCTAATTGAAAACTGAATTTTGTATGATAAGATTGATAACTGTTATAATTTTGAACATTTATATTTTTATCAAATTGTCTACATAGAGCAGATCGAGTCAATTACCTCAAAATTTACTTTGAACATAATTTTTGTTTTAAGTCAACATCGCGAAAAGTTATAGTGTTGAGAATAAACGGGAGTAAGAGAAGAAACTTAAAATTTAACAGATTGTACTTCAACTTTATAAGAAGTAAAGTCTTAATCTACCGCAGGTTTTACCGGTTGCTAGCAATGACCACCATGGCATTTACTTAAATCCACCTCCTGTTGATGATGTGGTGTAGCTTACACCCATATGCAACTAAGTGCACTTAGTTCGAACCCCAGTACGTGTCTTCAATGCGTGCCCGCGTTCCAACAGCGCATCGCCGCAAGATTCCTCTTCCGCTCAAGTTCAATGCTAACAAGCAGACCTTCACATAGTCCATATTGTGGCTGAAGATGAAGAAGAGTTATCTATGAGAATTATTACTGAGCCGGAACGCTGATGGACACAATAACCGAGATGCGATCACGAGCAGTTCAGACGTCAACACGACTCAACCACAATAATTAATCACAGCGGAGCAATTTATAACTCACGATATAATAGAGAAAGTATATTGTTGAACAATGTCACGCACAAAATAGGGACCATTTTGGTGGCCGTGTGAGCCCAACACGTAGACAATATATAATTATTATTTTTCGCAAACTGGTACATCACGGTTATCCTTTCTTTTAAAAGAAAATGGCGAACAAAGTATCTGGACGTCACTGCGGTGCATTATGGTTCTAAGTAGGCTATGTCACCACATACATGCATTTCAAAAAGTTATTGTTCGCAAACTATTATAGTATACATTTGGTAGCTGAAATTGTGCGACCTTTGCCTACATCTCCCACATCCTAGAAACGAAATATAATCGTCTCGTCTGCTGTGTGTTGTAGGCTGCGCTTCTCATGAGCTAGACCCCTCCCCCTCTATACTAGTTGAACGCATTGTGCACACAACACTCTCTCGCGCGGCGATCCATACCACCACCTTGTCCTTGTCTGCGAGGAGGCGGGAAGATGCTCCACGTCGAGGGGAGAGGTGACCCCTGCCCCACTGACCGGGATCCATGCGTTACAATAAAACCCATGGTCCCCGTCTTAGCAAATCAGTCATTGCTTGCTCTTCGTACTATCAGCACCTGTGCCATGGTAATCATGGCTAGGTATACAACAAAACTTGCGCTCTTTGTGGTTCTCGCAGTAGCATCATGTGTGGAGGCGAACGAGTGGAAACCAGTGGTAGCGCGGTCTTTTAATTCGTTCGATACCGTAAAACCATGGGTTGAAGGACAAAACAGACGTTCTGATAGTGGATCCGTCGCGACGCCGGTTGTCGTCGGCGTCGTCCCCGAAGTGCAGCAGACACCGGTGGAAGTTAAAGACGACGTCGTTGTCCCTCAGGAGAAGAGAACTTCACGTTTCGTCCAGTTCGGCGGCGTCGCCACCAACGAGGTGGACACCGGCGCCGAGGAGGCCAAGGGCAACGGCGACGACCCCAGCAACATAATCCAGGGGATCTTCACCGACTGCGTCGCGCAACTCTCGTTGTCCTGCGTCCAGAAGAAGGTGACCGTCTTCATGGCGCGTCTCGGTCGCATGGAGAGGTTCGGGCTCGTCGGGGACTTCCTCTACGTGGTGCGGACCGCCAAGGACCTCGAGCCGGAGGTGCGGGAGGAGGACCTCAAGGACGACGAGGACATGGAGAAGGTGGCCGAGAGGTTCTTCAAGGGTCACGTGGTAGGATGACGCTGCCCTCTGGTCGGACGAGACGTCCGTGGAGTCCAGGGCGGGGACGACGCTGGACATCAGTCTGCCGCAGCCGACAGCTGTCGAGGAGGGTGAGTGAGGCACTTTTCTTTTACACACACACTTAGGGTTCAGGGCGGGAACTATCTCAGCGCAAGGTTAGTGGCCCCGGAAAAATTCAGTTCAATCTAACATCACTATAAAATATCATGAACCGGAAGATTTACCTCTTAGAGCCAAAGGAATGCATGTTTGTTCCCAAAAATATAAAAAGGGAATTATTCTATCTTAATTCTCACATTAATTGCTTAAACTTACAAAATAAGTGTGACTTAACTCATATAATGCAAACCTTTTTCTTAGAAATATTAAACATTTTACTGTAAAAAAATATCATAAAATGTTTAGCTCGGAAATTAGCAATAGCTCACATAAAAATTCAGAGCATTTTAACTTTGTATCTTGTAGAACGTTGTAAAGTGCTTTAGCAGCTCTATAAATAATCGGCTAGGGGGATGTTAATGCACTAAATGTTTAATACCGGTCAACTCGACTTTAACTTCCTGTGTTTCTTGGGGCATTGCAACACACTCCTCCAAAGTTACTATTTAAATGAGCGTTTATAAATAAATAAAAGAACGTGTTTACATCCAAACTACCAAAATAATGTTTTACTTGTTAAAGCATGCATAACGCGCAACGCTCACATCCTATTGTGCACCTCACCATGAACTGCGTAGGAAACGCGTGTTGGATGATGTTTTATCTTGTGTACATTGTGCTGTCACTGGCTTAATTGTTTAGTTAGGCCCTACTTAGCAACGAGCTAGACAGTTGAATGTGTAGAAAACTTCGAATGCATGCGCAAGACGCGTAGAAATAGTTTTAAATATTCTAAATTGCTTAGCTATCTGCACTTAACTGCACTAGTATGGTAGACTGGTTTCCTTAATTAAATAGTGAATTTCGAATAAGTATAATATGTGTTTGTCGTAACTGCTTCATCTTAAAAAATGCACTTGATTTAAAATAATGAACCCTAACAAAATTTGAATGTATTCCAAATGCACTTTTAAAATTGCATCAATGTAACACTGTTTAATTTACTATCTTTATTACAGAAGTTATTTATTTTACTGCGTTATTGTTTGCTGTAGATCATTAGAGTTGAGTCGGCTTATTTGCTCGCGTGATTCCATGACGGTAGCAATGTTACCTCTTCATTATGCAGGGTATTGTTACAGCACTACTCAAGTCAAATTGATACTCACAGTGGAAAGTGTGTTACCAGATCATTAAGAGATAGTATTCATTCTAATTGCCGGGGAGACAATTAAACTCACGTTAAATTCCCACGGAAAGATCAGTTTAAGTTCTGACCGAGTTTGTAATTGACTTGGCCATCAAGAGTCGGGCAATCATCTTTAACACGTGAAGCAGCTTTATGAATGACTTTGCTGTTGAAAGCGCTGACACTTGGGGTTAGGGTCAAACTATCTGTATTGTTAAACCGTCAATCGCAACAATTAAATTAAATTACAATTAGAGTGGTTTAGATTGCACCAGTCAGCAGCCTTGAACCTAACATCAACCTTAGCTTCCAAGTTACACAATTACGTAATTGAATGCTCTCGTCTTACGCGAACAATTCGCTAATTAAATACGTGAAATGCGCAAAGGTAATTACATTAGATGTAATTTATACAAGATGCTAGTTATTAGGGCGAACTTGAGTTCAAAATTAATAGGAAGAAACTTTTGGGGAACACATAAATAAGTGACTTAATTGTATGCATGTTTCACCTTTTGGTCCAAAATTTACTCTACATTTTGTTATTACATATTTTATATTGTAATCTTACTGGGAAGTTTACAACATGGAACACTATGTTATAAAGTAGTATATGGTAAAGTTGATATGCAAGTATGTTGATGACATTTTATATCCGTATTAACAATGTATATTACCGTAGGTTATTTCATACTTTGACCCTGTGATCTGCTTTACAATTATTTTTTTTAATTAGTAAAACTAATTGGGGAGCTAAAGGGTATAATTAATGCATAATAAACACGTGAAGCCGCTATGTGTAATGATACACCTCGGACGGCCTACTGGGTCACCGGTCACGAGCAAAGTCTTGTGGGAACTCAGAGCATTAAATTTATATTTTTACCGAGGGAATAAACCTGTAATGTATGCCCGTCTTCAGTTGAGCTGGGTATGTTGCGGATAGGAGAATTGTGAAGGGTTGTCCGAGGGCTGTTTCAGAGGACTCTATCCCTTGCATTGGCTTTAACGACTGAGGTAAACCTAGGAAAAGTGTGGATTGCCGGTCTCGACGGGATTAGAACCCTGGACCTCCCGAATCAGAGTCGAGATCTTCGGTTACTCAGTGCATGTGTGGTGTTGTGTTTCAGGGCGCAAGAAGAAGAAGGGAGGCAAGATGATGAAGAAGCTCCTGATGATGCTGGGCATGGCCGCGGCCGCTAAGCTCGCTCTCATGATCCCTCTCGGCCTCCTCATCATCAAGATCAAGGCCATGAAGGCGTTGATCATCGGTAAACTCGCCCTCGCGATCTCAAAGTTCCTCCTGATCAAGAAGCTGTTGATGTCGAAGAAGGGCGGCGGCGGAGGTGGCGGCCAGGAGAAGCACATCATCCTCGTACACTCTGACGGACACGGCGGCGGCGGGGGTGGACACGGGGGTGGCCACGGAGGAGGGGACAGCTACGGAGGTCCGAGCGCGGGAGGCGGCGGGAGCTACTCCGGAGGTGGGGGGGGGGGGGGGCGGGGGGGACGGGGGGTGGGGACGAGCCACGCGGAGCGTAGACCCACATAGAATCGCGTACAGAGCGCAGCGACCAACACAATAAACTAGGAACTACGGTGAGAGAACTCTAGCTTTAGAAACAAACTATCCACTAATATGTGTTGTGAACCGAGATACTGTTACCATGACAACGATGACGTCACCAAGACGGACTAACCTAACTTTAGAAGCGACGACGTGATAACTTACATTAGCTTACTGGTCAACAATGTTGGACTGGACTACGAGGCTTTAAGACGATCTAGTTTAGGATTCAGCTCAATTAAATAGGGGAAACACAATTGCCAAAATCCACCATGACTTTGGAAGACTATATGAAAAATGCCATGGGAATTAGAGTAGTATTTCGTGGGGGTAATTAAGTGACATGGGAACTTTAAGGGACTTCAATTGTCATGACTATAACCTCGTTAAAATGTGGGTCACTTTTAGGTAATTAGGAGGATTCTAAGTCGGAAACAAAACAATCAACACTACATCTAAACCATACAGTACAGTGATGCATGGACACATGAACTTCGTGATTTTAGTAGCCTAAAACTACGACAGTACAATGACGGACTTCTCTTATTTCGAGGACTAAACATTTTACTGACGTTACTTAAAACATATACACAACCGTATGGTAGTAGGACAAAATAAAAGGTACTATTGAGAAATTAGTTATTGAATAACCGAGTCGAAATATTTAAAGGGGACTTGACAAGATGACAGGTGCTATGACCGGCACACAGTGCTTGACTGTCTGACAGCCACACGGACAGACAGACAGACATATGGATAGACGGACAGACGTGCGGACAGACACAAACACAACAGACACTATACGGGTTCAGTGTAGAAAGAAGGACGACTAACAGTATTTAACGCACATCCCTATGTGATTACACTTCATGATATTTATTTATTTATTTATTTGCGGATTTATCTTCTATATGTGTTATTCGTTGTGATTGTTAATTTATTTATACTGCGAGAGATAAAATATGTAAGTTACATTAACAAGTTATTATTTATTGAGTGTTACTGTTATTTATTACAGGGCAATTTATGTTTTTATGTGTAAAACTGATTGTAATAAATAATTGAAAATTATTCACAGTATTGAATTTATTTAAACACATTTTTAATCCCATTACCTACTATAGTATGTTTAATTAACAGCTAATTTTTAATTTGAAACACATTATTAATAACTATAATACCAATCAAAACCTAATTGCACAGTCTCAACAATTAGCGAAGTAAAGCGGTAGGATAGAAATGTTATGCTCTGAATTTGATTGCTAGTGTTGCGACATTGCTGTATTTAATAACACAACACCATAATCTTTAAGTTCGTTTGATTATCACAGGCTTAATCATACTGTTTCACTTGAATAATGAACATTATTCCATTCATTGTATTAAATACAGATAACCTGTTGCATAACTGTACTCGACACTAACTATCCATAATTTTCTAGGAGAGCAGGGAATAATGTTACAGCTTTGTAACACTTTTTGCTGGCAACTGTTGAATCAGAATTTCAATTATGCTAAATCGTACAGCTTGAACGTTTCATTACTAGATGAGTCATTAATGACTTCATATAGCACTTAGTCGCATGTAGGACATAGCTGATTTAACTAGCTCAGCTGAAGGCAGGTAGTAGAGTAGACCGGTAGACTTCAAACAGGTGGATCTTCAAAGCCTTTGGCGTGTCACGAGTGCTCAGATAATAAACCATACTTTACCATCGAGGTCAAACGAATTTCGTTGGATTTATTTGATGGTTCAACAAAATATAGTGATGCGTCTTCAATTTTGTAGCGGCAAACAGGTCATTCTTTCTACTGAGCAATATTAAACAGACCAATTTATACAGTAGCACGATCTACCTTGTTTTACTATGTCGGCTATATTCTTGGAAATACGAAAGCCAGTGGACCATCGTGTTTCTTTTGTGGCACATAGCTGAATAAGATTTACTTATTTAATCAGTTTTATTGGTTAAATAGATAAAAACTAAAATTACAAATTACTTATCAAAACACATGAATATTGTTTAATGTTATCCATATTACAAATTTGTTAATTTACAGTTTTTCTTAGAATGCATCTACATGTTAATGTGATGCAATTTATAATAGATAGTCTACATAATACAGCAAATAGAATGCAATGATATTCGTTTTATTATAATAAGTCTACATGATTAGAAATTTAAAATTCTGAAAAATAAAACTTGAAAACTAATTTGTGAAAAGAAAGTAAAATTGAATAAGGTTAACACAGGTACCAAAACTTAACCAAATAAATGGACGAATATAATATATTTTCACAGTCAAGAATAATATATGGAAATTGGAATGCCAGCAAATGCAAGCAGCGAGCGATTTGAGCTATCACGGAAAGGGCAGCAAACACTTTCATATTCTTCAATAACATCTTAAATCAGTCAGTTGACCTGAAACTATTTTAATCCAATCGAGTCTCACATACAATTTTAATATTGTTTGACGTTACTCTTATTCAATGGAGACTACTAAAGAAAAGTTTTTAATTTTCGCTTCGTAAACTTTGTCGTCGTTAAATTCCAACACCGAAATTGGCAACAATAAAAGTCATTATCAGTCATTGCAAATAATCACAATAGTGATCCTCGATCGAGACCTACTAAATGTGAATGCATGTGCTAGAAACACTTGCCATTGAAGCCCCTTGAGAAGTGAACAGAAACCATTGAATAATACTCGGAATAAATCTAGGCTGGTCTCACAATCAGGCTTCCCACGAAGAATACGCCTCGGCTTATTTTGTGAACAAATAAAGGAAGTGTTAATAATAATATTACTTCAAGTACAATGCTCATACTAGGTTATACTCACACAATTGAAATTGAAGTACGGTGGATTCTTGATGATGTGTTAGATTCCATTGTCTTGTTGAATAATCGAAATCTTTTCTTGATGATCTTGGCCCCTTATACCCCCCCCCTTCACCCCTTTAGGTAACACACACCTAGATGTGAGAATGTTAAATGTAAACATACCTCCCTTCCCATTCTTCAAACTAAACGTTAAACCTGTTCGCTCGGTTGACTGACACGTCACAGTGTTGCAGCATTTTGCACAGTTGTCAAGGAGACTTTCATGAAAATTATTTTAAAATAGATTTTACAAATTCAATTGTTTTGCGATTTTGGATTGTGCTTAACAGTCAAAATTGAACATCTTCATTTCTGGCAGATATATAAAATACGTTGATAATTTGTGACTGTGGGGTCTATCCACGTGTTGTTTCTTGACAGCTATGAAAAGTTTTATATATTCGTCGGATGCTTCTAATGACCGAACGAAAAGCTATTTGCAACGACCAAATGTGTCTTTTCCCTCTAAAACAAACAAACATGTTGACTGGGTTCGTTAGCAACTCACGCAGAAGAAGAAACGCCTATCATCGAGGATCGTGAATCAAAGAAGATAATACTCTTCAATGTTTAGAGGGGACACGAGGACAATGTTGCGAACAAGGGCGGCTACATGATAGAAATAGTTCGGACATGTTTGTTATGCGCGTGACAAGAATTAATGATATTCAAGACTATTTTATAGTCACAGTTTGGTCAAGTCTCAGCATTACTTCGTATCACAATGCAATTTCATTTCAAATAAATGAACTTATTTATTTAAATACCAAATACAGCATTAAGCTTCCATTTAATATTAATCTTAATATTTAAATGTTTAAACATGATAAAGTTATAAAACATTACAAAATACAAATCATACTTCAACATACAACGAGGTAACCAATTACAAAAAATTGTAATAATGTAATTGTTTATATATTGTGATCAATGTAATAAGTTATGAGCAGGCGAATTTATAACGACAATTTATAAATGAACCCTTAGGAAAATATCAAAACATGGAACAAAACAATTAAAAAAAAATTACAATCGAAAGCGTAGCTGATAAACGATTTAAGTGTGTGTCGATAAAAAATTATAACTTTTAGAAAACGGCAATTGAAGACACTGGAAATCCATCATTCAAAGAAACTGCATTGAAGCAACAAAGGCAACAGATCTGCCCACGCCGACGAAGGTTCAGTGTGTCACCATGCAATGCAAGACAACAAAGACATTGTGTTATTTAATGACATCAATTTAGAGTTAGCGCAGGTGTATACAGAGGAAAGATCATTGAAGCAACAAAGTGGTACATGAAGACCAGTCATATATCAAACCGCATTCAATGAATAAACCTTTTTGAAAGGAAATATAGAAGTTGTTAATGTGGCTTTTTAAAACCACATAATAAGAAGTGTCAATATCGAAACACATTTGTATAAAGAAAAGTAGGCCTATAGCGGATAAAGGGAAAAGGGTATGAGAAAAGAAAATAGGAAAGAAAATGAACTCCAAAAAATGATAAAAACGTTTTAAGCACTAAAATATACGTAGTGATGAAAAAATGAAATGAGTGAGTAAGAATTGGGGGGAATTCCACTTACAAAATAGATTGTTATTTTTTTTTAAATATTTACAGTTTTCTTACCACTCGTAAATATGTTGCAGATAAGAATGTCACATCGCGTCGGTACTTACTCCTGTTTACTGTTTAGCAACTAAACATTAAGTAATTAATCTTAAATTCAAAAGGATATTGCAATGAAATATATAATATATAGTCAATGTGAGTGTGTTGCATATTTTAAATAAAAATAGTATCGATGTCATATTTAATGATTTACTTATTTTACGCCTATCATATTCAGTTATGAGAATTCAATAAAAAACAAGGACAAGGATATGAGTAAATACATAAATGCATCTTCAATAATCAATATTACCAGATGTTAATGCTATACAGAAAATAACACCTTTGTAGACTATTCGGATCTAGAAGCTAAAAGTAAAACATGTCTGAAGTCGCCTTGAGTGACATGGCGACATCACGATAACGTGAAATGAATGAATCTTAATATATCAAGTATATTTGTTCGCGACTTTGAATTAAAAGTAATAATTTTTATTGAGATTAATATAGACTCTGTCGTAAAAATTTACAAAAAGAAACACGTATAGATTGTTCCATATAAAATAACCCCCAACCCATCAACTAATTCAACCAGATTAATTTGATTTCAATTTATCTGCTCGAAATATTATTTGGGTGGTGCCTTTTGAGAACGCAGTTTTCATTGAGAGGTAGTGCTTGTATTTCTTCGTACATTCAATGAAAGTAGTCCTTCATCTACATACATAATATATACCACATTTGAGGCTTCTAGACCAGTGTTCTTGTAGAACACAACATATTCTCTCAGCTTTCTTCCAAGGTTGTTCCCGTGGTTCTTCTCGTGTTCCCAAATATTCATCAGCCGAAAGGTCGTGTTGTAATACACCGAGTGAATTAATGAGAACACTGCACATTTTGAGAGGGAAGTGGGTACACGTAAACTTGAATTAGAACAGCTATAGTGCTTACAAGCGACAATGATTATTATTCTGAAAGTCGTCGCTTCGATCCAGGCAGTTTGGTTATTCCTGACTTAAAAGGGAATTGGTCACATTTGGCAGTTGACAAATAGCTTGTTGTGTTCAGGTTTAATGTCTTAAATTAAATTGCAACACCTCGAATTTGCTCTTTTTGAAAATAAGAGCCCTTTAACAATAGACCGGAACCCACCATTAGTGAGACCCTCCCCCCCCCTGCGGAGAAATGGAGACCCATATATTATGTTAGGGTGGGTATTTTGGAGTAGAAATCCACTTGTTGGCAGTTGGCCAGTGGTGGGTGCGGGTACAGGGGTGCCCAAAGGGTCAATTGTGCTGTTTTTTGTAACTGTTTTATTTTTTTAGGGCCAAACCGTTGAATGAAATCTATTTTTGGCTTTTGATTCGTGTAAGGAATGAAAAATCGAATTTTATACATATTTTTATTTCTTGTATGTACCGGAAATAACAATTTTGAGTTTTCCAAAATCAAAGTCAAAATGTCCCCAAATTGCCCGTTTTGGTTAAACTACGATAAATTATGTTAGAGTGAACATTGTGTTAGTAGTAAGTGCACTTGTTGGCCAGTTGGCCAGTGGTGGGTGCGGCGTACAGGGCTGTCCAAAAAGTAAATTTTGGGAATGATTTTCAACTGTTTTTATTTTTTTTATCCCAAAATTTCTTTTGGACAAATCTTTTTTGGGTTTTAGTTTTCGTGTAAGGATTAAAAAATAAAATGTTGGCATATTTTTTTTTTCTCGATGTCCCAAAATAGCAATTTTGTTTTCCCAAAAATAAAAGTCAAAAGGGCCCCCCAAATTGGGCCCTTTTTGGTTTTTAAAAACTGATAAATTATGTTTGGGTGAATATTTTTTAGTAGAAACCCCCCTTGTTGGCCATTTGGGCCAGGGGTTGGAGCGGCTACGGGGGCGTCCAAAAAGTAAATTTGGGGATGTTTTTTTATCGGTTTTTTTTTTTTTTAATGCCAAATCTTTTTTAAAAAATTTATTTTTGAGTTTTTATATTCGTGTGAGGATTTAAAAAATAAAAATATAAAGCTTTATTTTTTTTCTCGTATGCCCCGGAAATAAAAATTTTTTGATTTTTTCCAAAATAAAAGTCAAAAGGGCCCAAATTCCCCTTTTTGGGGTTAAAACGATAAAGTTAGAGTGAACTTTTTGTTGGGTTAAAAAACCCCCTTTGGTTGGGCATTTGGGCCATGGGGGTGCGGGAAACAGGGCCGGGCCCAAAAAGGGTAAATTTGGGAATAAATTTTCAACTGTTTTTTTTTTTTTAGGGCCCAAAAAAAGTTGGACAAAATCAAATTTTGGGGCTTTAGATTCTTTTGAAAGGGATTTGAAAAATAGAATGTTAAGCTATTTTTTTTTTTTCTTTTTATGTCCCCCCCGGAATAAAAAAATTTGATTTTTCCCAAAAAAATCAAATTTAAAAAATGGCCCCCAAATTTTCCCCTTTTTTTGTTTTAAAACTGTTTAAATTATTTGGGGTTTTTGTTATTATTAAGTAGAAATTAAATTGTTGGCCCATTGGCCAGGGTGGTTTGCTCCCTTACAGGGGCTCCAAAAAGAAAATTTTTAAATTGTTTTTTTTTTTTTCTAATCCCCAAATCTTTTTTTACAAATTTCTTTTTTGGGGTTTTAGATTCAGGTAAAGATTTGAAAAATGGGAATTTTAAAAGCAATTTTTTTTTTCTGGGGGTACTCCCCCCCGGAAATAAAAATTTTGAGTTTTCAAAACCCAAAGTAAAAAGGGGGCCCCCAAATTCCCCCCCGTTTTTTTTTTAAAACCCCCTGAAAAAAAAAAATTTTTTGGTTAAAGGGGTTTTTTTTTATTTAGTAAAAATCCATTTGTTGGCCATTTTGGGCCCCGTGTGGAGGGCGGCGTACGGGGGCGTTAAAAAGTAAAAAATTTGGAGGTTTTTTTTTTAACCCTTTTTAAATTTTTTTTAGTGCCAAGCCCTTTGAACAAAATTTTATTTTAGTTTTTAGATTCGAGTTTGGATGTTTTGAAAATAGAAGTTATAATTTTTAAATTTTACAAATATTTTTTTTTTACAAAAAAATATGACTAAATCGCCCAAATCGAAGGCTGCAATCTTCACAAGAAGAGGCCGATAGTCGAATGATGCTCCTTTTGTCTTTGCGCTCTCGACCCCGACGCTATTTTTGGGCATCATTGTTTGTTCCCCTGGCCTGACGTCTTCATATCTTTATTGAAATACCCCAGAAGAAGTAAACCAAAAAAGAATTTTTTAGAAAATGGTTTTGGAGACAAAAGAAAAGACTTTTTTACATAAAAAAGAAATTTTTCTTAAGAGGGGGCCCAAAATTATTGAAGTTCTTACGCCATTTCACGCGTTTTACGGGTTGCGACACCAAAAAGTTCTTTGTTAGAAGAGGTTTTTTTTTCATTTAAAACTTTTTAGAGAAACACCCCGAATTCGTAAACCCACTATCTCTTACTCTTGGCCCCTCGGTTCCTGTTGAAAAAAAATTTACGTGCGCCCCAATTAGAAAGATTTTTTTCCCTTTAGTATGGGGAGACCAGTACTCCCCTGATGTAAAGGGAAACCCGCAACATCTTTTTTCGAAAAGGGTTTTTAAAAATCACTGTTTAAACCATGAAAAACTACACCCGGCACGATCTCGCTTCCCTACCCCCATGCGTATCACTTTCGGTTCCCATATCCTGCTGAAAATTATCAAGCAAATTTTTATGGGGTTTAAAACCAAACAGACGCACGTGCCCGAATACCCGAACCCCAAGTCATGGCTGGTCGGTAACCCGGGTGGACTTTTTACCGTGGACCGAAGGGAAAGGCTCCCAAATTTATTTAAATTAAAATTTTGGAAAAAAACCAAAAACAAAGCCCTCCGACGTGGAAGATGATCCCCAAGACATGAGATTGAAAGAGGCAGAGACGTTTTTTAAGTGAAAATGAAGACCCAAGTTTTAACTAGAACCACTGTTAAATGATCATCAAAAAACATCCACTATACTTTAATATAATATCCTTTCATTTTCCCACATGATAGGGACATTTTTGTCTAAAGTAGGGCAATTAGGATCATTTTGACTTCCCTTTTTTTAAAAAAGACAAAATTTCATTTCCGGGGCACGCAAAAAAAAATAAAAAAAGGGAAAATAATATTTTCCCTTCTTTACACGAATCAAAAGTAAAAAAAATTTGATTTCGCCCCACGATTCGGCCCCATAAAAATAAAACTTAAAAAAACATCCCTTTAAAATTTACTTTTTGGACAAAACCCCGTACGCCGCATCCACCCCTGGCCCAAAAAGTGGATTTTTACTAAATAATTAAAAAACCCCAAAACCAAATTTATCAAATTTTAACCAAAAAGGGAAATTTGGGGCCATTTTTACTTTGAAATTTTTTAAAACTCAAAAATTTTTTATTTCCGGGACAAAAAGAAAATAAAAAAATGCCCTTTAAAATTCTATTTCAAATCCTTACCCCGAATCTAAAGCCAAAATTTGATTTTTGTCCAACGATTTGGCATAAAAAAATAAAAACAGTTGAAAAATTTATTCCCAAAATTTCTTTTTTTCGGCCCTGACGCCGCCCCACCACTGGCCAAGGCCAAAAAAAGTGGATTTCTACTAAAAAAAATGTTTTACTCTAACATAATTTAAACGTTTTTAACCAAAAAGGGGAAATTTTGGGGGCCCTTTTGACTTTGGGTTTTGGGGAAAAATCAAAAATTTTTTTATTTCCGGGGCATACGAGAAAAAAAAATATGCCTTTAAAATTCTTTTTTTCAAAACCTCAACGAATAAAAAAGCTCAAAAATTTGATTTTGTAAAAAAGATTTGGGATTAAAAAAAAAAAAAACAGATAAAAAAAACATCCCCCAAAATTTTTCTTTTTGGCGCCCCTGTAAAGCCGCATCCACCACTGGCCAACTGGCCAAAAAGGGATTTCTACTTTAAAAAAAATTCACCCAAAAAATAATTTATCAGTTTTTTAAACCCAAAACGGGGGCAAAATTTTTGGGCCCTTTTGACTTTGATTTTTGGGAAAAAACAAAAAATTTCTATTTCCGGGGCCAAAGAGAAAATAAAAAAAATTCCTAACCCTTCCCCATTTTATAATCCTTTCCCCAATCTAAAGCCCAAAAATTTGAATTTTTTTTCCAAAGATTTTGGGTAAAAAAAAAAAAAAAACAGTTTAAAATCATTTTCCCCAAAATTTTTTTTTTGGACGGCCCTGTACGCCGCACCCACCATTTGGCCCCAAATGGCCAACAAAATGGATTTCTACTAAAAAAATTTTCACTCTAAAAATAATTTATCGTTTTTTTTTTAAACCAAAAAGGGGGGAATTTTGGGGGCATTTTGACTTTTATTTTGGAAAACCAAAAATTTTTTTTCCGGGGGATAAGAGAAAATAAAAATTGCCCTTAAAATTCTATTTAAATTCCCTTTAAAAGAATCTAAAACCCAAAATAGTTTTTTTCCAACGATTTGGGATAAAAAAAAAAAAACAAACTGAAAAACATTTCCCCCAAAATTTTTAATTTTTGGGCGGGCCCCGTACGCCGCACCCCCCACTGGCCCCCAAATGGCAAAAAGTGGATTTTTTCAACAAAAGTTTACCTAACATAAATTTTTCGTTTTTTTAACCAAAACGGGCAATTTGGGGGCCCTTTTTGGGGTTTTAAAATTTTTTTAAAAAATCCAAAAATTTTTATTTCCGGTACATACAAGAAAATAAAAAAATGTATTTAAAAATTGGGTTTTTTTATTCCTAACACGAATCCCAAAAGTCCCCAAAAAAAGATTTCGTTCAAAGGTTTGGGGGCCCCAAAAAAAAAAAAACATTTTCAAAAAAACAGCACATTTGACCCCTTTTTGGGCACCCCCCGTACCCCGCACCCCCACTGGCCAACTAGCCCAAAAAAGTTGATTTCTACTCCCAAAAAAAACCACCCTAACCCTAGTATATGGGTCCCATTTCTCCGCAGGGGGGGGAGGGTTTTCCCCCCACCGGGTTTTTGGGTTTGGGCCCCAAAACCCCCCATTAGTGAGACCCTCCCCCCCCCTGCGGAGAAATGGGGACCCATATATATGTTAGGGGGGGCCCATTTGGAGTAGAAATCCACTTGTTTTGGGCCCGTTTGGCCAGTGGTGGGGGGGGGGGTACCCGGGGTTCCCAAAGGGTCAAATTTGCTGTTTTTTTTAACTGTTTTTATTTTTTTTAGGGGGCCCAAAACCTTTGAACGAAATCTATTTTTGGGATTTTTTGATTCGTGTAAGGAATGAAAAATTAATTTTATACATTTTTTTAAATTTTCTTGTTTTAAACCGGAAATAAAATTTTTGGGTTTTTCCCAAAAATCAAAGTAAAAAATTTTCCCCCAAATTGCCCTTTTTGGGGTTAAAAACGAAAAATTTAAATGTTAGAGGGGAACATTTTTTAAGTAGAAATCCCCCTTTGTTGGCCATTTGGGCCCAGTGGGGGGTTGCGGCGTACGGGGCCGTCCAAAAAGTAAATTTTGGGAATGTTTTTTCCAACGGGGGGGTTTTTTTTTTTTTTTTTTTTCCCCAATCGTTGGACAAATCTATTTTTGGGTTTTTAGTTTTCGTGAAAGGGAAATTAAAAAAATTTTAAGGGTTAGGCATATTTTTATTTTCTCGTATGCCCCGGGAATGGGCAATTTTGATTTTTCCCAAAAATCAAAAAAAAAGGGCCCCAAAAATTTGGGGCCCTTTTTGGGTTTAAAAACTGATAAATTATGTTTGGGGGGAATTTTTTTTTATTTGGGTCCACTTGTTGGCCAGGGGGCCCCGTGGGTATGCGGCGTACGGGGGGGCGTCCCAAAAGGTTAAATTTTGGGGGTTTGTTTTTTAAATCTGTTTTTTTTTTTAATCCCCAAAATCTTTTTTAAAAAAAAATCTATTTTAAAGCTTTATATTCGTGTAAAGGGATTTGAAAATAAAAAATAAAGATATTTTTTTTTTTTCCTGGGTATGTCCCGGGGAAATAAAAAATTTTGAGTTTTCCAAAATCAAAGTAAAAAGGGCCCCCCAAATTGCCCTTTTTTTGGGAAAAAAAAAAAAAGGGTTTAAATTATTTTTAGATTTAAATTTTTAGTAAAAATTCCACTTTTTTTGGGAAAGTTGGCCAGGGGGGGTGGGGGGCGGGTACAAGGGGCCGGGCCCAAAAAAGTAAATTTTTTGGGGAATGATTTTTAAACCCCCTTTTTTTTTTTTTTTTTTTATCCCAAAATTTAAAAAAACCAATTTTTTTAAGTTGGAAAAAATTTTCAAAATTTTTTTTTGGGGGCGGTTTTAAAAAAAAATTCCCCCCCCTTTTTTGAAAAAAAAGGGGAATTTTTTTGAAAAAATTAGGGAAGGGTTAAAGGGCCCAAAAAAAATTTTAATTTTTAATTTTTTTGGGTTTTATGGTTCCGGGCAAAATTTCAAAAAAAATTTTGAGTTTTTTCCCGCCATAAATCAAATTTTTCCAAAAAATTGGGCCCCCAAATTTTCCCTTTTTTGGTTAAAACGATAAATTTGTTAGGTTTATATTTTTTAAGCCCCCGGGAAATTCCGTTTTGGGGCCTTTGGGGGGGGCCAAAGGGGGGTGGATTTTTCTGCTTTTCCCGGGGGGGCCGGGCCCAAAAAAAAATTAAAATTTTTGAAAAAATGGTTTTTAAAATTTTTTTTAAGGGGCCAAATTTTTTTTCCGGGTTTTTTAACCAAAAAATTCAAAATTTTGGGGCCTTTAAAAAATTTCCAATGTTAAAGGGGGATTTGAAAATTAAAGGGGAAAAGGGGGGGGGGGGGTTAAAAGGGCATTTTTTTTTTTTTAATTTTTTTCTCGTTTAAAACCCCTTCCCGGAAAATTTAAAACAAAAAATTTTGGGGGGGAAAGGGTTTTTTTTTTAAAATTTAAAAAAAAAATTTTTTAAAAAAAATTTTTTGGCCCCAAAATTGGGGCCCGGGGGGGTTTTTTGTTAAAAAAAACCTTTTAAAAAAAAATAAAAATTGGTGGGTTAAAGGGTTTTTTTTTTTAAATTTTTTTAAGAAATTCCCCTTTGTTTGGGGCCAATTTTTGGGGGCCCCAGGGTAGGGAAAATGCGGCCGTAAGGGGCTTTTCCTTTAAAAAAAGGAAAAAAATTAAAAAATGGGCAGCCTTTTTGGATTTTTGGGATACCCCAAATTTTAATTTGGGGTTAAAAAAAAAATTAGATACCGAAAAGCTCGTTTGGGGGAAAGGTAAATTCTTTTTGGGGGCCAAGGGAACCCGGGGGGTTTTTGAAAAATATTTAATTTTTTAAAAGAAATTTTTTTTGGGGTTAACAAATTTATTTTTTTTCCCCAACACTATTTTTTAAAGACCAAAAGAGTTGTTTTAAAAGGGGTAAAAGGGCGAATTTGAAGTAGGCCTTCTATCGTGTATAAATATCAAAAAACACTCCCTATTTTAACAAAATTTTTGCTTCCGGCACTGATTTACATTTTTAAAAATTTGGGGGGGTTCGGAAGGAATATTTCAAAAATTAACCCTTTTTAGTTTTTTTTGGTTTTAAAAAGAAAACATTTTTTTTGAGGAAATTTGTTACCAATCAAAAAAAAAAAAATTAAAATGTTTTTAATTTAAAAAGGTCTTAAAAAATTTTTTCCTTTCTCCGGGCCTTTTCATTGGGGTTTTCCTTTTTGGGGCCACCCATAAGGGGGGGTTCTTTGGGGAGGGAGGGGGGGTATGGGGGTTTTTTCCCTTTTAAAAAAAAAAGGGAAAAACTTCCTAAGGAAAACCCACCCTTTTTAAAATTCACTTTTTTTGGAAACCCGTCCCCGAAACCAAAGGGAAAATTTGTTTTCCCGAAAAAATTAATTTTAAACCCCCAACTTTATCGTTTTAAAAAACCCGGGAAATTTTGGGGTTTTAAAAAAATATTTGTTTTAAAATTTAAAAAATTTTTACCGGGACTACCAAAGAAATAAAAATGTTTTAACATCTTTTACTCCTTACCGTCTAAAAAAAATTTGCCAAGATTTGGCTAAAAAAATAAACAGGAAAATTGCCCAAAATTTTTTTGGGAACCCCCCTTTACCCCGGCAACCCCCCAAATGGAATTTTCCAACGGGGTTTTCACAAAAAATTTTCCTCAAAAAAAAGAAAACCAAAGGGTTTTTAATTTAATTTATTTTGGGGGAAAACTCAAAGTTTTTTGGGGGGGATCGGAAAAAAAATCCGTTTAATTTTTTTTAAAACAAATAAATAAATTAATTTTTAAAATTTTGGGGGAAAAAAAATAAAAACAAAGGTTAAACTAATTTTTACTTTTTCCCCCTGAACCCCCCCAAACCCCCCAATCCAAAAAAGGGGAGTTCTCTAAAAAATACACCCAAACATATTTATTTTTTTTTCTAAAAGGGCAATTTGGGGAAAAATTTTGACTTTTTTGGAAAAAAACCAAAAATTTCATTTCCGGGCCCCCAATAGAAAAAAATAAAAATAAGTAAATTTTTTTAAATTTCCTTAAACACAAAACAAAAGGGAAAAATAGTTTTGTGCCCCAATCGTTTTGGGCATAAAAAAAATTTAAAATTAAAATCTTTCCCAAAAAAATTTCTTTTTGGAAACCCTGAAACCCGCACCACCATTTCCCGGCCAACAAGGGGATTTCTACTAAAAATTAAAAAAACCTAACCCAAATTTACCCGTTTTTAACCAAAAGGGGAAAATTTGGGGACATTTTGACTTTGTTTTTGGAAAACTCAAAATTTTTTTTTTTTCCCGGGGACATCAAGAAAATAAAATATGAAAAATTTTTCTATTTTTAAAACCCTTTTACACGAAATAAACCCCAAAAATTAGTTTTTGTAAAAACGATTTGGTTTAAAAAAATAAAAACAGTTAAAACTTTCCCCAAATTTTTTTTTTTGGGAGGGGCCCCTGTACGCCGCATCCACACGGGGCCAAACGGGCCAAAAAGTGGATTTCTACTAAAAAATGTTAAAACCCAAACAAAATTTTTTCTTTTTTCCCAAAAAACCGGGAAATTTGGGGGCCCATTTTAAAACTTTGGTTTTTAAAAACTAAAAAATTGTTTTTTTCCGGGGAAAATACGAGAAAATAAAAATATCCCTTAAATTCTATTTTAAATTTCCTTTACCGAATTAAACCCCAAAAATAGATTTTGTAAACGATTTGGCTTTAAAAAAAAAAACGTTAAAAATCTTTCCCCCAAAATTTTATTTTTTGGGGAAAAGGGAGGCCCCGGGTTAACGCCGCAGCCACCACTGGGCCAAACGGGCCCAAAAAGGGGTTTTCTATTTAAAAAATTTTCACCAAAAAATAATTTTTTCGTTTTTAACCAAAAGGGGGAAATTTGGGGCCATTTTTGACTTTGTTTTTTGGGAAAACCAAAATTGTTATTTCCGGGCATACGAAAAAAAAATAAAAATTTTTTAAAATCCTTTAACATTCAAAAAATTTTTTAAAAAAAAAAAAAACCCCAACAAAAATAAAACCCAAAAACTTTTTTGGTAAATTTTTAAAAAAAAATAAAAAAAAAAAACAAAAACACCCAAAAAAAAAAAACCCCTTAAAAACCAAAAAAAAACAAAAACAAAAAAAAAACCAAAAAACAAAAAAATTGAAGGAAAAAAAAAAAAAGGAAACGGGAAACAAGGGGCAAAAAAAAAAAACCCCTTAAAACAAAAAGAAAAAAAAACCCAAAAAAAAAAAAGGCCCAAAAAAAAACCCAAAAAATTTTTTAGGGGAAAAGAGAAAAAAACAAAAATTTTAAAAAAACAAAAAAAAAAAAAACCAAAAAAAAAAAAAAACCCACAAAAAAAAATTTTAACGGGGAAAACCCCTGAAAGCCGCCCCCCCACTGGCCAACTGCAAACAAGGGGATTTTTACAAACCAAATTTTTTTCAAAATTCTAACAAAAATTTATCTTTTAAAAAACCAAAAAACGGGAAATTTTGGGGGGCCATTTTGACTTTAAATTTTGGAAAACCCAAAAATTGGGTTATTTCCGGTACTTTAAAAGGGAAAAAAAAAATATGTTAAAATTGGATTTTTTATTCTAACACGAATAAAAAATTTCAAAAATTTTTTCGTTCAAGGGTTTTTGGGGCCCTAAAAAATAAAAACAGTTAAAAAAAACAGCAAAATTATTTTTTGGGGCACCCCGTTTAACCCCGCACCCACCACGGGCCAACTAGCCAAAAAGTGGATTTTTTTTTCCAAAAAAAACCACCCTAACATAGTATAATAATGGGCCTTTTTCTCCGCAGGGGGGGGGATTTTTCCCCAAACCCTTTGGTTTTTGGTTATGTTTTGGCTTAGACGATGAAATAAAACTAAAATTTTGTTTTATTTTTGTCCAAAAACCGGGGGGATTTTTAATAAAACCTCTTAAGGGGAAAAGGTTATAAGCCGTGGGTTAAAACCCTCTTGTTTTCCAGCCCGATGGACTGGTGAGTGGGGGGTACATGTTTTGGATTTGGGGAAAATTTCCCCTAAATTGATTTGTGACGGAAAGTTTTAACCCTTAAAATTCCCTGAAAGAACTTTGAGGGGGTTTTTGCAAGGATGGCAATAGGGGAACCCAGAAGAGAGAGAAGTCAAGCTTCAGCTAGGGTTGCAATAATTTTCCCAGAAGGGGACTGGGGGGGATCGGGTTGCAGGCCCGGGGATTTTTTGGTTTTTGGGAGGGAATCACCCCGGTGTTGGTTGGTGTTTGTTAATACATTAGCATAAGTATTGGTTTCCCTGTAAGCTTTGAACTGTTGCATAGCAATTTTACAGCAAAAAACGGATCGGGGGGGTTTTGGGGGGAACAAAGGGGTTTTGAGGGGCGAAATTTTTGCATAATTATCAAAAAATCAAACATGGGTAGCTTTACAGTCGTAGATTATCAACACTTCTTTCAGCCAGAAACAAATCACGAAAATTGAAAATTTTCAACTTGTTAACTAAATATAACAATCATGAAAATCAATTTATAATTTTAAAAAAGCTTGTTTTAAGTTATAATTAAATTATTTATTATTTAATATTTTTCAAACACAGCACTCCAAATTTTTTTACGGGGAAAAATCGTTTTAGTATTCAACAGTTTTTTCCGTGGGACAAGTTAATCCCAAAAAGAACCCTAATATTATAAAAAAACAATATTAAAACAAGCAAGACAATGCCAAGGTAGTCAAAATATTAAAAATAAAAAAAAAGGGAAAATAGCTTTTTGATGAAAAAGTTTATAAATTTTTTCAGAACTATCCGTTAAAGTAAAAACCCTTTTTTGAAAATTTACCACCCCCTTTTGGGTGATTTTTTTACTTTTAACCCTTTTAATCCTTGAAACCGTGGTTCCAAAAATGGTCAGCAGTGATAGATGGGGAACGTGTTGACTAAACCAGGGGGGGCAAAATACTTTTTGTTTACTTTTTTTATTTTTATTTTCAAAAATTAGTTTTTTTTTATTTTGGGATAGGGCCAAACGGGGTTTCTTATTTTTTGTTAACCAAAAAAATGTTATAGGAAAAATTGAAACAAAAAGCTGAAAATTATAAATGAATAAAAAATTTTTTTTAAAAAAAAAACAAAATACACTGAATCGGGCCCGGGGGAAACTTTAAAGAGGTGCCTCTTGTTTTAAGTCTACCCGGATGCAATGATGTTTTAAAGCGACAATGAAAAGGTCACAGATGAAGGTGACAAACAATTAAATTTTAAAACTGCCTGAAGCGGGTTTAAAAACCGCCAAAACTCGCGGGCCTTTCCCCAAACTGACTTAGGGAACTCGTGGTTTGACTTTGGGGTTCAAATTTCCCTTCACTTTCTCTTTTAACATCTAAGAATTGGCCTAAATAAATTAAGTTTTTTAAATATCGTGTGAAATTTTTTAATCGCGGGGCCCCTTTCCCTTCGCCCACTATTATCACAATAATATGGGCCTATCACTTTAAAATTTTTGCAAGACGATGATTCCCCTTAAATGGGTTTTGCTCACGATTGCCAATACGATCTTCCTTACACCCCCCTTGGGCAAAAATTATTACCTTTTAAACCATTTACTGGGGATCTCTTCGATTGCTCTCACAGTCCCAAATTATTTTTTTTACCTAAAAAAGCTTTTTTAAAAATGCTTTTTTAAAAAAGGGGTTTATCTTTTAATCAAAAACACGATTAAAAAAGGTTCGAAAAAAAATTCGAGTAAAAAACTTTTGGGAAACAGGTTTGAATTGCGAAATTCACGGACTTTAAATTATTTTTAAAAAAATAAAACTTTACTTGAAATTGGTTTCAGTCGGGCAAAAAAAGCTAAAAGGAAAACATGAAATTTTAAAAATTTTAACCTTTTCAGGTGTGTGTAAAAAGGGGCTGCGCGTGGGATGTTTGCTGTCCGCCAGCTGTTAGCGCTTCCTTGTACGACAGAATGTGGGTCATGGTGGTCTAAGAGGGCATGTTTCAGTGAAGATGGCCCCCGGGGATATAAACATTAAAAAAATTTTCTTTTGCTCTTCATTAGATTTTTTTTATTTTAAACCCTTTCCCAGGTTTGGGCTCATGTCTTGTTCCCTTTTCCCCCGTGACTACAACTATTGAAAGGGTTTGTGAAAAGTTTAAGTTTTGAATTTTAAATATGTATTTATTTATCATCTATCCTTTTTCAGTTTAAAATTTAACTGTTTTTACAAAGGAGGAAAATATATAACCCCAGATAATAAAAATAATACAAAAAAAAAACAATAATAACAACCCCAATAATAAAAAAGTAAAAAAAATTTTTCGAAATAAAAATTTTAAAAACAATGTACACTTTTACGGTAACTTATAAAAAAATTATTTTAAAAAAGTGACATTTGGGTTTATTGTTTAAAGAAATTGAAAAAAAAGGGGGCAGCTATAACCCCCAAAAAATGGACGAAAGAAAAACTTTGGGAAAAAATGAGGGGGGGAAAAAATTGTTTTTTAAAGGGACCATACCATGCACTAACCCCGAATAATATGAAGATTTCCAAAAATCAAAAAAGGGAAATTGAAAAAATTTTTTAAAAAAAAAAATTCCCCCAAAAGAAAACACCGAAGGGAATTTTATTTTTTTAAAGTAAAAGTAATAAGGAAGGGCCGAATCCCACCCATTCGCCTTTTAACTGGGGAATTTACAGTACTGTTTATTTTTATTTTTACGTGAACTGGACTGATTGAACTTTGGTTGAAATTTCCATTTATTTAAAAGTTTTTTTCGTATCAGTGAAAGTAAACACTTTCTTTAATTATCTTAGTTGTTTTCTTTTTTTTAAATGTTTTAAAATGGAACTCCCACATTGGTCGGGAAATCCCGGGGCCGGGTGCCTTATACAAAACCCAAAAATTTTGCACGGGAGGATAATATAAAGGGGCAACACAACAGCTATACCCCCGAACATCTTCAGGGTAGCCCTAATCAAATTTTACGTCGTGGTCGCATACCGCCTTTGCCTTTCAAAACAACCATGCACGGAGGGATAATTAAAGTGCAACAAAACAGTTTAAATAAAACCAAAACATCTTCAGGGTAAAATTTTAATAAAAATTTCGTCGGGGCCCCGGCTCCCCGCCGTCCTTATACAAAAAAACCCACATGAACGGGAGGATAATATCAAGTGCAACCCCAAAAACCCTGATACACCAGAACATCTTCGGGGTAAAACCAAATAAAAGTTACAGCTTCAGGGTTTTGGGGTTTCTCCAATTTCACTTCGGGCTTAGCCCCCGTTTAGCCCGCAATTAGGTTTCGGGGCCCCCACGGGTTGAAAAACTGCTCTATATAATAAATCTTTTTTAAAAATTAAAAAACCCCATAGAGGGTTTTTATACCCTAAAGATCTAAATGAAAAATTAAAATTTTCCCCCTGTCCATTTTTTTTTTTAAAATGAAAAATTTTATTGATTTAAAATATCATCGTCACAACGAACATTCATAGAACAAAGCAAATTTAGTTTTAAATTTTTAAACCAATAAAATGCAAATTGTTTTTCAGTTTCATGGTCGTTTTCATGAAAATATCTCTTGATTCTATATAATAAAGCTAACATTCATCCCCGACAAAAAGGAGATTTAAAATTCCCCCCATCCTCCTCGCTAAAAAAGTTGTGTTATATTCAATTCTGATTGAGGCAACGTTACAAAATAGATGTGAAATAACTGCAGTGCACTAAAACATAATATGTATCTTCTAGGCAAGATGAATATTAAAACACGTAGGACATAGTAGTACTCACAGGGCGGAAGTCCAGACATCACCAAGCTTGAAGTAGCGAGGAAAAGAGATCATGAAATATCGTGACGCTGAAGGCAACGTTAACAAAATAGATGCTAGAAATAACTGCAGTGCACTTCAAATACAATTATATGTATTATCATTGTAGTGCAAAGATGGCAATATCATTAAATAACACTATGTTTGCCACCATCTTCGGGGATACAGTAGGACATAGTAACTCACAGGGCGGAAGTTCAGACATCACTAAGCTTGAAGTAGCGAGGAAAAGAAATATCATGTCGCTGAAGGCAACGTTAACAAAATAGATGCTAGAAATAACTGCAGTGCACTTCAAATACAATTATATGTATTATCATTGTAGTGCAAAGATGGCAATATCATTAAATAACACTGTGTCTGCCACCATCTTCGGGGATACAGTAGGACATAGTAACTCACAGGGCGGAAGTCCCGACATCACCAAGCTTGAAGTAGCGAGGAAAAGAGACCATGAAATATCGTGACGCTGAAGGCAACGTTAACAAAATAGATGCTAGAAATACCTGCAGTGCACTCAAATACAATTATATGTATTATCATTGTAGTGCAAAGATGGCAATATCATTAAATAACACTATGTTTGCCACCATCTTCGGGGATACAGTAGGACATACAGTAACTCACAGGGCGGAAGTTCAGACATCACTAAGCTTGAAGTAGCGAGGAAAAGATACCATGAAATATCGTGACGCTGAAGGCAACGTTAACAAAATAGATGCTAAGCTATAATTTACCTTTTCATTATTTGTTTCCCGACATCGAACGTGCGTAGAATGGTCACGTGTTGATTATAGTTGACAAGTGTTTCCGTTTAGTTACCACATATAGTTTGTTTGATTGAGGCTTTTTCAGAACTAGTTATTCCCAATCAACTAAGAACCAAACCTATACAGTTGTAGAAGGCTAAAGGCCCCTCGGATAGTTTTTAGATGAATAGCTTGAGTCACGAGCGAGCTCACAACGTGTTATCATAGCCCTGACGTTGAGCCCAGAAACACGGGTAGCTCACGTGTAGCACGCGAGACTTTGACACGGGAGGTCATCGGTCCGACACCAGCCACAGGCAATCCTGACTGAACGTTACTTAGATATTTATTAATATTTGCATTCTTATTTGTACAACCTTTGAACATGTTAAATATGAATGCGATAATGACAGAAAGAGCATCTGTCCAATAAAACGTGAGTTCCTGTCACCTTCTAATACAATACACTAAAATACAATGTTTAAGTTAAATACAGTTTCAAATACAACATCAATAAATATTTTTAAAAATCACAAAAAAGAACTAAACAATACCACAAAAAATAGCAAAATAACACAACTTACTTTAAGTATGAGATGAGTTGATATTGTAATATGTGTTCTGCGATGGTCCATTCGTATTTTTAGAAACTACTTATATTGTTTGTAGGTTATATTTTAGATGTTAATTTCAATGTATTTTTATCAATTGATTGTTATTCTGTGTAACTGCGCAACAGCGCTGGCTGCAGAGACCAATAAAGGTTCATTATATTGAAACTTATGTATGTTTTTAATTAATTTGGGAGTGCATTCCACAAGTAGACAGATTGATTGTAAAAATCATTTTGATTTACTGATGTTTTAGCCCTTGGAGGAATCACCATTATTATTTCGAGAGTTTCTTCAAGAAACTTGTGAATATACCAGGAATTAGTCTTAGGAAACACCTATTTGACATCCTCTCACTTCTCGCACGCTACTCCTATCTAGGTGCCCGTTAGGGCGCCGCAGCCAAGCTGCGGTGCGCTACACACTCAGGCACCTTATACAGCAAGCAGAGTTGGGGTGATTTCGAGGTGTCACCCAGCCGTCATGAAACGTGATGTGAACTTAAAAACTATCAAAATCAAGGGGATTTGGGTACCTGACAATACATGCCAAATTTGGTTGGTGTACGAATATTCCTTCTTGGTGAAAAAATGACTTGAAACATGCTCAAAATGACTTTAAGGATGTTAGTTACTACTGGCTTCTACTTCTACTATCTAATTCGTCAGTTTCAATTGCCCAGCGATTCTGATCAAACGGGTGGGGCTACAACGTTTATATTTTACATGGACATTAAGGTAATAGTGATGTAATTCCTTTTGAAAGAAAAAGTTTAAAAAAATTGCTTGAAGGCTTCCAAATAAAGGTTTTAAAATAAGCCTTTTCAGGCATACAATCAACAAGTAACTATAGTTACGTGACAATAATCGCGTACATTGTTTACAAAAAGCAAGTCTTTGAACCACTATATTTCTTCATTCTATTGTTAGTTGGTAATGCCATGGCAATTAAATCGACTTTGATAAAATTATTATATTTTAACAAATAATTTTGCAATGGAACTTGAAAAAGTAATGAGATTCCACACATAACAAAAACTTGTAAAAATACAGCCAAACCTTACACACTCAAAAGAAATGAGATCTAAAAAAAGGGCCAAGCTCATCTACCCTTCCACATTTGCGCATTCTTAATTCATAATCGCACAGTGTCCCGTAACAACATCCTTGAAAAGCTTGGCAAAATAGAATTTGCATGACCATTACGTTGAAATTAATTCGAAGAAAAGAATTTGGATGAACTATTACGTTTAAATTAATAGTTGAAAATTCTATTTTGCCAAGCTTTTCGAGGATGTTGTTACGGGACACTGTACGTTTATGAATTAAGAATGCGCAAATGTGGAAGGGTAGATGAGCTTGGCCCTTTTTTAGATCTCATTTCTTTTGAGTGTGTAAGGTTTGGCTGTATTTTTACAAGTTTTTGTTATGTGTGGGATAATAAGTTACCCAAAGAAGATGAATTCATCCCTTCCGGTCCTTGGATTGATTTGATTGATTGGATGTTGCTTAACGTCTCATATTAATGCACTTTGGCTATTCGAGAAGATGAGTGGTGATAGATGAGGATGAAGTATGAACAGAAGGGACGAGGGGAAACCCGGTACCGGCACGTAGCCTACTTCTTTCGAAAAGTACCAAGGGGACCAATGGCCCATTCGAAAGGACGGTGTAACCTTGACAGTCATATAGGTTCATCCACTAACCCGGACTGCCGAGCAGACGTCGAGGAGAACGAAGCCGTTACACTAGCTCTCGTACCCTCCATCTGCTCTAACCAGCGGTATACGTGAGTTTCAAAGCAGAGCGGTCACCCACTCTACCCCTGACCACGCCCGAAGACTGCTTAACTTCGGTGTTAGAGTGGGAACCGATTAAACGACCTCGGCTAAACCGCTGGCTCCCGGTCTTTGGTAGATTAGCGTGTGACCAGTGACATTTAATTAAAAATGGTTGTATGAAATCATGACTACTTTTTCAGGTAGACCGAGTAAGTGTAGACAAATTAAAGCTTATTTAACTTTATACATTAACTGATTTTTTAGTTGTGACTAATTTCTGTTATTTAACATTTTTCTCGGGGAAAACCTGCCCAGGTTACAATGAATGCCCCTTTTTAGGTTTTCAATCAGAGATTTTTTATTTGTACATTTGCGAAGGAATGTCCTGGGGCTGTTTCAGCGGATTCATTCTTCGCATTCCCCTTATATAACGACTGAAGAAAACCTCTGAAAAACCTTTCAGTTAGGATTGCCGGTGGCGGTATTTGAACCACGACCTCCCGAATCCAAGTCCCACACTTTACGTTTCAGCAACACTGTTAGTGTTAAAAACATGTTTCAAACCTAGTAATTTTAATTCTAATACTAACGAAATCACAGTTGCCGAAGACAACACCTTTAGGATATAGTGTGGGTAAATAACTTAGGTCACGATCGGACCCATGGAACGTGGTATTATAGTCTAACGTGAAGTTCGGGTCTAAGATCACTCGATGAACCGATATTAACGCCCGGGATATAACACTTCACACGTCTCAGATTCCAGCAGCCGGTTTTGTGGATGGCTGCACTGCACGGGATGGCCGTAATACGCAGGGGGGGAGGACTCAAAAACAAGTTCGACTCCTCGTAATTCATACATACGTACTCCTCCTACACCCAAAGATAATGCTAGTGTGGGTCTCTGATTCGGGAGGTCATTGAGTTGATATCTGCAACCGGCAATCCTGACTGAAGTGTTTCAACAAGGCTTTCTTCAGTGTCTTTCTAAACAGCCCTTGGAGATTCCATTCACATCTAAAAATAAACATTGTTGTGAATTTTCAATAGAGTTTTTGCTAATTTTATTGTTTGTTTGCCTGTCCAGAATCAAAGATGAATGTTTTTATCACAAAATATTCTATGTAATGTGGAAACAAACTCATAAATACATAATAAATAAATGAATAAATAAATACATTTTGGGAGTGGGTTGCATGCCCACAATATTTTTAAAAATAATTATCGGGCACACAGACGACTCAAAGGGGTAATGCCGTGACAGGACAGTGAACATTGCGCTACGTATCTTGGCGTTGATATAATCTTGTATCTTATCTTGTATGTATCTTGAATCTTGTTGATGAATTGTCGCATGCACCACACATAGGTTCGTAAATATCCCAAATCTGAGAATTTGTAAATCAGTAATAATAAAAAAGCATAGCAACTATTAACCCCCTACTGAAGTTTTATGGCTTCAAATAAGAAATGACGAACTATTTCTCGCTAATAGGATGAGCATACGACCTCGTTTCAGACATTGCGTGAGAAAGAGCAAAATGCTCAGTACTCAAGACTTTTGTTAGCACCAAGGCGGCACGCCCCAACACCCCCAAATTATTCGTTAATGAAAACAAATACATAAATATAATTTCGTTCGTTGAGTTCGTAACACTGCTCCAATGTAACACAAACACAAATAAACGACATCCCCAACATGGCTGGTGAATAGTAATAATTCTTCCCGCCTACGATGCGGTTTAAACTGGCAGACAACCGTACATAAATCTAAACCCCAAGGAACAAGGCGCATCTACCAAATAGCAGATCTAGCGAGCAGATACAAGATCGCTGCAGAGCAATGCGACCTCATTTGCACTCTCTTCGCACGTGCAGACATTCCACCTTGTTAACCCCTTAACAAATCATCATCATTATCACCATCATCAACACGCTACACCACCATCCTCACACATTAACATTTTCAACATTTTGTTCGTATCAAAATGTTATTTTTTTAAATATAAAAATAATTCTGTACTAAATTAAAGAAGTACCAAGGAAGAACTGACATCTATCGTTGCACTGGATGGCTGTGTCTACGTCAGCTGAGTAGACCTACATCCTATGTCGTTAGCAGACAATAAATACATATCAATATATTAATTATGAAGTTTGTAAATTTTGGAAATGTTTTATAGCATTTAAGCCATATTGTTTATATTTGACTTGCATCATTATTATTTTTAATTTTTGATACATTTGTAAATTGTTCGACACCATGTATTTTTATCACTGTGTATCAAATCAAATCATTCGACATACCATTGTCACTTTGCCATTTATTAAGATGTAGTTAGGGTGTTTGTAAAATGATCCTAACGTGCGGTATAAGACTTGTAATTATGAAAATATAAGTAATAGTAAACCTAATACACATTATCCAACCACTGATCACTAAATAACTTATTATTTCCATTTTCAAACAAACGTTTATTGGATGAGCGAAGCGAAGACTTCTTTCACCGACCCCCCAAAAATTTAGCTCGAGTGTTTTTTTTTTCTCGTCTGTTTGTTGGCTCTCTACCGGGCAAACGGCATATGCGATCTTGATAAAAATTTAAGAGGACCTTCGAAATCTCTAAACTTAGACTTGCTACGTTTTTGGGTACAATCGAAGAAATATTTCTCATGAATATCGTACTTTTTACGATTTTTTTCGATTTTTAGTGCGATATTTTCGTGACATTTGGGCTGATTCTGACCAAACGGGTAGGGCTACAACGTTCATATTTCACATGTACATTTAGGTTATGGTGATGTATTGCTTTCTGAAAGAAAAAGTTGAAAAAGTTAGCCAGAATCTATAGAAATAAAGCTTTTAATATAAGTTTTTTTATTTTTAGTGCGATATTTTCGTGACCTTTGGGCCAATTCTGACCAAACGGGTGGGGCTACAACGTTCATATTATACATGGACATTAAGGTTATGATGATGTAGTACCTTTTGAAAGAAAAAGTTGAAAAAGTTAGCCAGAATCCATAGAAATAAAGCTTTTAATATAAGTTTTTTATGGTAAATAACACCAATTGACAGGTAACAATAGAAACTTGACAACAATCACCTACAATGCGTAGGCAGCAAAACAAAGCACTTGCAAAGGTAAAGATATCCCACGCAAACTCAAAACTTTAAAAAGCTCATCCATCAACGCGGCGGGACTTGAGCGTTTTCCTAGTTAAGGCTATTGTACCGCCTCTGGCCGATAATTTGAAAGTCGTAGAAACATGTCTGAAAAGTTTGCTGAATGAAAGAAGGCCTTTAAAATAACTGAAAAAAATTGTGAATTTTTTGGGGAGGGACATAACCTCACTTTTGGAAATTATATTATATTATTATAAGTGTGATATACAAGACTCGTTCAAAATTAAATTTTGAGAATCGGTTTTCTGGACATAGTTTCTAAACACATTTAGCTACAACTTGACTATAGCTAAAATAGTTTTCTGAAAATAACAGTTGGGATACGAAATTTTTTGTCAAACGGTACAAATACGAGTTTTGAACCGTTTGACAAAAAAATTCGTACACCAACTGTTATTCTCAGAAAACTATTTTAGCTATAGTCAAGTTGTAGCTAAAGGTGTTTAGAAACTATGTCCAGAAAACCGATTCACAAAATTTGAATTTTGAACTAGATTTTTAGTGTACACTTTTGTCCAAAAATCTAAATATAATTTCCAAAAGTGAGGTTATGTCCCGCCCAAAAAAATTCATAATTTTTTTTTTCTGTTAATTTAAAGGCCTTCTTTCATTCAGCAAACTTTTCAGACATGTTTCTTCGACTTTCTTATTATCGGCCAGAGGCGGTACAATAGCCTTAAGATAATACATAGCTCGTATTGTCGGTTTACTCGAGTCTAATCTTGCTAACTGGCCATCTGTGCTGGCTACCACCGCTTGATTCTAGAGCTGGAACGTATCATTACACGCGTGCGACCTTCACGGATCTCACTGAGTGGCGAGGTCTACTTGAGAAACAAATAGTTAAACTATTAGCATACAGTCGTGAGAGTCCGTGGGTTGTCGGACCGCCAGACTGAAGGGTGAGCCTGTGTTGGTTTAACCTCTTAGTCGTCAGTGCCACCGGTATCTGTGTTTATGTTGGGCGGACGCGGGGAGAATTTTGTCAAGACATCGAGGGACTTATTGTCTAGGCCCAACCAAGCGCGCGATGTACTTCAAAGTCCAAAGTGTTCAAGGACGTATTGTGCGCAGGGGCGGCTCGTGTATAGGTGCACAGGTGCACGCGCACCCCCAAATATCTGCGCGAACTAAATTCCAAATTTAAGGTTCGAAGCAAATCTCGTAATATTCCCCATAAATCGTAATTGTTTGCATGGATATTTTGGCCGGCCCAAAGCAAGGCATATTCGGCAGGAGTCATTCTTCAGTAGGTAAAAGTGCTGCCATCGGAGGGTGCTCTCCGAATGTGAGTTCATTTTTATCATCGTTTTCTACAGTCGGCATGGCAGAACGAGCCCCGGGCCATCTTTTGAAATCACGTCTGAAAAAGCTTGGAAGATCGCGCAAGCGACTGGGTCAAAACCTTAGACCATCTATACCCTTCGGGTAGACGGATAGCGCGGCAATATTCGTGAAGCCGACCTGCGGCAGTTCTAAGAACGAGGTGGTGGCAAAACATCGCGCGCGCTGCGTTTGACTGTATGCAAAGATACAGGGAAAGAGCTTTTAAAACCATGTGGATTTTCATTCCACGTGCAAATATTTTACTGAATTTATTTTTCGTAATGTAGGACACTATTTTACTTCACATTGTTATTGTGGTTATTTTACCAAAATATATTTTTCAAGTGAATATATACCTGAGAAAGCACATGGCCTGTCATGACATAATATGCCTTATACTTCTGGTATATAATGGCTGTTGAAGGCGATTTGTATTATTATATAAATAAAATACTGTATCATGTATCAAGTGATTGTTGTGTTATCATTTTTATAGCTCACTATAGTGAAAAATATCATTTCGTATTCATATGCATTATTGTTTTGAACTGTTTTCACAAAAATTGTTATATTTGGATGGAACATAGGCCTATTTCCTTTAAAAAAGTGCAGGCCAATATTCGTTCTACTCTTATTTTGTATGCCCTCACTACAGCCAAAAACAATAACAAGTGATTTTTGAGAATGGTGACATCTGATGTACCCCTCTCCCCCCCCCCCCCCACCTATTCCTCAACAAACAACCTCACTTGCATAATAGCACCTTTATCAAAAATCAAAATATTAATTAATTTAACATTTTAAGTGTTACAAAATTCTGTTCTATATAATACTATCACTACTTATTCAGCCCTTCCCCCATGAACCCTATTTGCAAAGGGTTCCATAATAATTATGTCATCTTGGGTTTTTTGATAGATTTTTTATTTTTTAATAGAGCACAATAGGTTACAAAACTAAAATGACACTGTTTACAAATTATATTATTATTTTACCATGAAAACACGATGTTTTAAAAGCTTTTTATTCTGAAATTTGAGAAAATTTGAGTTTTGGAGAATTCCGCTTCAACCTGCTTATTTTTTTGTTTCACATAGACTATACTATTACTACAGCATTACCAATCTACAATGTGCATTTAGAAACTTGCACGAATAAATACACTCTAAACACGCAAAAATATGCGTTCCGAAATTGTTCCTTCTCTTGGTATAAGCATATTTTGACCAAACCACATGCTAAATTACGTAATGATTTACAGACAACGTAGCTGAGTATACCTACGTCAATGACGGCCAATTTATACCAAAATCCTCTAAGGTCACGGGGCTCAAAGGTCGTCCCCTTGTTATTTCTTATGTGAGATTTACCGGACGTCTAGATCGAAAATTAACGTAAGGAAAATTTACTGGTAACGGTGGACCAACATTTGTTCTGTTTTAAATTCATAACTAGTTAGTCAAAATGAAATATATTTTTTGAGTTTGGTGGGTGAAGGGTGAATACCCCTTTTAGAAAAAACATTTCCTTCCCGTAAATAAAAATAATATATAGTAGGCTACAGATGATGATGATGATGATGATGAAGATGTTGAAATCTGGCATATTTCCGCCAAACACATAGAAATAAATTTCTATCGGAATATGGTTAAAATAAATTAAAATCTTCTTTGATGTGTTGTCCCATGGAATAAATATGCATAATACATTTTAAGAAACCATCACATTGTCGAAAGTAACGAGAGATTCACTACTTCTAGTACGCGAAATCACTGTACGTTCAAATGGTACTACCATTGATTAAAGAAGGCTATCGCATAGCCTTCTTAATCAATGGTACTACGCTCTTCTTGCCACCACCGACTTCCGAGAATCTCTCCCTCTCTCTCACTCTCTTTGTTCCCAGCTCGGCTTCAACCGCTGCAACGGCAGGTATAGGCGCGCGCTCTGTCCACCCGATATATGGTCTAAGGTAAAAACAGTTATTTCATTCAATACCTTGGTATTTTGCTCGCAGGCGCAGCATTCATTCACCCCACACATATAATCCGCTCCGTAGCTAGTGAAAGTTGTTGCGACAGGGTTGGTGAAGTGAGCAAACAGTGTTTAAAAATTATTATCGTGCCGTGAAGTGAAATCATAATATGACTTTTGGTAATAAGCGATCTAAAAATAAACAGTTTTTTTAAAACGAACATTGGACGAAAAATTAGAAATGGACTTTTTTTTAAAATAACTATACGATGTGATTTTTTGAGGCGCGTGTGGGAGGAGATAAAGGGGACTTTTCGGGTTTTAAAATATTTTAATAAACCATTTTTTAAATTTTTTTGGATGGTTTTCCATAAGTAACAATTCAGGGGGGAGTTTTTCCCCCCGCCCAAAAAAATTAAAAAAATATACTTTTAAGCCTTTTTCCCCCGGGTACTTCGACCATTTATCTAAAAAAATTTTCCCCCCCGGGCTGGCGGCCCCAATTTTGCCCCAATAAATTTTCAAAATTATTGCCCCCCCACGATTTAACCCACAGCCCCCCCTTTTCTGAGAGTTTATTGTACTTATCACTATCTTTGTCCTAAAACATCCATTCTTCGCTCTTTTTTTAAACTTCTTTTAATAAAAATCGCCTTACCTTAAGCTTTAAAAGGGAAAAAAGGGAAAATAATGCAGATAAAAATTTTAAAAATTAATTTTGGGATTGCGTGGGAAAAAATTTTTCACTTTTTTAATTTTGGATTTTCAAACCAAATTTTTTCGTTTTGGAAGTAATTTGCCTATTGAATCATTCGATGTATCATATTTTTTCTTGGTCGGTATATACAAAATATTGATTTTTAGTTTGGGGGACTCAAGATTTAAAAAAGTTTTTTGAAAATGAACTAAGGTCAATTTAAAAAACAAAATCAATACATGTAACAGTTTTTTTAAATTACCCCAATCATCCCCCTATTAAAATGGAATTTTATTTTTTAACTTTGGGCCCAACTATTAAAATGAAATTTTCCCTAGTATGCACACAAAAGACCTAAACAAAAATTTCGCGCAAGGACTAAAATTGTGAACTTTGATGCTTTTTGTCGCCAAAACAGTACTAAGCCTTTATTTCAGTTTTCATTGTTGAAGGGAATGATTAGGGTGATACCATATTCAAAAACTCAATGGTATTACGATGGTCACTACTTTTGGGGAATCTTTTATATATTTATTTAACTGCTTTACTTTTAACTTTTTTAATTTTTTAACTATACTTTTATTTTTGTTATTCTGATCCAAGGGAAAACAGCTTTGGCTGCAGAGAACGAATATTTCACGGTTATTATCTGCCCGAATTGCCCCCTGTAATTTTATGCTGGAAAACCTAAAAAAAAAGAAAATCACCCAATACTTCTTACAGCACAGCGCGTGTCAACTAAACAAGGTAACTTTATTGTTTTAAAAAAACTCGTTGGGTTTTAAAGTATAGCAAATACCGACGGGTTTTCTTTACTTGCATCGGGAGGTAAAGCGCAGGCTGCTCCGACTGAGGGGCGGGCCACACACGCCCATTAACCCCCCCAATTTCCTGTTCATCTCGCGCCTGATTCATACCTAAACATGCCTTTTTTCGCGTACTTTTATCAATCCTCGCTCCACCACTTTCAGCAATCAAGGTTTACCTCAAGTCCACACCTTCATTTGTTTAGGGGTCGTATTGCATTTTTTGAGATGCGAAAAAATTTGATCGAAAAAGGAACTTGCAATTTTTTAATTAATTATAATTTTTGCCAAAATTTTAACCCCCCTGTTTGTCAGCAAATTGGTCCCCTTTATGTGTTAAATTAGTTAAAAAAAATGGTAAAAAAATCTTTTTTAAAACTAATTGGGGGTAATGAAAGTTTTTAAATTTTTTATTTTTAGTAATGTTTTATGGGAAAGGTTTTTTTTTTTTTAATTTTTTTCTTTATTAAAAAATTCATTAAAAATCTGCACATGACCGTTTCTAATGAAGATTGTCAGATTTTTATAAAAAAAATTTCGATATGAAAATAAAAATTTGTTTTTCACTAAGCAGTTTTTATTATTCCAATACGTATGTATTTTTTTTGTTTTAGATTCCAAATTTGATCAGTTATTTTATGTATGTTTTACTTTTTTTTAAACAAAGTTAGGCCTTTGTTTTAAGAAAGACAATTTATCTTTTCTTTATTTAAAAGTGTATTGTAAAAGAAAAATTACACTAAATTTAACGTATAACATTTGTATTCAATCCGAAAAGCCTTCTCTTGTTTAAAAGTGCAACACAAATTCCAAATGAAGGGTTTTGAAGGGTCACCCATTTGAATGATAAAACACGAGAAGTGTCTTAATATTTCTTATTTTCATCACAACTGAACTAAACGGTATGCGTCCAAACTTTAATAATGACGAACACTTTGGAAAAATTTTCAAAAAAAAAAATCTTTAGTTTTGGTGAAAACGCCTTATTTATGAGTCCCGTGCACAATTGTTTTCGCGTAAAAGAAGAACATAAAAGCGAATTCTTTTTACTTTTTTAAAATCATAAGTGTATCTCTTTTAAAACCAAACCAGATTCTTCCACCAACCTTTTGCTCCCATGTAAAAGTAGGGGAATTGGGTTTTCCATTATTAAGATTTTGGGCTTCGCGAGGACCATCCCTACTTCGCCCTACATTTTCAACGGTGTACTTTACTTTTCGTTTGAAAATATTCATAAATGCTTGGGTAAAAAAACATTTCTATTTTTAAAGATCGTCTTTGGTCCTTCAACCTCATATGGTGGGGCATTGGACTTAGTTTCTGAAAGCTTGGGTTCGATTCCCCCGGGACGCTCTTTGGGGCCCACGTCTATTTAAAATAAGTAATTTTAGGGGAAGCCGGCCACGCATTTTTGACGATTCCGCTGTAGCAGCTATAATATTACGTATTTTGATTTTTGGGCGAAAAAAAATGCAAAGAGCTATATAGGGAGGCAGTTCTTCTATAAAAACACTTTCCTTTATGTGGGTCACGTCTCCGGGAAAACGAACAAAATCCCCGGTTACACGCGTGCTTTTTTTTTGCGTTGCCCCCAACAAAAAGAAAATTTTGTTTTGGGGACCTGGGGTAAAAACTGAACATAAAAATTTCCCCGGCATTCCACCAACATCGAGGTTTGAAAAAATGCAAGGAACTTGTTTTCGTTTTTTTCGTTATCTTTTGCTAGGGTAGTTTCCTCCCTCTTTTGAACTCCCCCCCCCCCCCCCCCCCCCGGGCGCGCCCCCCCGTACCCGCGTACGTACATTAGACTCTTTTTGATCCCAAATACGATTTGACTGCGACAAATTTTGGCAAAACCCTTCAGTGGGAATGCGGTTTTTTGATCAACTGGCAAAACCCCTCGAATTATGTAAAGAGTAAAAGAGTGAGCTAAATTGTTCATTAAATTTTGGGTCCCAAATTTCCTAACTAAAATTTATATTGATTAAAAAGAAGTAAAAAAACATTTTTTTAATAGGGCTCTCGAGAAAAATGTCTTTTCAAACGTTTTTTGTTTTAAATTTCCTCTATACAAGGTTCGCAAACCCTAATAGAATGGTCTTAGGTGGGGATGCGGCCCGTAGGTACACGCGCGACCAAAAACTCAAGTGTTTGGGGATATAAAACTGATTTACTTATTGCCGTGGGTAATGGACGGGGTTTGGGGGGGATTCCGGTGCAGGGATGGAAGTTATAAGCCTTCTCCTTGATTTATCACCCCTCATCGTCTAAAATAGTCCGAATAATATACTTGTTCTTATTCTGTTCTTGTCTATATATCTAGGTCTTGTTTTCGTTAAAAGATTTGCGGCTCTATATCTTGACAGTCTGCCACTAGGCGGGCTTGCTTGTCTTCGTGGTTCAGTTTGACTTTTATGATTGTTCTGTTTAATTTTTCTTTGGGCGGCCGCACTATTTTGGGCGTTATTTGTGAAATCCCCACGATTTATACGTCAAAAAGGGTTTAAAAAAATTTTTTTTTTTTAGATACTAAAAACCCCTTTAGATAATGTTTTTTCACAACACCCCTCCTCAACTTCGCCACTGTCGCGTATTACCAAACTTTGAAAAACATTGTGATTCCAAAAAACCGTCGCCACAGGGAAATTACTATTTTAAAAGGGGCCCTTCAATTAGTTTTTTTTTTTTTATTAATTTTAATTGTTTTGGGTTTTAATTTTAAAAGATCATTTATCATTTTCATTCCTTTAGATGTTGACAAGGACAGGCGGATCTTAGTTTCCCCCCAAAATTTATTTTTTAAACGACTGTTTTTCTTTAAAATAAGTTACACTACCCCTTTGCATTTTTAATGTTTTCTAACAAAAATTTTTAAAAAAAAATTTCTTTTTAACAGGTGAGGACTTTCAGAATATTGGCACAAACCCCCAAAAGTATGCGTGTTATTTAAAAATTTGACAAGTTTCGACGTTAAATTTCCTGTATTTTTTGTTTGTTCCTAAAACTAAAAAATGTATGCCTTTATATTTAAAACTTTACTATGCAAAGACAAAGCCTAAAATATATTTTCTGTGATCAGTTTGACGTTTGATGCCAAACCAATTTTTTTTCTAGCCCTTAAAAGATTTTCAAAACCTTTTAATAAAAAGTTTTAATTTTACTAAGATTTACCCATGACCTTTCGTTTCCTTGGGGGCACGAAGTTATTATCTGTGAGTTTGGGTGATGTATGTATAGGGAAAGGCTCACCTACATTTGATGGTTATGTTGAGAAAAAGTGCAGCAAACCCAAACAATATTCTATTTATATTTTAGGAATCACCTTTTGGGGAAAGCTGCGTTTCTAATTTCAGTTTTTTATTAAAGTCATTTTTACAAAGATGTTAAACTTTAAAGGTATTTTATTCGTGTCCCCGTAGCAGGTTTTTTGTTAAAATAGTCTTTTTCCTTTAAAAAAAAAGGTTCTATTTTTATCACAAACAAATTTTTTCTTTAAACTCCCAAAACTTTTAAAGGGTGTCGTAACAGCCCAAAAAAAAAACCGATGGGGCCCAAATTTTAATGTGGCTAATTACTACTTAAAAAAATATTTATAAAACTGGGGACAGTGTCTACAATTAAAAAACTAACACAAAATTCCCATTGTGGTTCTAATTCGCATACACGCCCACAAACCAATTTATTTTATACGCTAGCACGCTGCAATATTTGGGTAGGATTCATGCCCCCTCGCATACGAGGAGCTGTGCACGTCTTTATGTTACCCCGGATAAACGATGCACAAAAAATGCCGCCCCCATCATGATCGCGACAGTTTCCTTAAACCCAAAATTTATTTGGGGCAAAGGGGTTTTAATAAAAAGCGACGGAAACTGTCATTCCCTTTTGTCAAAACAAACCGAGTGCTGAGTGACAGACGATCCTGTTGCGTGGATTTGATAGAAAATTTGTTTTGGGGAAGACAAAGGTATCAGTGGTTGTTGAATGAAATTTGTGTGCAAAGACCAAGAACGAAATGGGGCCCCACGAATCATGTTCTGTTCATTTACTAGTCCCGTTCTAAGTTTTAAAGTTAAGGAAGTTAATCTCCCCATCCCACGGTGACAAAAATTAATGAGGGCTCGTCAAACACGTTTCCCTTTTGCGCGAATCAACTTTTTAAGAAATGTATCATTACCCAAAGTAAATAACACAAATCAAGGGCGAAAAAAAAACTATTTTTAATACGTCAAATTTTAAGGGAATTAACTCGCTTCCTGAAAAATCCTCAAATCAAAGATTTCCTCTGGTTTAAGAAAAAATTCCGGTTCGAAAAGCTTGCTTGAAAAGGTTATCTTAAAATGTTTGAAACTAAACTTTACCGATTTTAAGAAGCTGAGCGAAAGGAAAATGTGCTGTTGAGGGGAAAACCTCACCCGATTCGCGTGGGGAACCCCCCCCAAGCTGAGTTTGCCAACCCTTTAGAACGGGGGGTGGTGCTTTGGCCTTGGAGGGGCCGGTCGTTCAAGCAGAGGTTCGACGCGTGAGGGTGGGAGACGTACGAACTCTCTGGAGGGGGGTTTTGGAGCAATGTTTTAGTCCACCTCTTCGCATCCCCTTCCGTCCTTCTTGAAGGCTTGGTCCAGGGGACCGGGTCGAGGGATCGCAGTTCGACGTCCTGGGGAGGCCTCTATAAGGAGGTAAAATATAACCCGTCTCAATTAAATCCAATGAGATGTTTTTTTTTTTGTTTTTCATGACCGGGTACCGGGAACTATCACATTTTTTTAACTTGAAAAATATTTGTTAAAACAAAGATTAGCGGGAACGCCCTTCTACATTTAATAATGCTAACCAAAAACCTTCTAGCAATTAGAAAATTTAAAATATAAACTACAAATTTTGGATAGGTCTACTATTACTATTTATGTATTCTTGGGGTATTTAATTTTTAACTCAATATTTTTTTAAATTATGTTTTATAATAGGGGACCCGTGCGTTGTACTACTAGCGCTCGTAGCGGCGGATTCTAAAATAAATTGGTGAAAACTGCCCACAGCTGGGGTAAAAGCTAGTTTTTGCTCATGTTAATGTCGCAAGAGTGTTATTTTTTGCCACCATATGACGTGAAAGTGATACTTTCAAAAAATTTTTTTTCATATAAAAAATACTGTGATAAATTGCCGCAAAACGCAGTTGAAAGGGCCCACTATAAAAAAGTAAGCCTCCCGGTCCCCCGGGGCCTATATGCCTTCTTTAATCAATGCTAACGCTCTTCCTTTTGCCACCACCGCTCCGAAATCTCTCCCTCTCTCTCCACTCTCTTTGTTCCCAGCTCGGCGTTCAAAACCAGCTGCAACGGCATGTATAGGGCGCGCCGGCTGTTCTGTCCACCCGATATATGGTCTAAGGTCAAACAGTTATTTCTTCATACCTTGGTAATTTTTCTTCGCAGGCGCACATTCATTCACCCCCCACAGATAATCCGCTCCCGTAGCTAAGTGAAAGGTTGATTGCGACAGGGTTGGTGAAAGTGAGGAAAACGGTGTTTAAAAATTGTTATCGTGCCGTGAAGTGAAATCAGGAATATGGACTTCGGTAATAGCGATCTAAAAATAAACCGTGTTTTTTTAAAAACGACATTGGAACGAAACAATTAGAAATGGACTTCATTTTTAAAATAACTATACGAATGTGATGTTATGTGTGAGGACGCGTGTCGAGGAGATGAGGGGACTTCTTCGGGTATGTATATTTTAATCACCATATGTAATTATTTTTTGGATGGTTTTTCCATAAGTAACAGATTACACGGGGGAGTTTGTTCCCCCGACAAATAATTCAAAAAATAGTACTCTTAAGACTGGTCGTTTCTCCCCGGGGTACTTCGACCATTAGTATCCTGAAAAATTTTCCCTCCCACGCGGCTGGGGCTGCGCCCCAGACCCTTTTGTTTCGCCGCAATAAGACTTTTCGAAATTAGTGTCACCCCCACGATGTTAACTCACGAGCCGCCCCTGATTGGTGCGTGAGAGGTTTATTGTACTTATCACTATCATTGTCCTAAAATCCATATCATTCATTCGCTCTCTTCTTTACTTTCGTCTCAATAACAATCGCCTTGAGCCGCCTTACAGCATTATAAGAAGAGAAGGAAAATATATGCCAGATAAAAATGTTAAAATTAACTTTTAGATGTGCGTTTGGGAGTCTTACTGTTTGGTCACTGTTTTTTTAATTTTTTGCGATTTTCAAACCAAATTTCGTTATTTGTGAAGTCTGATGATATTTCCGTAGTCCTGGCGTGATTTGTCAGATCATTCGATGTATCGATATTTTTTTGTCTTGGTCGGTATATACTAATATTGATGTTAGATTGGTATCTCACTAGAGTAAAGAACGTAGTTTGTTGCAGCGAAGTGAAAATTCTAAGGTCCAGATTTGAAAATCCCAAAATGCATATACCATGTTACTAGGCATCTTGTTTGTTTCCTGATCAAGCTTTTTAGAGCCTTCGATCACGTAACCCCTTACTCTAAAATGGAATTTTTGTAATTTTTTAACTTTAGGGCCCAACTGATGTTCCAAAAATGAAATGTTCCTAGTATGCACACTAAAGACACTAAACAATATTTCGCCGCAACTAAGGACATAAAATTGTGCACGTTTGATGGCTTTTTGTCGCCAAAACAGTACTAAGCCTTTTATTTCCAGTTTATCATTGTTGAAGGGAATGAATTCTATGGTGATACGCTATTTTGATGTCTTAAACCTCCAATCTGGTGATTACTGTATTGCTTGTCTTTCACATACTGTTTGTAGGGAATCATTTATTATATCTTAGTGTAACTGTCTTGTAACTTTTATTAACATTATTTTAATTTTTAACTATACGTTTAATTTTTTTGTGTTAACATTTCTGATTCTCGCCAATGCAACAGCGTCTTTGTGGCTGCAGAGAACGAATATTTTCACGGTTATTATGCTGCCCGAATTGACCCCGTGTAATCTTATGCTGGAGACCTAATAAAAGATACGTCCACCTCAATACTTTTCCTTAGCAGACACCACAGCGCGTGTCCCAACTAAACAGGTTAACGTTATTGCTTTATAAATCTAACCTCGTATACTAGGTTGACTTTTAAGTATTTAAGCAAATACTACCGTATCAGTGTCTATTCCCATTACTTGGCAAATCCTGTGTGTCAGTGTAAGGAGGTAATTCGATCATCTCCATGGCTGCTATTCCTGGGACTGACATGGTACCCTGGGGAGCTTGCTACACATCGTACCGACGAGATTATGACCCGCGCCCCAATTCCATTGTTCATTGCCCTTCGAGCGAAACGCCTGATGTCTTATATGCCTGACAATGCTCTTCCTTGCGCGATACCTAAGGTTTATTCACTATCCCCTCGACTCCACCGACTTTCTAGCAATGACAAAAGGTGACCCATCATTCAGTCCACACCTTTCATTGTGCTTTTAGTGTTCCGTATTTGCAACAGTTTTTATCTGGTAGATTGCGAATAAGTTGATCGAAACAAGGAACTTGGCAACTTTTATTAATTAATTGATTTAATTTTGCCTATGAACTTAAAGTCCCCGCTGGGTTTGTCTCATTGCTTAAATTGCTGGGGGTGGCCCTCCTATGTGTTAAATCTATAGTTGAAAAATGGTTAGTCCAAAATTATTTCTTTTTTCCCTTGATACTAACTTAGTAGTGAAAGGTCTTTTAATTACCTTTAGTAATGTCGCTTTATTAGTGAGTATATATTCTTCTCTAATTTTTACTCTTATAAAAAACTGTCATTGCAATGCTGCAATCATCGTACCGTTTCTGTTCTATATCGGTAAGCGAATTGTCTCAGATTCTTATTATTTTTAATTCCGATATGTGACCAAATATATTTTGTATTTCATTCTAAGCATGTATATGGTATTCCAATGATCGTATGGTATTTCTTTTGGATTTAGAAAATTCAACAATTTGTATCAGGATTATTATGTTATGTTTAGTGGTTTCTACTAGTTTATTTTAAACCAATAGGTTTTTAGGCGCCCTCTTGTTTTTATAGATAAGTACCATTTACTGTTCATTTCCTTCCATTTTGGATTTACACAGTGTATTGTATAAATTGTAATTACAACTAATTTAACAAACGTGATAACATTTTTAGTATTCAATCCACAAGAAGCCTTCTCCTATTACGGCTTTAAAAAGTGCACACACAAATTCCAACATGAAAGGGTTTTGAATGGGCCTGCCCAATTTGAATGATTAACCGAGAGCTTAAGATGTCTTCATATTACTTATTCTTCATCCAGCTAACTAGAACTAAAACCGGTATGCGTACAAACGTTTCATAATGAGCGAACACTTGTGGACAACTATGTTTACACCCTAAAGGAAATCTCTCTTTAGCTTTGGTGAAATAGTGGCGCGCTCTACTAGAGGTTATGTATTTGTCCCTCGTGCACGAATTTGTTTTCTGGCCGTGAAGAAGGAACATGATTAAGTGCGAATTTTCTCTTTGACATCTCTTTTAAATCATATAAGTGTAATCCAGCTCATTTAACCAACCTAGATTCTTCCGATCCACCCTTTGCCTCCCTATGTGAGTAGGGGGAATATAGGTTGCCATTATTAATAGAAGCTTGGCTTCGGTACGAGTGACCTGAGCCATTCCCTAACTTCTGCCCTACATTTTACTACGACGTGGTACTGTATTACTTTTCGCTTTGTAAATGATTCATAAATGCTTTTGGGTATATAAAGCATTTTTCTCTCTGCACATTTATGATCGATCGTTGTTTTTGCCTTCCACAATCCTGCATATGGTGTAGGGCCATTGGGGTACTTATCGATATCTGGATAGCTTGTGTGATCCGATTTCCCCCAGGACGCTTACTTTGGTGTCCACGGTCTTATCTTTAAAATGTAGTACATTTTAGAGGAGAAGCCCTGGCGCACGCATTGCTTTGACTGATCTCCTTGATCCGTGTAGAACAGCTATATATATTTACGTATCTGTTTCTGTTAGTTTAGTCGTAAAGGAAATGACGAGAACGATAGCTATATAGGGAGCGCAGTTCTTTCTATAAGATCACTTTCCTGTTATGTGAGTCACGTCTCACGGGACAACGAACAAAATCTCCGGTTACGAGCCAGCGTTAGCTTTTGTTTGCGTTGCCCGGCCAACAATAAAGAAACGATTTTGTGGGATCTTTGGTGGACGCTGAGTGTAAAAACTGAACTATATAAATTCCGGCACTCCACCAACATCGAGGATTGAACATGCTATGGAACTTGTATTTCGTGTTTCGTGTATTCTGTGGCTAGAGGAGTAAAGCTTCCTTCCCTCTTTGATCACTTCCCACGCCCTCACCCACCACCCCCCGCATCGGTTCGCTCGGGCGCCCCCGTAGTCCCGCTGTACGTACATTTAGACTCTATTGATGCCAATATCGATTTGACTGCGACAAATACTTGGCTAAACCTTCAAGTCAGGAATGACCAGGTTTTTTGTATCAACTGGCACCTCTCGAGTTATGTAAACGAGTACGAGTGAAGCTGAATTGGTATCATTAAATTTTGGGTCCCATTTCCTAACTAAAATTTATAATTGATTTAAATAGAAGTAAAACAACATTTTTTTCTTAGATAGGTTGCTGCTCGAGAAAAATGTTCTTACAAACGTTTATTTAGTTTTAACTTTCCCTCTAATACAAGTTCGACAGAACCCGTAGTATAGAATGGTTCTTTGAGGTGGGGATGCAGGCCCTGTGAGGTACACGCGCGACCAAGAAGTACCTCAAGTGGTGGGTATATAGATACTTGATTTACTTATTGCCGCTGGGTAGCTGGACTCGGTTGGGAGGGATTCCGGTGCAGGGATGGATGTTTATATTGCTCTTGCTCCTTGAGTTTATCACACTCATCGTCTAAAATAGTCCGAATAATATACTCTTGTTTCTTAATTCTAGTTCTTGATCTATATATCTAGGTCTTGTTCTCGTTACAGATTGTGCGTCTCTCATATCCTTGTACAGTCTGCACCACTAGGGCTGTGTCCTTAGCTTGTCTTCGTGGTTCAGTTTATGCACTTTTATGGATTGTTTCTGTTTAGTTATTCCTTGGTCGGTCCCGGCAGCTATTTGGACGTTATTCTGTGAGTCCGCCACGATTGATGACGTCCAATAGCGTTCCAGACAATTTTTTTTTTTTTGAGGATATGTGCTAAACTCTCTGAGATAATGTTACGGCTTTTCACAACCCTTTCGCCTCAGGCTCCCTCCTCAACTCTCGCCACTGTCGCGTATTACCGAAGCTTTGACAATCATTGTGATTCCAACACCGTCGCCACAGAACTTACTATTTTAAGGGTCTTCAATTAGTTTTTTTTTTTAATATTAACTTTTAATTGTTGTGGGGTTTCATAATTCTTTATGATCATTTATTTATTCATTGTCATTCCTTTAGATGTTGACAAAGGACAGGCCGGATCTCTAGCTCCTCCCAAAATGATTTTTAAGCGACTGTTTCTTTCTTTAAAATAAGTTTTACTAGCTACCCATTTGTCACTTTTTAATGTTTGCTAACAACTATTTTTTAAAATTATTGCTTATTCTTAACAGGCTCGAGGACTTTTTCAGAAATATTGGCAGCAACCCCAAATGTATGCTATGTTTTTTTTTTTGGGTTTTATACTTTAATTATTTATGACAAGTTTACGACTGTTAGATTCCTTGTATTTTTTGTTAGTTCCTAAGCATAAATAAATGTATGTCCTTTATTTATTTAGAACTATCACATATGCAAAGACATGCCTAAAATATATTTTCTCGTGATCAAGATCATTGGACCGTTTGATGCCAAACCATTTTTTTAACTAGCATCCTTAACATGATTTGCATACCTTTGAATAAATAGTTTAGTAGTTTTACTAATGATTTACCCATGACCTTACGGTTCCTTGGTGCACGAAGCTTATTACTCTGTGAGTTATGGGTGATGTATGTAATAGATAAGGCTCGACCTACATTTGATGGGTTATAGTTGAGAAATCGTGCAGCAATACCCAAACAATATTTTTTCTATTTATATTTTTGAGGAATCGACCTTATTGGCATGCTGCGTTACTAATTTTTCATGTTTTTGATTTTAAAAGTCTCATTTTTACTATGATGTTAAACTGAAATGGTATTTTATTTTCTGTGTCCATGTAGCAGGTTTCTGTTAGACCTAGTCTTTGCCTTTAAAATAAAGGTTCTATTTATATCACAAACAAATTTTTACTTGATCTCCCAAAACCTCTTAACGGAGTGTTCGTAATCAGCTCCTAAAAAAAAATCACGTAATTGGTGGCCAATTATAATGTGGCTTACTTACTACTTAAAACTATTTATAAAACTGGCACATTGGTGTCATACCATGCTAAAAAATCATAACACCAATTCCCATTGTGGATTTCTAATTCGCTACTAGCTACGCCCACAATCTCAATTTATTTTAATCACGCTAGCAGTCACTGCCTTGCAATATGGCATAAGGATTCCATGACCCGTCGCATCACGAGGATGCTGTGCACGTCTCTTATGTTACCCCGAGCAGTATACGATGCGACAAACCATGCACGCCCCTGAGTCATGATCGCAGACAGTTTCTTTCAAACCCGTGAAATCTCATTGGGTCAGGGTTTTCAATAACGCGACGGAAACTGTCCATTCCCTTTTGTCAATCAAACGATCCGAGTGACTGAGTGTACAGACGATCCTGTGTGGCGTGGATTTCGATATGACTTTTGTTTGGTGGAAGACATGGTATCAGTGCGTTGTTGTGAATGAAATGTGTGTGCATGACAAGAACGAAATGGGCCTCACGAATCATTGTTCTGTATCATCTTACTAGTCCACGTTCTATAGATGTTTCACCAAGTCTGAAGGATAGTTAATCTCCTCCATCCCACCGGTGGACAAGATTAATGAGGGCTCGTCATCACGTGTTCCTTTTGCGCCGAATCAACTTTTCAAGAAATGTATCATTACCTAAAGTAAATAACACAAATCAAGTCAGATAAACTAGTTTCAATACGTCAAATCTTGACATGATATTAAACTTCGATCTTCCTTGATAATGCCTCAAATCGAAAGTATTTCCTCTGTGTTAAGAACCATTCACGGTTCGAAGATGCTTGCTTGAAAAAGGTTGAATCTCTAAAGTGTTTGAAACTAAACTTTCACCCGATTTTGAAGAAGCTGAGTGCGACAGAGAAAGTGTGCGTGTTGTAGGGAAGTACCATCGCCCCACGCCGGATTCAGCGTGGATAGCCACCCCCAAGCTGAGTTTGCTAACCCCGTCGAGAACGAGGGTGGTGGCTTCGGCCTTGGAGCGCGGTTCGTTCAAGCAGAGAGTTTCGACGCGTGAGGGTGGGAGACGTACGAACTCTCTGGATGGAGTTCTGGAGCGAATGTTTGAGTCCACCTGCGTTCGCATCCATCTTCCGTCCTTCTTGAAGTGCTTCGGTCCATAGGTACGGGTCGAGGGATCGCAGGTTCCGACGTCCTTGCGAGGTCCTCTATGAAGGAGGTAAGTATAACCCGTCTCAATATATATCCAATGAGATGCTTTTCTCTTTGTTTACACTGAACCGAGGTACCTGGTAACTATCACATTTTTATAACTTGAAAAGTATGTGTTAAAACATGATTTTAGCGGAATCGCAGTACCTACATTTAAATAAATTTTGACTAACTCTAAGCCCTTCATAGCAATTAGTAATATTGAAAATATATCTACAACTTCTGGATAGGTCTACTATTACTATTTATGTATTCTTGTGTATTTAATTTCTAACGTCAATATTTTTTTAAGATCTTATGTTTTATAATAGCACCCGTGCGTTGTACTTACTAGCGCTCGTAGCTGCGGATTCTAACTAAATTGGTGAGCTTGCCCACAGCTGGCGTAAAATGCTAGTTTTTGCTCAATGTTACAATGTCGCAAGAGTGTTAGTATTTGCCACCATATGACGTGAAAGTCGATAGCGTTACAAAAACTTGTTTTTTCACTATAAAATGATAACTGTGAGTAAATTGCCGCATCGCAGTATGAAAGCCGACTACTATAAAATGTAAGCCTCGCCGGCCTAGCCCCGGCTTATAGGGCCGTGGGAGGCCTAGGGGACTGGGGCCCTACAGTTCCAAGGACTGTCATACTCATGCAGTCCTACATTGTGATTACGTTGTGTGTAGCATTAAATAATTTTTGAAATGATGTTAGAACCAGTGAGGTTACAAATTTTGATTGTGTTTTTCATGGCCTGTGACAAGGCCTTGGCTCTTGCAACTAATCAAACAATAGCCTGGCTAGGGCTAGGCCTAGCCCTCGGAGGTAGCTGGCTTTGGCCCCTAGGCCTACTCAGGGTTTTTAGTATTGTGAATGGAATTGTGTAGGTTATTGTTTCAACGTTTTTCCAAGGTGCCCAGCATCTAGGTATCGAATAACGTTGGTAGGCCCCTAGATGATGTGGCCTATCCCCCTAGTATTGACAAAACGCAGGCCGAGGGTAAGACCTAAATCAACACAATAGGTAGTAAAACCTATGGCATTAGGCCTATGGCTGCATGAGGGGACTTAATTTCGAACAGAAAGTCAAAATTACTTCCCAGCTAAGACAGTACACTCGGTAGGCCTATCACATCGCAGGGCATGACATCATAACAAGTTCCCCTCTAACTGGTAGGCCCCAGCCTAGCTAAGGCGTAGCCGCGGCCCAGGCTTACATTTTATTGAACGTTAGTCAGTCTTTCAACACTGTGATTTGCATCATTTTTTATAGTGACCTGACCGAGAAAACAATTTTATATACTTCCATCGACTTTCAGCGTCATCTGAGGCAAGTGAACAGATTGTCTGCCTCACAACTTTGGCAGTTCGTATGCGGTAATTAGTTTGCCCGCTTGATTCCGTGGTCACGTCGCATGACCTGACTTTGGCCAGTTCCAATCCTTATTTTTAAACATTTAGGTGCATTGGTGGTAACGCACGCACAACTTTTAAATATACGTATTTTTTATGAGTATATTGGACGCTAATCGACATACTGCATAATGGTAAAGGCCCTAGTGGAAAGTTGTATTCCACCAATATGGTTCGGGCTAGCTGCCTGCTTGTGCGCGCTGACTTGGTAAATTCCTAGCGTTCCCCCCCCCATCAGTGGCTTTTCAACCCTGCCCTATATGGAACACTAAAAAACAGTGATTACTTATTGCCTGTGCCTTAATTTTGTCTTTGCTGAGAGGCCTTTGACAATATTTTCATATAAACATACTCATTTACAACTCTTTGACCCCCATTGTTCCCGGTTGTTACTTTCACAACTCTTCTTATATCACGTTGATGATGGCGTGTTCGGCTTATCCTCGCCTGCGTTCCCTTCGATAAAGATTTGCGAAGATCACCTCAAAATTGCATCAAGGTCAGGTACGAGCGTACAAAGCTAAAATATAAAAATCACATAAGCTATTTTCTCTCGAGGGTTGTTTAAAAAATTGAAAGTCTTCTCTACTCACAATTCTGGAGTATACGTTGAGAGTTGACTCGATAACCACGGTGAAAAACAATAACATATTGTGTGGATCAAAAGAGGAAATCGAGTGTTAAAACATACCTGAATGCCGGTGCTAAATATTTAAATAGATTAGGCCCGCACCTATAATTCCCAACCAAGACAAAACGGGCAAAATTCGCTGTGAAATAAAAACAACAAAGTTTTAAATTAATTGTATAACTTCATCTGCTTCATTTAAGAGAATCAGCCTAGCCCGTGCGCGCACCTAGACACAGCCACACCATTAATCTTGAGACAAACCACTTTCATCAAGGTTATTTGCCAGCTCAATCCACTCGTAATTTAGCCACCATTACTTTGAAAGTACATCTAAGTGTCGTGCTGCGATAGCCAGCTGTCAGTGTTCGTATAACAGGTGCGGACGCTTGTGTGATAACAATAACTGTGTCACGTCGACCCATTTAGTGCGTGGGTGGATTTGGGAATAGACGTGTGGTTACAAAACAACAAGCTGTGTCACCGCACTTAGCGTATCTTGTACTACGAGTAGTAGTTGTGGTGCATGTCCGATTCATTTGAAGATATGAGATTTTTGCTCAGTTTTGATTTTAAGATTATAGACACACAATATTCTTGTTATTGAAACCCTTTAGTGGATAAAAACGCTTTAATATACAGCGCAAAATAACTTTTTGAAATTTCAGACATTTTGTATCTCATTATTCAAAAAACAAAAATCTGACTAATAACAGTTATTGATTTGCATAGCTTAAATGTTAAATACTGTAATGACACCTTTGGTCTATTACCTGGTTTGTTAAACTCGGCGGATAACGATCAGTAACGTTATAGTTATAATTTTGTTCCGTCTCATTTTTCTAATGGAGAGAAAGTTTTATCTTGTTGGAAGAATGAGGTTCTGGATCGTAATTTATTTGAATTATGATTATTTGTTTAAAGTTTGTTGATTATCATACCGCACATATAAAATTATGAGTGAAGTGAGCATTAAATTAGGTTTCTTCTTTGACTACACCTTCCAATTCATTCAATTGATAAGAGGAAAGTTAGTCAATCACCATCTCAGACTTATTTGTGCATATGCCCTTTTCACTTTTTTGGAGTTAAGATGTTTTATAGTTATTGTTAGTGCTCATTGGTTGCTAAATAAAAAAAAAATATAGGTCAATAATTTAACTTTAAGCAGTGATTTAGCAATGTCCAGTTTGTCCACCTCCATGAGATGATACCATGTCTTAGTGGTTATTTGTGTCATCCATTTTTCATATACTAAAAAGTGGATATGGCACAAATAAGTACTGAACCAATTATCTAGTTTGATGATTTTTTGTTCTATATCAATAGGAAGTGCTAATTTACGCATGCCCTTCAAGTTAAAACTATGAAATACCTTTCATCTAATCATTTGAAGATAATTGCTGCAAAAATTGCTTAAATTCACATAAACAATAACATATTTTAGTTTGTCTATGTGAGTCTTCATTGAAATAATTATTTATTGAAACCCCACAATAATTAATCATAATAGTTGATAACATTAATGGTATGTGTTATTCTCTATTCCACAACTTATCTTTACTTAAAATGAAAAATCAGTTGATATGGCACACAAATTTTAATCAAGTTATCCATTAAGTTGAAAATCTTTTGTGCCATATCCAACAGGAGTGCTTATATTACGTATACCCTGAGGGTAAATAATGTTAAACATTTTAAATCAATAATATTTATTATTGTAAGAATATTGCAACAAACTATTTCTCAAATTTAACATGAATCACGGTTTGGCGGTGAATCAAACATTCAAACCTCATTTTCTCCCCTTTGGTAAAAGCGGATATGGCAACAATAAGTTCTGTGGTGACGAAGTGTATAAACTTGAAACGCTTAAAACAAATTAAATCCAATAAATACCGGTTGTAATGCACACTTATTCTTATATCGTCCACAGACTGATCATTCACGAAGGACGGCTGCAAGAAACATTACAATTAATGATGAATGAAAAATATTGTTTTAAACTGTGGATGGCATTCCTTGAAACCTCAATTGATTGTTTTTGTTTTATCACTCTTTATCATACCGGTTGTTTGTACTATTGTACACAACAAATTCGGTCTTAAAGTGTTTTTTGTTTTGGCTTTCGACATATATTTTATTAGTATTGATTGATAGTGTGTATCACCTATTTATAATACCTGTTTGTTTTCTTACGGTTAACCATTTCATACACAACTATAAAATTAAATTATAAAATGTCGTGTAAAGCAACGGTTGTTAACAAGATGCACACATTCAACACGCGAGGTCATACATACAGGGGTCATGCCACTGGTAACCATTATCTTTGTATAAGACCAGGACAGTTATACATTTTTATTACACACAAAAATAAAATAACTGTTGGCCAGTACCCACACTATCAAGTAACACAAACTTTTTTTCAGTATGCAAAAAGTACCTAATCGTGGTGGGGTAAATTTTTAAGACCGATACCTGAAAGTGATTGCATGTATACTAAAAGTAATTGCCACCAAATAGCGAACATATTTTTAAACTCAGAACTAAAAAAAAACCAAATAATACTTTGGGAAAAGTTTTTTTGATTTAAAAATGTTGTTCTTACTGTTTTTAATCTGTTACCTAGTTGGTGCTATTTACTATTTCGAATACGGATCTCTGTTGGTCATGGTTCGCGCGTCGATGACGTTGGCGCCGACAGGGTTGGCTCGGTCCACTTTATAAGTTCTTTATTCCCATCCCTTCACAATTATTATCCCTACTCCAACACACATAGTTGACGCATGAAGAGGGGCATGCATTGCACCCTACGAACGAAAAGTTATAAACGTTATATTGGCAGGCAGGGCCTAGATTGTATGAGTTGATTATAGCTTATCTCATTTGGATTCCAGCTTTAGCTTCCAATTGTACCATACAGATTGGAAATAAAAAATATTAAAACCAAATTTATTATTTGTTTTAAATTTAATTGTAAATAAAAGTTTCATTTTTAAGGTTCACTTCTAGCGGTGGTGACAATCTAACAACTTTGTTGTTAATATTATTGTACTTCAAAATTGCTCGCAAAATCTTAGTATTTCCTTCTTGTGTTATGTTAAATCGGTTTGTGAATCTATTTCAATCTGCATGGAAAACATTTCTGCTAGCGTTTCTGGAAAGATTTAAAATTCTATTAATTAGCAGTTTTGTATTTTCTTTCACTTTGTTGCTCTTGCATTCATTTTCTGGCAAGTGTTATATATTAAAAAAATTAATTCAAATTATTAATAATGATGATCAATCTATCCAACTTTGAAGTCGACGCGGGGTTGTAGGTGTCCCACATTCTTGGGCCCAGGGGCTTATCGCTTCCCCCCATAGTCTTTTTCATCCTCTGCATCATCTACTTCCTTTTTTCCTCTTCACTTTCTTCTTCCTCGGGAAACAATAAATAAAAATAAATTATATAAAATTTAAAAATAAATTCTTCCCCTAAAAAATGTATTTTTTTTACAATTTAAAACTTTGTTGTCCCTGACGATACCACAGCTACAAATTTTGTTAAAACAGTGCCGCCTGCAAAATTTCTCGCTTCAATTCGTGTTAGGGTGGGGTCTGGCTCCTTTCCCAACAACACCAGAGCTCATGCCGCACCAATTATTTGCAAAATCTATACCGATCATTGGGTTTTCGGGGGGGCTTCATCATGCATATTAGGCCCCCCATCGCAAATACCTGTCAGTCTCAAAACGACCGCCATTTGACCCCACTTTAACACTGGGAGGTCTCCCCTCAAATGCACCTCCCTATAACCGGGGCGCCCCCAAGGGGGGGGCTTTTAGGGCTAAAACCCCCCCCCCCTGGTGAAAAACCTGGTGGCCACTCTTGAAAACCCCGAGTTGGGAGATACTAGATAAAAACGTATCCTTATTTGGGAAATTGGTAGAAATTTAAAAAAACCAAAACGTGTAATAAATACCCGTGTTTTGTTATTTTTAAATTTTTGTATGGTAATGTATTCGTCGGGGAGCTGGCGGGACGTACCTTCCTGCAGGGGACTTACTATATGTGGGTGGAGGGGGGGGGGGGGGGTGGAATGTTTTATATGACGTGTTCCCGTTCTTAGGTTAAAAAAAAGCAAAACCTCGAAAAAACTTCCCGTCAAAACGTCGGTTTTTCCAACAGGCCACCAAAACCCCCTTAAAATAGGTTCCGCGGGTAAAAGACATGTGAGTATCTTATTCCTTATACCCAAATTTTTGCCACACTCAAAGTTACCACAACTCATTATCAGTTGGTTACCGTAAAGTATTATTAATTTTGATTTTGTTATGACGTAATTGATAAGACAGGCTCAAAATCACATTTTGTGTTTACCACACAAATCTCAAGTCTAAAAATCACGAATTACGCCAACGATCAATTCAAATATAATCTATAATATTACAGATAAGTAATATAGACTTGCGATGCCGAGTGCCGAGTGCAATGCATACTTATAATAACACGTAATAAAAAATAAAAAATAGCAAAAAACGCGCAAAACCATAAGTGCGTGTAAGTACACTCTTCTGACGGGGCTTTTCACAAAATTGGGATAAATTTACTTTCTGATTTTCTGATCTGGTTTCGAACCCAAAGACCACGGGTTTTTTTAAACCAAAAAAGTGAAAAAATTTTTAAATTTTCTTAAATTATAATATAAAATTTAAACACGAAAACAAAGATAGAAATAAAATAAATCTCGTTTAAAATTGGCATTTTTTTGTAATTTTCATGAAAAAAACCCGCCCCGGGTGCAATGCATGCCCTTTTCAGGTGTCAAACTATAAATTGGGGTTAGGACCATTGTGAAGGGTGCCAGGGCACTTTAAGGAGGACTTAATTCTTGATTCTCATTTTCTACCGGGGGAAAAACCCCAGAAAAACCCTTCATCGGTTGCGGTCTCACGGGATTTTGAACCCCCGGACCTCCCGAAACCCGAGTCGCGCGCTAAAAACCATTTGGCCCAACAATGTTGGTAGTTGCTTTTTTATGTTTTTTTTTTTTTTTAAAAGTCGCGCCGAGCGCTGCGCAAAGTAGGGATCCTAGATCCTTACTCTTTATTTGTTGTTTTACGCTGTTGCGTCGGGAAACGACTCAGAATTTTGAAAAACTCTTTTTCCCTGTTTTATTTCTCGCTCTGCGGGGGAAAATTTCTTCGCAACACGCGGGGCGCCAGCTCTAAATAGGACCCACCCTCCTGCGTGGACAACGAAAAAAACGATACGAGGGTTGAAATTTACGTTACCCTTTGGCATGACCTTTTTAGTTTTCACTTTAATCAGAAAAATCTTTTAAGTTTTTTGAGTGAAGTCATACTAAAAAATGACAACTATTTTGCATTTAAAGAGTTTTTTTAAGGTAATGGCTTTAAACTGTTAGGTTTTTGTGTTTTTAAGTACTGAAACTAGGACCGGAATTAGTGGATGATGAAAATGTGTGTTTTATTATCAGTGGATAAGGTTCTTTTTTAAAAAAAGAAAATATTATTTTTTTATTGCTAAAACAAAAGGGTTTTTACGGTTGATTATTCTTAAAAGGAACCACAAACATTTCGTACTTAAGGCTCTACTGGACCCTGTTTATTTCGGTGTTTGCAGTGGTTTGTATTCCATCGTATTAAGACACAATTGGATATCTTTAAAATTTTTTTTTTTAAAACTCAGTAAAGACGTCCAATAAACCCTGTTTTGATTTCTTTTTCCAAAAATTGTCCTTGTTTTTTAAAAAAAATTTGTTAATTTTGGGGGAAAATTTTTAAAAACATTTCCCTTTGTTTTCCCCCGCGTTTTTTTTAAAGGCGAAACCCCAACACTTTTTGGAAAAAGTACGCAACAACGGAAAATTACATTTTTCAACTAGCATTCCTAAAAATCTGAGAATTTTTGAAAAAGGGGGTTGCCCGTTTGTAAAATTTGGAATTTACAAAGATGTTTGGGCGCTTTTTTTTAGGTTTTTTTTGACCCCGCAAGTGGCGAAACCCTAGCGTACGAAGCTTTTTAAAACCCACTTTGAGGGACAGGCCCTGTAATTTTTTTAAAAAGTTTTTTCTGATTGGCTGCATGATTTTTGGCTTTTAAAACTAATGCAAAACACCATTTGAATCTTTATGCAAAAGATATGCGCATAAAATGCTATGTTTGGCGTCAATTTTATTGGGCACTTTTTACAGAAAATTTGGGTTCGATACCGGAGCATAAAAAATTTAAAATTTTAATTATATGTACGGGACCGGGTATTTTTTTGGGTTCGCCCCCAAGTGGGGGACAATTTTTTTTATTTTTTTCACACAAAAATGAAACAATTTTAAAATACTCCCCCCACGGCGGTTATACATTTATGCTCTCTGAGTCTTTAAAAATTTACTGCACGTAAAATTGGGAAGTAAATAATTTTTGGGTGTTCCCCCTTTTAAAAGCGTGGGGAGTACTAATTGAATTTGGGGGGGCGGAAGGGGGGTGGGGGGGGGGAGGGGGTTTTTATGGCAAAAAGCCCATTTTTTTGGGGTACGAACAAAAAACACCCTTCAAAAAGGGGAAAAAAAAAGGGGTTAAAAGCACGGGGAAAAAACCCTTTCCATGATGATAATAAACATAATCTAAATACAGTTTTTATTCGATTTTTTTTTGGGCCCAATTTCAATTAAAATTGTATATATTTTATGGTTTTAAAACAGTGTTCCCCACCGGGGTTTTGAACCACGGCTTTTAAAATTTAAAGATGAGAAAAAGTGGGAAACCCAAAGTGGCTTTATTTTTGGCTATTGTTTGGAATTTTAAAATTTTGGTAGAAAAAATTTTATATTTTTTATTTCAACCACGGAGGGGGCCCATTTTTATTTGAATTTAAAGGGAAAAATTAATAAAAAAAAAGGGGGGGAGAGAAATTTTGCCCAGCCCATCAGGGGGTTCGGGGTTAAAACCCCCGGGTGGAGGCCCCTTTTTTTTAAAAGGGTCAAAATGATAAGATTACCATAAAAAACAGGGGGTTCATAGTCGAAAAACAAATAAAAATTTACTGGACATCAAGAAAAACCCAAAGCGCTCTGATGTAAAATTCGTTTTGGGTTTCCCTTGAACCCCGTTTTTAAAAAATTCTCTTACTATCCCCGAATTTAAACTCTTTTTAAAGGGAAACGGGAAATTTAAACCCTATTTATGCGAAAAAAATTTTAAAAAAATCAATCGTTTTCCCAAAAAAATATAAACAAATTAAAATGGGTTTTTCCTCTTTTATCGGGAAAATTTATTGCCTTTTACTACTTATATTTGAAGATTTTTTTAAATATACGCATAAATCGCATATACTGCTTTTTTTTTTGTGCAACTTGCAAAAACTGTAGGGATGACAGCCACCGAGTCGAAAATTTAAACCCAGTGTCAAGGGGGACACCAGACGTTCATTTGGGGGGGGGTTTCAAAAAATTTGCAGTTGCAGTAAACCTTTGGAAACCCGGGGGGGGGGGAACGAAATTTCTGTCAAAATCGAGATATGGGCCAAATTGGTTTTTTTTTCATTCATTTTTTTTTCTTTAAATCTGTGCTAGTTATCATACTCAAAAAAGGTGGGGTTTCCCCCATAAAAATAAGCTAAAAGGGAAAGTGTGTGGTGTGGGTTTTTGGGGTTTTGGGGGGTTAATGTTAAAAAAACAATTGCTCACATGGGGTTTTTATTATAGAATACGGTAATTGTAAGATATTTCGGGGTTGTGTGGAAATTTAATATTTGACTTGGGCCCGATGGGTTTTTTTTATTTTTAAACCCTTTGGCCCTTTATAGTAGGCGACTATACGCTTTTTATTTTATTTACTTTAGACAGAAATTAAAAAGGGGATTTACCCGGGGTTTAAACCCCGGGCCGGGATAAGCTGTCGGGATTGTTTTCCCAAAAGAGCTATCCCAGCCCCCAAATTTAAAAATCTTTTTTAATTTTTGGGCTTTTTTGGGAAACATTTGTAGACAAAACTGAAAAAAACGGGGAAAATACAAACCATCTTTTAACCCTAAATTTTGGCAAATACGATGTTTAAAAACCTTGGCTTTATAAGTAGGCGACTTTGACTCTGTTAGTTAGTACTTTAGACAAAAAAAAAAAAAGTGCCCAACCAGGGTTTAAAACCCGGGCCCCTTAGCTTTTCCGTACAGAAAGGGTAAAAAAATAGACCAAAAATTAGACATTTTTTTAAATTTGGGTGGTGAAATAGCTAAACGGGTAAGAGCATACCCCGGGCCAGTTTAAGGCCCCGGGTTAAAACCCCCGGTGTAGTAAACCCCAATATAATTTTTTAAGAGTCGAAAATTTTTTTTTTCGTTGGAAAAAAAAATGCAAAAACGTAGTCTAACGGTAAGTATTATGGGTCTACTTTTTTGTATTTTTGTATTGGCCGTTTTTATTTTTTTAAAGGGAAAATTTAAATATTTGTGTGGTTTTAATAAAATAAAAAAAAAAGGCTTATAAATTTTTTCCCCCGGGAATAGGGGGACCATTTCACGCAGTGATTTTTAATTTTTGTTGTAATATGCAATTTAAAAAATATGAGTGGGGCTTTTTTTTGGAATTATTTTGTTTTTCGATTCTACATGACCATCCATTATTTCGATGGGGGCCCTGTTTTTTAGTTTGATCCATTGTATTGACACACGCCCCACATTCCCCACGATTGACATGTTTGGGATAATTTTGTTTAAACCCCGAGAAGTACATTTGGGGGGTTTTTCATAAAAAGAAAAAAAAAAAATTGTCCCCCACAAGGTATATTTTAGATCCCCAGGATTTTCACTCCCCGGGCGGATTCCCAAACCCAAATTAGCCCTTATAGAGGCCCACGTGGCCCTTTTAGTAAAGTTTTTTTCTAATTCCCGAATTTGGTTAATTGAATATGATGAAAACATTGTACGCACTGCACTAGAAAAAAAAAACTAAAATAAAGGGGCTTTCCCGGGATTTTGCCAAAGGGCCCCAAGGGTTCCCGGGGAAACCCTTTTAGCTAGGATTGCTGGTGACGGGGTTCAACCCTTTTTCCCTTTCCCAAAACAGAGGGCTTCACGCGTTTGCATGGGGCTACCTCCCAACGGTTTTTTTCGGTCAAAAACAAAACCCTGCAGGGGCCCCCCCCAATGCTATGTCCAAAATGCTAGAGAATGTCGAAAAATTTTTGGTCCCGGGAAAAATTTTTTCCAAAAGGACCCCAAAAGGAGGCGTGTTTTTTTGTGTAATATCTTTTTCCCTGCCGGGTGCCCCCCTCGGGGTGATTTTCCCCTAAAACATTTTTCCAAAGCCGGCGTGAGTCATTTTAACACTTTAATAAGTATAATTTTATATACAACTTTTTCCAATTCTACCGGAAACCCTTCCCCAGGAGGGTTTTTTTAGACTTTAATGCCCAAAGGCCCCAAGGGAAAATGCCAAAAGCGTTGATTCTATTGTAGTAAATTTAAAACCGTTTTTTTTCTATAATCCAAAGGGGCTTGGTTCGAGCTCTCAGCACTCATTGGCTATTCCCGCAAAAACGGTTTACACCCGGGAATCGGGAAAGAAAAACTGAATTTAAGTTGGGACTTCAACATTTACACAAAAAGGGTTAATTTTTACTTTATCAAAAAAATCATAATTTTTGTTAAATGTGATTAAAAAAAGGGAAAATAAAAATAATATTGGGGCACCAAAACATTAAGGCGCAATGTTTTCTGTATCAAAGATGTATTCGTTACGTTTTGACTTTTGGGGAGAAATGGTGTTGCTTTAAAATTTATTTTTTGCATTCTTTTAATTTGAGAAAATAATGTGAAAGGTTTTTTTTCAAATGTCCCCAGAAAAAAAATATAATAACCCCAAATAAGCAAAAATAAAAATTAAAATTCGAAAGAAATTCATTTTCTGGGTTAAATTTTAACAACATTACATACATTGGGGGTTCCCCTTTTCCTTTCCCAATTTTTTTTTCACTTCCCTTAATTAACATTTCGTGCCCTTGGGCCCTTTGTTGTACTACGGGCATTACATTTTTGGGTGCTTGGGTACAGTATTGGGTATAAAAGGGTTTTTAAAAAATATATTTTAATGAATTTAATGGGATAGGTATATCATGGAAAAAGGTTTTTTTACGAAATTAAAAAATTTAAAGTTTTTTTTATTAGGCCCCCACCTACAGAACAAATGTCATAATCAAAGGCCGGGGGAAAGTTGACTTTTTTCATCTTTCCGTTCAAAGCGTCAGAAAAAAAAAACGGAAGCATTAAAAATCAATGATATTTTTATTGGGGTACACTATTTCATACTGTACTTTTTTTGGATACGGACTTGATTTGAAGAAAATGTGGGCGAGTTTTTAAACGTATTGAATATTTAAAAGTCAAATGAATAATAAAAAAAAGCACTTTCTTAAAAAGCCATTTCAAATTTCCCCTTCTTATATCCAGTCACAAAGGGTCAGTGAATGGTTTCATTTAGGAGCTTTGCACAGCTGTTTAAAAAACATCCTGATTAAATGTTTCACAACCTATTAATATTATGTATACTTATGTACGTAGCTATAGCGCAAAAAAACCGTTTCCCTACCCAAAGCATAATAAAAATTTCGATAAATTTGGGAATAATAAGTAGATTTAAAAAATGTAAAAATCAGCCTAAGTATTTTTCTTTGTGGTCTTAAAACAGCGTTTTTTGAAAATATAAATATAAATTTTACGGGCCCTGTTTCATTTTCCCCAGTTTTTAAATCGGTAAATTTTTAACTTTTTTTCATTTTCCATACATTTATAACCAATTTTGGGGGAAATTTCCTTTATCTAAAAAATTTTTCAAACACCCCAGATCTAAACACCCTCTTGGTTTTTAATAAAAACTCGTCCACGGAGCGAGACTGCGAACGAAAGTGAAATAAAAGCGTTGAAATGATAATTTAGTCCTAACGAAAAAAGAGCTTCGCGCTTTTTGCGGACCCCTAAAACCGGGCTCACGGGGCCGCACCGTATCGGAGTTTTGCAGTACATCGTGCAGCCACAGACGTTTTCATTGGGAACTGCGGCCGTTATTGGACGGCATTTTTGAATATTCTGATTTACATTTGCGGGAAAACCCCCCTCCAGCCCGTGCCTCTTTCAAGCTCCCCTTATCCCCCAACTTAGGCCTACGGCCAAACTCCCGGTTTTACCCTTAAGGCCCGGGGACGTCTTAAACCCCCTTTTTCAGGGGACAAACCCGGAACAAATGGGGAAAAAATTTGCATTTTTTCTCCCCCTCAATTTAAACCTCTTCCGCTTTTATCTGATAGGGCCAAAGCCTTTTGCACTCCATAGCGGCAGGGCCACGGAAACTTATTTCTTAAATTTAACACCCGGGAACGGTGGGCCCTTTTGGGGGATTCAGTCAAATCGAAGGGCACGCCAATTTAAGGATTAAATTTTTTTTCAGGTTGCTCATGTTGGTATAATTAGTTTCTTATAAGTTTTTTTAAGTACGTTATAACGTTACAAATTTTCCTTTTTTGCGGTCTTTGGGTTTGACTTTTTAATGCCCCCAAAAAGGCCTTTGGGGGCCCCAAAAATTTGCCAAAAGGTTTCAGCGCGCTCATTTCGTCACAGCCCCTTTTATATACTATTTTTAAAATTTTGGATAGGACAGTCTATTTAGGTCAATGAAAAGGGGCATTCTCATATAATTTAATGTTAAAATTTGGTTCTTATTTAATTTTTTTGGATGAGCGAAGCGAAGGGCTTCAATTTCACTGACCCCCAAAAAAATTTGCTCGGGTTTTTTTTTTTTGTTTTTTTTTTTTTTTTTGTTTTTTTTTTTGTCTGTTTGTAACTCTCTACCAGGCAAACGGCATATCCGATCTTGATGAAATTTGACAGGACCTTCGAAATCTCTGAACTTAGAGGTGTATTGTTTTGGGTACAATCGAAGAAAATTTCTCATGAATATCGTACTTTTACGATTTTTTTCGATTTTTGATGCGATATTTTCGTGCCATTTGGGCCAATTCTGACCAAACGGGTGGGGCTACAACGTTCATATTTCACATGGAACATTAAGGTAATGATGATGTTTTGCTTTTTGAAAGAAAAAGTTGAAAAAGTAGCCAGAATCGAGAGAAATAAAGCTTTTAATATACGTTTTTTGACTTTTTGTGCGATATTTTCGTGCATTTGGGCCAATTCTGACCAAACGGTTGGGGCTACAACGTTCATATTATACATGGACATTAAGGTTATGGTTATGTAGTACCTTTTGAAGAAAAAGTTGAAAAATTAGCCAGAATTCGTAGAAATAAAGCTTTTAATACAAGTTTTTTACGGTAAATAAAACCAATTGACAAGAAACAAAAGAAACTTGACAACATTCACCTACAATGCGTAGGCAGCAAAACAAAGCACTTGCAAAAGTAAAGATATCCCACGTAAACTAAAACCTTTAAAATGCTCATCCATCAACGCGGCGGGACTTTAGCGTTTTCCTAGTTAGTTGATAAGCTTATATAGCCGTCCGCGGTAACACATACGATTAGGGCTCTGGTTCGAAGCGTATGGCTCTACGAGGACGTGGGTTCGAATCCCGCATAAGGCATGATTTTTTAAATCGACCTTCATCGTCATCTATCACCACTAATCGTCTCCTAAGTGCAGTAATAGAGACGTTAATAAACACAAATCACCATCATTAGTTCCTATATTATATTTACATTAGTGGAAAATAGTTGCAAATTAAGACTTCATAACAAAATTTGATTTGGAAAACTGTTTGGTCGATGATTCGAATCTAGGAATCTGGAGGAAGGTATTTATTTGATTTTTATCAACATACAACATTCTAAACATTATGTTGAGCTGCAGTCAGTCGTTTGTGGTCAGGATGTAGTTACTATTTGTCCAGGGTTAGATTATCATTCATTTACTACTGGCTATGACAGTATATTCTCTCTCGCTAAGTGAGTTCTTGAATATTAGACAGGTGTATGTATTTAATTACATGTACATAAGAAGACAAGGTGAACCAATCAGAGCCGTGAAGCATGCCACTTTCAAACTAAACTATCGCGTACATGTGGGGTTAGGTCGAAGTCAAGGGTCAAACTAGGTTAGTTCTCGCAGCCAGCTACCTGGTAAGGTGCGTTCATGTGCGCCACGCGTGTTCGTGGCACGTGGGAGTAATGTGCGAGCAGCATGCGTCTCGAATCATTCGTCGGGAGTTTAATTTCTTTTAATAATTGTACTTAATTTTTTGAGGGGTCATGGCGGGCCCTCATTTTAATGATTAAATAAACTCCCCATCAGCGTGCCGTGACCCTTACGGGGTTCTAGAATGGAAAATTATAATTATGATGTCAGCTACTTACTTTTCTCTATCCTTAACAAGAAAGTTCAGACTAAGCAGGCAAAAAAATTTAGTAAAAATAAAATACATTTCAATAATATGCCATCCCTTTCTTCGCTATTTGAATCGAACCAGCTATTGTTGAGTTTTTGAACTGCCCGTTTCATGTTTATGTTTTCATGAGCTACATCCCACTTGTTCTGTGTGGCAGACTGTTTTTCCCACATATTCACGCAGTCCGGCACACACCCGAGCCTATAGCGTTAAACCCCCTTCTTACATAGTGCTTCGAAATTGTCTTATTTAGATGGGATCAGTCTTCTATTTTGATAATTTCATTCAATATTTCATTGTTATTAGTAGACATTTTGGACATGTATAAGTATTTACTTTAATTTAAATAGGATACCTCAAATAATATTATATTATACCCAAAATTTTTCCATTTTGCAGAAAAAAGAAGAAGGCCGCGGCGACAAGAAGGGGTCACGGGGGTGGTCATGGGGGGGGTCAGGAGGTGGTTGGTCATGGCGGTACGGATTTGAAAAAGTTTCCCGGGTTTGATGAGAAGGGAAAGATGATTGAGATTCCTCTATGATGAGGGAAAAAGAAGCTGATGGCACGAAAGGGGGAAGCTGGGGGGCATGAGGCCTGATGAGTCGGGCCGATGTTAATGAGTCATATATGAAAGGGGGCGGGAAGGGTGGGGGGGGGAGGTATAAAAGGGGGGGGGGGGTTCCCGAGATGGGGGTGATGGTGAAGGGCCCCCGATGAAGGGAGGAGGGGGGAAGGGAGGGGGGATAAAGGTGGGGGATGATGGGGGGTGGTGGCCCTACCCCCCTAGGGGGTGTATCCATGAGCCGTGGTAAAAATGGAGGGGAATGAGAGGGATGATGCAGGAGGGGAGGGGGACGAGGGAGAGGGAGGAATTTTGGTCGGGGGGTGGCGGCGGAGGGGGGGGAGGTGGGTGGAGGGGGAGGGGGTGGAATGAGGGTTTAGCAGCAGTACGGAGCACCTAGTTCTGGAGGCGGAGGTCGGGGGGGAGGGGGAGGGGAAAGAGGGGAGGAGGGGGTGGATTAAGCAGTATTTACGGTGCTCCTAGTGGGGAGGTGGAGGTGGAGGTGGAGGGGATGGTCTGGGGGAGGGGGGGGGGGCAGGTGGGGGAGGAGGGGGTGGATTAAGCGTAGTTACGGTGCCCTATAGTGGAGGGGGAGGGGGGTGGATGGCGGGGGGAGGGGGAGGGGGGGGAGTTGGTTTGGGGCGTGGAGGGGGGGCAGGAGGGGCAGGAGGGGAGGATTAAGTAGCAGTTACGGTGCCCCAGCGGCAGGTAATAGTGGGGAGTGGGGGTGGTTGTGGGGGGAGTGGGGGTGGGCAGGGGTGGGTTTTGGGGGAGGGGTTTTGTGGGGGAGGAGGGGGAGGGGGAGGAGGTGGAGTAAGTAACAGTTATGGAGCTCCGCGGCAGGCCCAAAGGGGGGGCTTGGGGGTGGCTGGGGAGGGGGGGGAGGGGGGGGAAGGAGGGGGTTGTGGAAGGGGAAGTAGTTTGGGGGGGTGGGGGTGGAAACGCAGTCAAACCCAGAAAAAGCTACGGCGCTCCTCCCGGGCGGCGGCGGGGAGGGGAGGAGGGGGAAAGTGGAGGCGGCGGCGGCAACAGGGGGCAAACGACGGCTCGCGAGCGACAATTTTCGCGGCCCCTATCGGCATAAAACGCGGTGTGGTGTCCGGGCCCTAGCGACAGCACGGGGTTTCCTGAGGACACGATAGCGCCCCCTGGGCTCGAGGGACCAGGACACGACAGCGGAAGCTCACGGCGCGGGACTGGGCCAGCATCACAATACAGCGCGAGAGGGCGCGCCACCACAGCAGCCACCGCCTAAACCAAAAACCTAAAAACCTTCAATCATTTTTACGGGGCTCCGCAGGACAGGGTAGGCCTCCGGGGCTCGAGGGACCAGGGCACTGACAGGGGAAGCCAGGGCGCGGGACTGGGCCAGCTCATCAACTACGCGCGAGAGAGGCCGGCCCCACCACAGCAGCCACCCCTAAACCCAAAAACCTATAACCTTCAGGATCATGCTCGGGGTCCTGCAGGACACGGTAGCGCCTCCTGGGCTGGGGGCCCAGGACACTGATATTCGGAAGCTCACGGCGCGGGACGGGGCCCGCATCAAAACTACAGCGCGAGAGAGGCGGTCCACCCAGCAACCACCGCCTCAACAAAAACTATAATTCAGGTGTGTATTTATTTTTAATTTTTGGTTAATACTTTGTATTGTAATTTTTTTAATTATTGTTTAGTGAATTTGTTTTTTAAGTTTTTTAAAATATATAATGTAAAAAAAAAATTTTAAAACGGAAAATCCCACGACATTTTTTATGAAACTCAATTTTCAATATAATTTTTACTTATGTAAAATAAATTATTGTGAAAAAAGTCAAAAATAATTTTTAAAAACAAAATTTTCAAGGCAAATTTAAATTTGTACCAAACCTAATATTATTCTTTTAAAAAACGTACAAAAAGAATCCTGTTTTTGAAACTTTTAAAATTAAAACCAAAATTTGAAGCCTCAAAAAATCTTGTCAACTCATCAAGCTGATTTCAAAAAAAACCCAAAGCGTTTTTATTTTAAATTACTGCTTATGTAGACTACAAAAAAAAGTTTTAAATTTTTAAGACTCGAGAAAAAAAATTTTAATTTATTTATTTTAAAAAAGAACAACTTCCGGGGATTTTGTTTAGTAACTTCAGAATAAACTAGGCCAGCCACTGAAAATTCATGGTAAAAAAACAAAAATGCCAAATTGTGGAATGAATTAAAGACAGTGTTGAATTTTGCTTTTGTTTTTTTTGTATATCCTAGGGGACTGATATTTCGACCATGTTCACGACGATGCCAAAAAGCATAATGTAAAGCTTATTCTAGTAAAAGTATGCCGTATCATGCGCCAAAAATCAAAGGGCATGCAGGAACCCCCCAACACCAAGCCGATACACAATAATAAAAATGGGTGCTGGAATTGAATATAAATCGTTTAAACCTAAACGCCCTATCATAGTAAACCAGACGCCAGGTTAACCTGGTGCGCCCTATAGCGGGGGTCCTAATCCAAATCGAAAAAAAAAAAAGCTCAAAACCAAATGAATTTTGGGGCTTAAATCCCCATTTTCCTTTTTTAAAAATTATTACTTCCCCTTTCAAAATTTGAGTGTCTATGCCCGTTTCCCAAATTTTCCCTCGTATATTACTGGTGGGTTTTTTTGTTATGTCATTTTTTGAGAAAGAACTCAAGTTCTGGAAATATGATGAGTAATTTTAAAAATATCAGATTAAAATTGTAAATTCAAATTATTTTTTACTTTTAAAAAAACAAGAGCCGTCCGCGGTAATCATATCTTGAGGCCCCGGTCCCCAAGCGTGAGATCTAATTAGGGGACGTGGGTTTGAATCCCCCATACGGATGGGTTTTAATTTTCATTCACCCCCAAAATAACGGCTTTTTTTCCCTTTATTTTTCGCTCGCCGTCCGGGGTTTTGGGGGAACCTATAGATGTCAAGGACGTTCAACCCCCCTTTGGATGGGACGTTAGGCCGTTGGCCCCCCGGTACTTTTCGAAAGGAGTAGGCTACGGCCGGTACCGGGTTTTCCCCTCCTCCTTTCTGTTCTCTTTATCCCTTTTCTATCCCCATTCGTCTCGAAAGCCAAAACATTAATAGAGACGTTTAAGCAATTCCAATCGAATAGTAATATTTCAACGAAAAACAAAACACGAGTGAGTCATGGGAGGCGGGAGAGGGCCCGTGAAGGCTGGTTAGTTCTTTCCAGCACAACAAGAAGTTCCGGTCTCAGTTTTACGTCACGTGAAAGTATTAGGGGGCCAGTGCTGCCCCAAGAAGGCTTAAAATCAGAGCTTTAAAGGGACCTCCAGGGACCGGGGAGTCAGGAGATGGCGTGGCGTGCTCTATACGACCGTGGTAGGAATATCTACTTATGAAGCCGTCCGCATGAGCATATGTTGGAGCGTGGGTTTGGTCCCGCCCCCATAAAGGAGCGGCATGTGTTTGAAATTTTTTACACAATCTAAAAAATTTTAAATACTTAAAAAAAAATTGACGGGGGAGCGAAGAAATGAGGATTTTAAAGCTACTCGTAGGGCCCTTGTCTGATTAATTCTGTTTTTTTTTTCTTTTTCGTTTATCAAAAACCAACAATTTTAACTAAAATACCTCATGGGGGATTGGGAAACATTAAGGAAAAAGTTACTTTAAATAATCTAAGCCCTTTTTTTGTATTTACTCGAGTTTCTCAAAAAATTTTAGTTTTAAAATAATTTACACAATATACTGATATTAAAGTTAAGTTCCAAAGTAAAATTCCCATTAAAGACAAATATGTTGTAAAGATTATGATCAGCGTTTCTTTTTCCCATTTTTTAAAGGCACAATGAAAATAATGTTCTTAAAGTATAAAATATGTTATTGTGGCAAAGTATCAATAGAGGTTTTTAAAATTTTGTTATCTCAAATAGTTTCTGCATTATGACACATGTTTTTGTACTTTTGAGTACTGATTAACCCTTATTTTAGGTGCAAAAAATATTCTAAAACTAAAGTGAGTATTTGGATAATGTGCGTCATAATCATAATTCAAAAATTAGAAAATTAGAAAATAATCATTATACAGAGTAAGGTTTTGTTACTGAAGAAAAAAACACTTTTTTTAAAAAATCTATAGTGGGAAAAACACGTACACAAACGATTATAAGGGAGACCTACAATTTTTCCAAAGCAAAAGAAGATGCTAGTCACCGGGGGGGGTTGCAGCCAATCAGCGGTCCCCCATTTAAAAATCGGATCGCTCATTTTCCAGCCCAAAACCCCGCGCAAAAAAATTGTTCGGGCAAAAAGGGGTAAACCTCTCTTTCGGGCACCTCCACCAAACACGAGATTTCTACGTACAAACTAGCGTATTCTTAGTGCATCCCCGGCCCTCCCCCAAACTCTCAATTTTTTATTTTTCAATAAAAAGGAGTATATTTATGTGTGTATTTTCTACAAAGCTTCTTAAATCTGGTTTATTTTTCATTTTCATTTTTTTAGCAAAAAAGTTTTTTTAAATGCAAATAAAAAAAATTTTTTTTAAAATACAATACATTAAAAAAACACGAAAAATAAAACAAAAAATTTTCAAAATCCCAAATTTAAAAATTTTAACACCAAATTACTAAAAAAAAAATTTTAAAAAATTTACAATATACTCCGGACCCGTGCGGGTATCAAACAAAATGCGCCCTTCCCAAATACCCACTATGCACGCGCCTAAAATGGGGAAGGAAATTTGTTTGGGTTTTAAATTTTTGGTTATTCCAAGAAATGTTTCCCTGACAATATGGGCGTCAAAAAACAAACACGCAGAGAAGCACCAAAGAAGAGAGCGAAGCGAATTTATAAAAAAACGTTTCTCCCGCTTTAAAACTCCCCTCGGGGGAGGTGTCGATTTCACACTCTCTCACTGTTTGTTCAGCTACGCCCCCGAACCCCCAGGTCACCAAAAAAATTCTGTGAGGGTCAATGTCAACAAAAAACACTTTTTAAATCAATTTAGTTTATTTTTATCGTAAGACTTGACATACGCAAAACGGACGGATAAAAAAGTGATGCAAAGGGGGATTTTGGATTCTACATTCTCGTTGGTATAAAAAAAGAAAAACAAGGGGGTAACTTAGTGGTAAATGAGGCATAACGGAAATTTAGAGGTAAATATTTACTAGGGAAACGCCAAACCCGTTGTTAAACAAAGTGATGAGCCATTTTTTTGCGAAACCCCGGTTACTTTACTTTTTTCCCCCCTACCTTGGGCCCTCCTAGCCTATCATAGGCTAGAGAGGCGCATTATGGCCTTACATTTGACGCGCCCGGAAACCAACGAAACTTTTAAAAAAATATTTTTATACGAATATAAATTTTCAAAATTAAATTCAAAAATTCCCCCGGGTATTTACCACATGACCGCTCATCTTCTAAAAACGACTTTGGCGTTTCCCAAGTCTAGTTGGCTAAAGCGCCCTTATAGCCGAAATGGGGAGACGTGGGCAATCCCCTGGTCGGGAAAGATTTTGTGAAACATAGCCAATCCGAAATACGGTAAATATTTTCAAAATTTTCCAAATTCCCAGCGGAATTTAGGGTTTCCTTGACGTTCAACATCGTAGCCTTGCATGGCAGGCATTTCCCCGGCAGGTTAATAAAAAACAAAAAATTTTTCAAAAAACTAAACCAGTCGTTAAAAAAAAATTTTAAAATTGGAAGCCTTTTTTTATGCCTTGTAGGTTTAATCGCAATGGATCTTTCTGATTTTTTAGCAGATTCAAAAAATCGTACCCGGGTGTTTTAAAATTTCAGCGCAATCTGTTTCAGCGATTCGGGGAGATTTTTAACGCACACACACACGCACCACCACGCACGCAGAAAAACGTAAGGGCCGTTTAAATCGAATGGAGATCACTCCTTGCTGCGTCCCCTCTTAAAATTTTTATATTTTTTTAATAAACAAGGCCCATGGTGAACCTTTAATTGTTTAGAATCGAGGGTTTTATTTTTTTGTTTTTTGCAAGAGCATCCCAAATTTTGCCGTAATTTACTAAACCAAGACAGAATCGAAGTTATGGTATTTCACCCTAACCAATGTCTAAAAAAGATTCCCTGAAAAATATAAGGCATTTGGGGGAAAAAGATAGCCAATTTAATGAAAATTTGGGTTATTTTGGGGATGGGGACGACTTGGCCATCTACCAATATATTATTTACTGGGAAAAGCCCAAAGTCTTTAGACAAAGTGAGTGAGCCATGTGCGAGTATACGGTAACACTTTTTTTCCCCTTCCCTTTAGGCCTCCCTAGCCTATCATAGGCTACAGGGAGATTTTGGCAAAAACTAGGCCTAAACTTTGAACAATCCCGGACCAACAATTACCTTTAAGCAAGACCGGCAGTCACAGGGAAATATTCAGTTAAAGACTCCCAAACAACACAACCTCCGGCACAGTGATTTCCCCCAATCCCCATATTTATACGAATATAATTATAAAATTTAAAATGCAAATGTTCCCCGGGTCCCAAAAACCACAGACTCGCTCCTTTCGTCTTACACGACTTTTGGCGTTTCCCTAGTCAGGGGCTACAGCCCCCTTGTACCCGAAATGGGGGAAACGGGGTTTTCAATCCCCTGGTCGGGAAAGTTTTTGTAATTTTAGATTGTATTTCAAAATAATTAAAAATTTTTGAAGCATAAAACGCGTGTAGTCCATCATCGTGGCAAAAGGGCCCACTTGGTAAACATAAACCAGTACGAAAAACGTGAAAATTGCAAGGGTTTTTCTCAACTACGAGCGGGAATTTTTTGGGGGACCTGACGTCCAACATTCGACAACCTTCATGGGCACGGCATTTTCACGGCCCCGGCGAAAAAAAACAAAAAAAAATTTTTCAAAATCTAAACGTGTGTTAAAAAAATTTTTTAAACATTGGAAGCTATTTTTCAGTTTACTTTTTGAGGGTTTTAAATCGCAATGAATCTTGCTGATTTTTTTAGCAGTTTTTAATAAAAATTGTACCGGATGTCTGTTTAAAATAATTTAGCGCAAATTTTTCAAACGTTCGGCTGTTTTTAAAGTACACACACGCCACACATACACACACACGCAGAAAACAAAAGGGCCCTTTAAGTCGAATGGAAATACTACGTTCGCCCCTCACTCGTTCAAATTTGGCCGCTCCGAAAAGATTTCCCGTTCGTTTTATGGATAAGCTTTTTTAAATTTTTTTGTCCGGATTTCATTTTTTAAAAGGGGTCTCATACTTTTTTAAAATTTCCTTACAAATTAAAAAACGGGGGGAAAAACGAAAAGGAGATTTCTAGATTTTTTTTTTAAAAAAGCCAAAAACCTAACATTTATGATTTCAGATCGTCATCATAAAGATCGGAGTACCATTTGCCAAAAAATACGCAAATACTCATTTAAAAATCGCATAAAACAAAAAGTACAATAATCATAAAAATATTTGATCGAGTCCCCAAAAAAGTGAAATTTTAAAAGTTAAAAGATTTCGAAGGTCCCCTCAAATTTTCATCAAGATCGCATTATGCCGTTTTTCCCCCCCTAGAGCGCGAAAAACAGACAAAAAAACAAAAACGGCTAAGTTTTTTGGGGGTCAGTGAATTAAGTCTTCGCTTTGCTCATCCAATACCTTCTAGATTTGAAACTATTGTAACGAGAATTTTTTTTTTGGAAAAAACAAAAAAAAGTTGAACTTTGTAACCGATCCCACATGGAAGCAAGTGTCCCCTTTAACCCCCCCAACCCCCTTCTAGTACCACATTGCCGGCACCGTACCGTCACCACCACCACAGACCGATTTATTTAGTCGTCAAACTTGTGGAAATCTCTCATTTACTTCCTCGGTCGGTAAAAACTTGTTAAGAAAAGCACCTTCACATGGTTTCTGCTGTGGTGGCAGAACGTCGAACTAGCTCATGCTTCCCTGTTGGTAAAGACTTCGTTCAAAAACACCCGTAACATGGTTGCTGTGCGGGCAAACGCGAAATAGCTCATGCTTCCTCTGTTTTTTAAAGACTTCGTTCCCAAGAAAGCACCTTTTCATGATGCGCTGTGCGTGGGCAGAACGTCAAACTAGCTCAAATTCCTGTGGGGAAAGATTTCGTTCAAGAAAGCATTCACATGGTGCTCTGTGGTGGAGAACGTGAACTAGTCATCTGGGGTTCCACAGTTTCTGCACAGATCGCGTTCAGATCTCCACCTTGTCAAGGCGGTAGGTGGTTCGAGGGGGGGGGGGGCCCGGGGCGCATTGACTTTTGTTCCCCCGCCCCCCGGG